>JARQTH010000045.1:294699-332116 GCA_030142595.1 Trachelus iudaicus | reverse complement strand
ATATATATAAACAGACACTGTGTGTGTATATATATATATATATATATATATATATATATATATATATATATATATTGTATATTGAGATAATATCCCAGGCAGATCACCCTTATAAAAGTCCAATAGTCCCACAATCTACTCGCGTTACCATAAGTCTAATATATTTGACGGGGCTAAGTTATACCCTGGAAACAGCAAATATCCCGTATATCGTTTCTTACGGAGAAAGTAAAATACACGGCGGCGAACGTAAGTACGATAATTTACATTCCCCAGGTCATACGTGCTCGACGATGGAGTCTCGTACGACCGCCGTGAGGAATGCATGCATGCCTCCACATATGTACCACGCGCAAGTGAATACAACCGCGAGCCCGTCCTCTGTTCACAGTCAATTAATGCACACTCGTTTCACGGAGAGCAGATCGACAAGCATTCGCAATCGTTCGGAGGAATATCCTATATCACAAGCCGGGCTATCTGATCCCCATGACAACGACAACAGGTCCTTCGACTTGACCGACCTTCGATAAACGAAGAAGATCTTGTCGACCTCGCGCACGCTGAAGCACCCTGAAAAAGTCAAGTACGCAAAAGCAGAACCCTGAGTGGAATCCCAGCAGGGATATACGGGGTATCGGTTTTCTTCGGATGATCTTGCTGCTTCCTTTTGCCCTGCCGTATCTTTCCCGTGTACCAATGGAGAGCGACAAGGTACCCGCGTAGCAATGTACTCCGGCTAAACGTGACGCATGCACACATGCTAAATAGCAGTGTTGGCCGAATGTCGACAAGAGCATTATGATACCTACCAAGGAGAGTATATCCAGATCGGTTACAGGGTAGATTCCGTGTGTTCCAAAGGATCTTGATCTTCCTCACAGATCAGACTCATTCGCGAGCTGGATAAACGGGTATTAAGTTAACGTAGTGTAACTCATACGAGAGCTACACGCTTACTGAACATACTGACGTGACATGTGCTCACCCCTCACGTTCTCCATTACCGGATCTCTCAGTCAGGTTCGGCGGGGTCAGCATTCAGGCTTAACTGCCCGACGTGGACCTTTCAGGGTAGTCAACCCTTACCAGACAGGGTTGCCAGACTGTTACGAAGTTCCTATTAGCTATTGGATCGATGCTCATTTTCTCGTGGGATTTTCAATGTTAGACATTATCTCGATGTATACTATAGCTTAGTGTAATGGAACAAAAAAAACAAGTTAAGGTTACGTGTTCGGATAGCAGATAAATGTCAACATGATAAGATCGCATACCGATGGGAAGTTTTCTTTTTCGACGGTCCATAAGAATAATATGCGAAGTTCCGTTCACTGCTCGATTATAACCATTGTGAATGATGCTACCGTGATGATAAATTTGTCAAGCACTGTTCTTGTGAAAATTACGCAAAATGGCAGTCAAGCTGGTCGACCTTGAATGCCCCGCAATTACGTGTCTGCCGCAAATAAACAGAAACGCGATGCATGCATGACATGCTCGTATGTACTTCGTGTGAATGCATGCCGAGCTCGTACGAGCACACACGACCCATCTAGATATAGCAGTGCATTATCCTGGACATATGAGTTTTTTTGCACGGTACTATACAGGGGTATGCATATGTATGTAGGAGTGATTAAAAAATAAAAAAAAAGTAGAGAGGCAGGGAGACCGGTTGAAAATCTACGTTAAAAAACAGCCTTATTACAACCCCGCTAAATTTGACTACCCCGTACCGTAAGGGGCGCACATAAAATTTGAAACAGCCATTAAAATACCCATTATTCACACGTCGTTGGGCATCCTCCAAAATTTGAGTGCATCATCAGCGACTGAACGAGAGATGGAAAATTGAATTAAACGGGAAAAAAAAGAGATTAAATCATTAACGAACCTTTCGCACGGTTTCGCATGTCCCTGTAAAATTACCGAGCGGGTGCACCTGTACCTGTGAAATACAGGAAATGCTTATGAGTCATATACGCGCAATGTTTGTATAGCTATACAGTTGCCGGAAGGACCGGCCTCGCTACTGGTTCGTTAATTATGATTGATAACGCTCACTAGTACGTTATCAAACTGTTACATAGTCATAGCAACACTATGTATATGCGGCTACAAGCTTAACAAGGTACAGTAACTCATAAGCTATACTCACTATCGTGCAAGCTGTACATATATAAACATATATTAGTAAACATATATTCTTAACTCGACACCGATAACGAAAATCCGAGAACTAAACTACGTCATCTTTGGCCGTCCACCCTTCGTCAATACATCCGCATGCCAGGCTTACGGCGGCTAATTAGTTTTTCGACCGGGAACTGACAACCCGGGGTGACCTGGGAGTTGAGGTGGAAAAGTCTCAACTCCGCCAAAACGAGAGTTCAGACAGAACCTATCAGAAGAGACGACAGCTTAACGGATCCTGACGATTTTTGGGACGCGTAAAATCAGCAAACGCAACTGGATGCACGAACGTCATAGAAATGTATGAAAGCTCACAGAGTGAGCAAGTAGTACCGGAAACAGAACAATGAATCGAGAACGTAGCAGAACGAATCAGAGCTATAAAATCGAAATCTCTCCACCAATTAATAAATTGGGGGTCCTTACCGGAGCTGGTGCAGCTAATACGTAAAGGCCAAGAACTGCATTTATGTGACACTCAGGTGGGCACTGCAGTATGACACAGCACTGCCCTCCGAAAGACACGCCAAATATCGATGGGATATTCTAGAAATCGCGAGAGGAACGCGAGAACTACACAAGCAAGAACTTTCCATACTGTATAGGGAACACAGCTAGAAAAACTATCAACAGATAAGACTGGAGCGCGAACCAGCTCGAGGCACCTCGATCAGTATCCCAAGACAGACTGCTTTGGCAATAGTCTAATTCGAGAATTAATAATTCCGATTGATCGAAGTCTTTACAGCCGATAACTTTTACCCTTTCCCTCGAACCGCCCCTTAAACTAAATCGAGAGCGTTCCTTAACGAATCGGTACGTGACACTTGGAGATCCTCCACGGCCTCTTCCCCAGGGCATCGGGCGACAGCTGAGAATCACGTTCTTAACCCGGATAAGAATGTTCCTCCCCTGCCCTGACCCATAGCAAGACTATCTCCGCCCGTCCTACAATCCGCCGATATCCCAGCCGGACCTCTGCCCATCCGTGGAGAAGTCTTCGAAGGCAGCCAGAAAGCGAGAACGTTATCTGAATCGGTAGCTGGAGTCGCCTTGTGACCGTGAGTGGAAAAATCACGTCGCACAGTATACAAGCAACAGTCAAGAACTAAAGTCACTTCCAAGTGCAAGAGGCGTCATCCAACCACAAAGAAAATTTGATCAATGGCATTGAAATTGGCATTCGTCAGAAATTCCCATTGCATTGGCAAATCAATTCCTAAATGAATAGCAACCTACTGTCAATGATTCACAGTAACTACCAACCCATCCAGCGAAGGTACAATCGGCAGCATAATTTTCGCGTATCGCGTCAGTCCCCTGCTCCCTCGCCCAGTAAGTCTATGCCATAGCGATAATAGAGACTTAATTGCCATTACCCGGAACAAATTGTCGGTTTCGTTTGTTACGTGCATACGATATACATAGATATATCCGTCATTAAAATCCGCCTTGTGATACGTAGGTCAAATTAAATCGAGTTACACGAGAACTCCTCGTGATTTTCTTCCTCTATGGAAATACACGCACGCTCCATCATCCCTGGCGTTAATTGCTACCCGCATATTGACGCGATACGTCACATGGATTTCGTACGTACATATAGTATTCGTACTGACTCGAGAATGCGAATCATTAATATTAATTTACACCGAGCACGAACGTGCCGACGATAATTCACGTTACGCGCTACGTGTCAAGCCGGGCTCGTCTCGAAGCGCGCATTAAAGCAAACAAAACGTCTTAGACGAAGTGCCGTAATTAAAAGGCGCCTAATTATTCCATTTTATCCTCGTACCATCCCGGCGACGTCTATCCGACTGACGTCCATTTATTCAATTGTCGGGCTAACAGCTAATTGATGAACCGTGAACGAAGAATCAAATTTGTCTCCTGTATGTAGTACGCACACCGTGTTCGATACCCGTATGCGATCGCTTCGAGTTTGTGCTTGGAAAAAAAAAACGGAAAAAAGTAGTTCGACGTTATATCACCGGCAACCGGATGAGTTAGGGTAAAATTTTACCACGTTAGCCTCGCCGCTAATCTCATGTTAACTTATTCAACGGCAGTCTTTAATTTCAGTGGTAATTTCAGCCGTTAAGTGCTCGTAATAACACAGTGAAATATCTTTATTCGCAGATGAAAACTAACGTGCGCGTACATAACGAAGAAGTACAAGCGCGTTCGAAAGTTATTCCCACCTCGATTTCCAAAGGTTGAACACGATGTTATTTTCGTAGGTAGCCAAGCAAGTAATCCCAATAAAGAAATCTTGATACCCATAAGGATCGCGTATTACCATCTGTCCATTGAATAAAAATCGATGGTCCTACTACACCTCCCCTCTTTCTTTCACCCTTTTACTTTACTTGGTTGCTAAAAAAAGATGAGAAAACTTTATAGTCGTCCTTTCGCTAACGATAAAAAAGAACGACTATCGACATTCAACGCTAATAAAGTTATTGCGCCGTTTCCACAGAGAGAACAAATTGAATGCCAGAAATATTGCACAATCACTTAGAAATCGAATGCCTCCCAGCATCCAAACGCAATCTCACTCCCGTGCGACTTTATGATTCACGACGTACGGTATCCGAAGAATCCAATACATTTCTATTGATATATCCAACATCGTCACTCGCTCTACGAGTCATTACTCAAATCCCATCTAACTTACTAAACGTGTCTCCCGGTGTTTCTGCCTCCTCGTACGTCATATCGATAATTTCTATTCAGCAGCAGAAACGCCGCATGCACTACAGAGCGAGAAAAGAGACACAGCAAAATCTTAAATAATCGTAAAGCAATCTCGTTCGCATAGCCATAGCACTCGTGGGACTTTGACTCGTGGGGTTTGCTATAAGGGAATCATAAATCTCGACTAGCCAGCGATCAGAGGACGGATGATAGCCTCGTTACGAACACTTCTCTCTCGCGCTGAACTGGAACAAAAGAAGCAAAATAGTCTGTTGCTGGCGACTATATGCATATGGATTAAGGGGCTCTGCATCTCAGCGTCACATAATATACATACGTGAATATATATGTATATAGGTACTATACGCTAGAGTAGGTTCGTCTGTCCATCCTTCCATCCGTCAGGATATATATATATATATATATACGTATGTATATACAGACATATACAGTAATAGCCCATACTCGTTCGGGTGGGTATCTACGTAATCCCACTGGCGCGCAAGCAAATCATGTTTATTCAAGAACGTATCCATAGTAATAGAGGGCTCATTGTGCGCCGAGTTGCGTATCGGCGTAGATATCGCAAGGGGCTGGGATCCTGAAGGTACGACGTACTACGTGTATCCAACGTCTCGATGCATCCACGATGGATCTCGAAGCGGAACGAGAAACACCTGGCTACCCTGCCCCGACTCGTTTCGATTCTTCGTACTGGTCTATCTGCATCGAGGCACTTGGGCACGACCGCGGTGCACCACCTTGCGCCATATTAGTTTTGGACTTGACCGTGAGAGAGAGACACATTCGTCCCTTAATCACGTCGGGCGATCGAAGATCCGTAACGATCCTTGCGATCCGTAACCTAACATTGAATCGTAGTTCCAAGTACATAGGAAAAGAAAAAAAAAAGTAGTTAAGCCTCTGCTGCTATGTGCGCAACTTGCGGCTTAAGCCGGAAAGTCAATCCGATGGCACAGCGACGCGACTGGTATGTCGTTTAGCGAGTAACGTGGGCGTATTTGTGTATGCACCGGTAAGATGAGGAGATATCGGTGTGTGTACTTGAAAAGGATTATTCGGACAGAGTTGAAGCTGCGGAGCTGTAAGGTACCGAGATAGTGGGTACGTAGCGCGTATGCACCTCGAACAATGCATATTCATGAACCGCTGTGCATATTTACGAGCGCCGGTTCAGAAGGATTCACAGTGCAACTTTATAACGTTTCAACGGAGCGAGGGTTCCTTCGTGTAGGGAATGTAGCATTGAACTCGTGAGTACAGTGCCGGCATTGCCTGTATGGTTTAAGCATCGATCGAGAGGAGTGACATCTAGAAACCTGCTGCACGTATTGCCTCTGCGTGCCTAACGTTAGGTACACGTAAGGTGAGAATGCAGTGAGTGAGGATAAAAAAATTTTATGTATCGAGAATATAGAGTATATGACCATAATCAATCTCCTACCAAGGTACGTGCAGCACACTATCTATTATCGGGTGGCCCAAGGAACAATGCATATTTATAAGGTACACACAAAAAAGAAGCACGAGACAAATGGAACAGATTGGTTTCCGGCAGACCGAATGGCGTTGACGAGGTGGCAGCTGCATCGGGCAGCCGATCCAATGTTTGTCACAGAAGGCAGGAAACGCTCGCGCCTGTTAATAACCCAATTAAAATGGACAGGAAGTGTACCCACACCTCATGGACATTGGTGCACTGGTACACCGATACCTCCAATACGTCTCCGAGTTCCGTGACTAATCAAGCGTACCATCGTATTCCACGTATGCTCGTCTATCGGTTCCATTTTTTTAATGGCCCTGGCAAGGTACGTAACTGCACGTGGAGGAAAAGCGTGAGAGCCATTGGACCAAACGACGCTTCTCTGTAATCCTACGTGTCCCTGCATATCGCCCCACCCGATTCCCTCGGCATGAGGTTGCTCCGGTCATGGGATCCGCTGCCCGATTACTGGCTTTGCAAGGTAACGATACCAGCCAAGCGCCAGACTAACCGAATGCCTCTTGACCCAGGAGCCTCGATCAGATCATGTCTCCAGAGCGATGTGTGCAGGCGCCTTGCCCGATCAACTGACTAACCAGCTAGTCCAGACTGACACTCGGCTTGGCTAGGACTGGTCATTGCTTCAGGAGCCTGCAAGCTCATGCGACCCTCTCTGCCATCGGTTCTCAATCCCTCCTCTGGAACAATTGACGTTCACAGAGAGTTACGGCTGATTCCTTGGTTAATAACGACATTAGACAAGCAGTATTCAGATTGTAACGTGCATATTACATCGATAACAATCATCGGCATATGTGTGTATTCGAGGTATGCGATGATTACGAGATCCTTCGCGACGGTCAGGGTCTTATGTGTGGAATGAAGATCGTGAGGATTCTTGTCTTGGTTAATTTATCTTTGGCCTCGTTTCGTCGACATGCTCCTCCTCTTTATAATCAGAGAAAATCATGGCTCAATCCTATGTAGTCGTTGCTTTACGATCTCAAACGCCGTGATATCACAATCCATTACGAACGGACAAATCATAGATTCGGTATCGAGAGAAAGAAAGATTAACGAGCTCCTTTGAGTCGCAGCATCCAGCACAGCTGTTCGCTTCGTAGCTCTGCGTATCGGTTATCCGAGAAATCGTATACGCTCGCAAAAGCGATGCCGGAACCAGTCTCGTTCGTTTCGCTTCAGTGAAGTAGAGAAACAGCTTAAATCTGAAATATTCGATGAACTCTGTCTATCGCAACTCGAAGCGCTTCATATTTCATTGGCTATTCGATTTTACGATCCCGTTTAACGTTTTGCCAATCGTATATAACGCCAGTCTATCTTAGAACGGACAATCCCCCATAGTCCGTTCGCGATAATTCACTTTAATTAACATTACGCTTCACGAAGGATTTTTCGTGTCTCACAATCTAATGGAGGTTATACCGTGCAAAATGGATGTAGAGAACGAAATGCCAGTTTCGTACACGTCGAATCCCGTGGAAAAGATTAATTTAACGAAACGGCCGTAATGACGAAAGACGTTAACGATAATTACTTAATTTCGTAGCAAGGTCACCCCTCGTGTAATTGCGTTTAATTGCGACGGATGAAACGAGCGCAGAGACCACGCAAGAGCGCTCTCGGTAATCTTGTGATTCTATATGTGTTTGACACTGTCTTCAGTTTTTTAAATATTCATTTAATTTTTTTTTCTCAAGCATATTAATCGACAGCGATTTAATCGAGACGTTCGCATCAGGTTTAATAAAAAGGTTGAATTGAAAGGAATCTCGAGGGAATTGAACAGCACTCGATCAGAAGCACGCATTGGATATTCAACAGTATGAAGTAATAATACCGATACGAAAAATCGAATAGAGACTACAAATCTAATCCAGCATTCTGATACCTTCAGGGCCGTGATATAAGGGCACAGAGTCCACCATTATCCAATCTTCGGAATAAAGTACCAAGAGTATCCTTGAACGGTGGTTATTAAACGTGGTATGAGTAATGTATTAATTATCGATCTTAACCACTCGTGACGAGAGGATTCACGATCGTAATCCGACGTGGCCATTAAGGTTTAATAATGCCTCTCAGCCTACATTACAGATACCTTCACTTGTCGCGTATCCACTGAGCGAGATCCATCATCAGCCCGCAATTAGTCGCCGAAAGGTATGAGAGAAGAGTTCTTTGGGGTCTTACCTGTAACAAAAAATACATTAGATTACTCCGTGTGCTTTGGACAAGTATGTTACTACGGCATATAAACACAAAATCTATAACGGAAATTATGTCGATCTAGAACTTCAAAACTCGACATTTTATCACACATCAAAAATACAGTTAAAAAATTGTATATCGCTATCACCGTGATAGTCACTTTCTGATAATAACTCAATAGCACTTCGTGTATAGGTACGTGATTGCTCGTAAGAAGAAGAAAAAGAGCTATGTCTCCTGAGCTACAACGTCACGCAAACCACAAAAAGATTTTCGACTCAATCCTCGATTATCTGGCTATTCGATCTCTATTCTACATTTCTGAAATTTCATGCCGACCACGGGCGCCAAGTGAGAACTGCTCGAGTGGTTCGAATTTCGCGATGCATGTCCTGTTCCCATAGATATCGGGACTAAATGTGGGCGTGCTCGTGGTTATTAAGTTAGTTTAACAAGGAACGAGAGTTGGATAGTGGTTTAGGGCGAAAGCAAAGGGCCGAAGCGCTTTAGACTTCGCGATAGCCAGGTGCATTTAGCTATATGATACATATAGATATATACATGGACGTATAATGTACGACTAAAGGCAGATCGCGTGTACGCTTCTAATACAGTGGTTGTTTGCGCTAGTGAATTCGCGTGAGAAATCGAATATACTATATATATATATATGTGTATATATATATATGTATATATATATATGTGGATGAAAACTGGTCTAGTTCAAGGATCTCGAAATTCAATCGAATCTATGTATAATCCCTTTGGCTCCAATTTCTATAGAAACAGTTGATTGAAATTTATTCATGCATAATATACCTACTCGATATAGTATACACCCTCGTGACTGCAATCCGGATTGAGTGAGGACATTAAAAAAAATCTAATCAATAGTCCACTCGAGTACGAGGTAAATAATTTTTTGAAATATCCCACTACACGAAAATCTGCTTTTTCATTATTATTGTGAATACGAAAAATCTTTCTTCTGCTTCAACTTTCGTTCAGTCTGATCTCTCGGTCGGACATTTTCT
This sequence comes from Trachelus iudaicus, assembly GCA_030142595.1. Lineage (NCBI taxonomy): Eukaryota > Metazoa > Arthropoda > Insecta > Hymenoptera > Cephidae > Trachelus > Trachelus iudaicus. Next base: position 322,447 of record JARQTH010000045.1, on the reverse strand, counting down.
TCGCTATCGTACAGAGAACGAGCGAGATGCGCTTCCTTTTACCGAAAAAGGGATATACGTACTCGACTCGAGGATTCGTGGCCGAACGAGAGTCCTCGCTTTTTATCCAAAATGCTGGAATTGGAGTCACGAGCTGGTAGATCCTCTGTATATTTATGCACGAAGTAGATAGTCGATTTTACAAGCCGCCAAGCGGAAACAGAACCGCGGGCGTACGAGACAACTGTTTTTAGCCTTCTGACCGGGCAAAAGCAGAAGCGGCCGAAAACGGCAGGTATGTAAATTAGGCAGTGTGAGTAAAAAGCATGTACATTACGGATTCAGCTGCTGTCAACCGGGACAAACAGGACCGCCAAAAAAACAAGGCGCGTAGCATAAATTACGTAACTTCCGTTTGGAAACTTGAAGTAGGTGCGCGCGGCGTTATTATACGTGTGGCGGTCGACAAGGGTGTTGAGAATATTTTGCTACAAAGGACGAGGGGTTGATAAAACATAAATATTAGTGGAAAACAACGAATTAGCCACGTGATCCAAAGTGCGATGACCTGATAAGAGGAAGTCGTATAAAAACGTAATATCGGCAAATAAAAATGTAAAGCAGTGCTATTTAAATGCCTGTAATCAGCCAACCCTACGGTGCGAGGGTTGTGTTTTTGATATTTTATATTAACGAAAACAAGAAAAATATGGGGGGTCGCTATCGCGTACGGTACGATCGCGTGAGATATTGCGAGTTTCCTTTACAATGAGTCATAAAACACGAGGGAAAGTAAATGAGTCTTATTTCATTTCTACACGTGCGACCTGGTGCGGGGACATTAATTTTCTTCTTCCCATGATCCCCGCCCCCCCCCCGCTCCTGATATTTTTATCAAAATATTTTTTTCTCTTCGCAATCCCATCGATGCGTCTATTAGTAGAGCCGATATTGATCCTATAAAGAATTTTATTGAAGCGCCTCGGGTATTCAATATTCTCGGCTATTCAAACACAAGCATCACTGCCTATATAGACACTTAAGCCTTTAGCATCATCCAAAGCTCATAATTAGTCAGACTCTATACTGTCCATTAATCTCCTAACGAAAACCTGTTTTTCCACGTGATACCTCGTAGCACGTACGAGAGGTCACATAAATTTTTATCGTTACATAATTTCACGGAGAATTCCGATAAAAACGAGGTGGAAGAGAACGCCATGACGCTGCATCGGAGCGCAAATTAAATAGTCATCAAATGCGTCCATTGGCGCATGACAAGAGGGTCCAGTATTGGAGCGAAGGATTGCAGGCTCATTAGCCTCGGACACACTTGACAGAACAAAGCTAAATTCCCAAGCGTGACCCTGATCCCGCACATTCGCCCACAAGGTACAACCTTGTCCCAGGCTGTGCTGGTTAGAGATCACGAAACAGGAACAGGTTATGTCACAATCCGATAACGATTTACAGTCTCCCCGCATACATATATGACCCCACTGACTTCTCTTCATCTGGAATAATGGAAAGCCCTATGCCAATGACTACCAGTCAGTCCTCGCCAGAGAAAAGGCGAGACTCGGCCAGGATGATCGGAATAGTTTATCGATCGATCCTTTAGTGGCGGGATCGATCGAAGAAATAACTCGGAGCGACAAGTTTTTTTCTCCTCGCCTCATACATCCCACGGAGAAGACACATTATGCGTGAGTCAAGGAAAAAAAGGAAAAGAAAAAGGGTAGCCAGGAGTGACGTTTCTATTTTTGTTAACAGCTCGGTCAAGGATCGATTCCGCTATGTGTGTAGATCTATATACACATACAGTGTTTTTTGTAATGATATAATCAATTTTTTTTAAAAACCTGTTCATTATATTCTACGAACGAGTCGATTCGTTTGCCATTTAGAGCGTAACAGAGAGATCGCACATACCGTAGCCATGCGTTACGTGTGTAAAGTGAAGCAATTAGCTGCGTGAAATTTACCACTTTCAATAACGTATATTAACATCAATACGATCTTGTAAGAGTCGCTTTTAATTCGATTTCAATTATCTATCGATACGAAAGTTTGATTGGTTCACGCTTCACGGCTTACTCGCACTGTTAAAAAGGTTAAATAACATTCCTTGATAGAACCTGAGGGACGTGTTCCGGTTCTTGCACGGTCGGTTCGAACCGGATGAAGAACTTGGCGGCTGAGACTGCGAGGCCTTTATTAGCCACTTGAAATTCTGCTTTTATTGGTTAACCGCCACCTCGGCAACCATCCACCACTCCTTTCCACTTCCTTTACGCTTTTCATTCTCTTCGATTGGAATCTCACGTTCTCGCTCGCGTGAAACAAGAATCACGCTAGTATAATAAATTCTCGAGCGAAGGAATATACTTGGGAGGACCAAATGAAATATCGGGGCACTTTGTTGCCGCCGCCGGTTGTCTCCGTGACATCCGGTAAAAAGCGTATCGCCGCACCCTTAAGAATTTACAATTATATTCCTTTTTTTCCCCCCTCGACCGTAATCCAAATAAAAAGACCTTATGAGAAACTTGTCCTTATCGTGTAAGGGCATTTGGGAGTGATACGCCAAAAAAAAAAACAAATGCCACTTTGAAATCGAAAATCGCTCGTAGGAGATGGTCGCGTTTGAACGCAGGAAGGAGGATTCGTTGTGAGGCTGCTTAACGACAGCGACTTTATTATCAGCCAGACAGCCGTGAGATTGGCGCATTATCATTAGCAGGAGAGTTCAATCCGTTTGAGCCCCCGGGGTCCAAAGGTGCTGTAAACACGCTTAATTCTAATCCGTCGCGGCGTATAGCGATATCCGTGAAGCAGGTTACGAATGAGCCCTGAGCAGCGCGAGGGGAGGACTCTTTTGATGTGATAATTTGGTCTTTCGTTGGAAACATCCAAAGGACTACCCAAACTGCGATTCCCTGCCATATTGCCCACGCACAATCAGCTCCGAATATGTACAAACTTTTAGTACCTACTAAATATGTATATGTATATATACCACCCCTTCCGAACCTTCTTACCATGAAATGATTTTCACTTTGATTAATTGAAAAAAAAATTTAAGACCCCTTTGACACTCCCCTGCCAAGAGTGCCCCCGATACCCTTAAATCTCATTCTCGGTATAACGACATCCAATTCTGAAACCCAGTGAAGGTGAAGCCTGTACATCCGCTTTGCGTCTGCTCCCTGTCTTCGACGAAAGCGACGACATTGAAAGTAGTCCGAGGACAAGGATAAGGATGAGCCGGTTCTAGAAAGTGGGGAAGGAACGCGAAAGGCTGTCTTGAAAAAGTGATAAACAAAAAAGTCCCGTAGATGCCTGGCAGAATCCCAACTATATCATCCGCATCACCCGGCACACGTAAAGCGAACGCGGACATCTTTAAAACATGAGGCTGTATAAGTGTCCCCGGTCGTCTCTATGCGTGTATACGGGGCGTGTATAGAGAATGCGAAAGGATAGAGAGAGAGAGAGACAGAGAAAGCCATAGAGATAAAGCATGAGCAATCGAGGCATGACGCCTTCCCGGTGGAATGATGCGAACGTTTGAAGGGTAACGGAGGCGCCCGAGTTCACGATACTCGGTCGCTTGGCCGGGTCGAGACAATGAAAGGTCGACGAAGGTCGACAAAAGGACAAGAAACAGACGGGAAAAGACGGACAGACGCTCCTTGAAAACCAACCGGACGACAGACGGATTTTCCATATGGAACAAACGAAGAATTCTTCTGTTAGATGGATACTGATAATAATGCGAAAAAAATATTCATATTAATTTAATAGAACCATGCATAGCATAAGTATCAGATGGCTATAAAAGCGACACCCGTTACGTACTGTCTCGACCTTATATGTGACGTTAACCTGAACGCGTTAGTCATTCGACTATGTTAATTCGCTCATTTCTAAAATTAGGTACAACTCCTTCAAGGACTATGAAAACCATAAGAGAACTATGGGGATCTCGAGTGACTCCCATATGCGAGCACGATACATTGAAATATATTGGTAGGTATATACATATATTAAACAGGAAGTGAATAATCCCGGTTCTACCTGTAAGATCAAAATCCCTGGGATTATCCGGAATCAAAATTGAATTTCAATCAGATACAGAAGGAAAGGATACTAATGAGATAAAAAGTTTAGTGAACGAAGTCGAAGATTACTGTGCTTCGTGTGAATAGACCTTTAACCTACATAGGAACCATATAGCTGTAAATCATTCCTAAATTCCTAATACAGATCTTCCTCGTCCACCCCCCCCCCCTCTCTCTCACACTAAGTACAGTTATCGTGCCCTTTCCCCAATGATAGCGAATTAATTTCCCCGTCTCCTTCAGGACTCTAATGAAGACAGAATAGCAGGGTGAAGAGGAGTGACGGGAAGAGGGACGTTCAAGAAGAGCCCAAGGCTTCCGGAAAGGAATCGACTCTCAGCGAAACTCAATTTGGATGGGTGTCAGTTTCCAAGGTAAGAATCCTCGTTGGCCATAATAATGGCTTGTCACCCAGACGATAAATCTCGTTGTATCAAGGGTGCCTTTACGGGTTAGTTGAAACTGTCCATTCTCTTCCATCCAATGGCAAGCAACACGAGGGTCTGTAGTCGGCGGGACGAGAGGAAGACGACGAAGGGATGAAAGCACTAACTGATGAACCTTTTTCCCTTGACCCTCATTCGTATGTGACGCGCATGCGCTAAAACCTGTAAATCAGCATTCGTTGCCTTAGCAGTGACGAACTTTTAATGTGTTTATTGCAAGGAGGAAAACTCTTGTTAATCCGACGCGACTACGCTATAGTGGAAGCGAAACGTTTCTAATTATCATGGGAATTACGGTGTTTCTTCATTATCAAAGCCAAGAGTGTCCCTGTCTTTTTATCCCCCGCGAATATAAATTACATTTAATTCGCGTTGCTTCTGGGAAATCATCGCAACTTCGCTGCAGAGTAATTTAATCTCTGCATGCTAAAGCTGCAGGACCAAGGAAAGGAAGAGACTTGGCCATTTTTTTGCATTGTTCACTATTTACCATATCGTTTAGTTTCTTTGTGTCTCTCTATCTCCGTCTTGTATCCCATTGACGGAGAGAGAGAAAAGGAAAAAATAACGTAATTTCTCAAGGGCGGACGAAAAAGAAAAAGAAAAGTGTACAAATAATTTATTATCTCGTGATGAGCCAACGTCGTTAAATCTAGTATACACGGAGCATCCGGAAAATAAACAAATACGTTAATGTCCTTTGAATTCCAATTAACGTGGATTGTTTAATTTGCGCTCAAGCTTGCTGCCCGTCGCTCGCGAGAGGTGCTAGTGGGATGGAATGGAACGGAACGAAATGGGATTGTACGATACTGGCAGCACTCTATGTATGGTATGGTATGCCATCGTATATGGCTATAGTATATTGTATAATAATATATATATACACATACATAGTATGGCGTGTGGTATGGCCAGTCTGATGGCAGTACATACTATGGGACCCAATGGAACGGGATGGGATATTATGACGGATAGCCAACTACACGTTCGTTGAATGGATGGCTGCTCGGGTCGCTGCGCATCATGCTTATCAACGGTATCAATCTGTCTGCATCAGCACCATCAAAATAAATTTACCAGAGATAATCTCGACGCGGAATCGTTTGTCGTGACTATATGCGTTCGGGCATTTTTTACACGTCGAACGACACCCCGGGACTGCGCGTGCATTCGTCACTTGCAAAAAGACGTCGAAAAGCAATACGAACGAATCTCGATGGAGTGGTAAAGCCGAAAGATCGTATAGGGACTATCATCCAGACTCCAGAAGCGACCGCGGCGCAAAATGAAATGGATCAGCCATGTCCGAGGAACGCAAATCACTAAGCAGCAAACTGGGCGTGAAATACAAATTTTGTACTGGAGCATCGAGCAACGTATTACACAGCCATTCATCAAGTCACGCGGAAAGCTCTCTTTCTCTCTCTCTCTCTCTCTCTCTCTCTCTCTCTCTCTCCGTGGAAGTGGTTATGGTAAAGAGTACGAAGTAAAAGAAATAACCCGGCAATACCAAACAAGAGAAGACTGACGTGCTTCTCGTGTGAGACGAGTAGGTACCTGCTCATATAGAGTGCGTCTGCTGTACAGGTAGTTTCAAGTAAAATCGTATATAGTTTCAAGTAAAATCGTATACGTCCCGCCATGGTAACTTACAAAGTGGCACCGTCAACGTGGATAATTAAAACTGTCACGTCACGCGCACCACGTGACGTATCGAAAATTCGCATCGTGGCACAAACACGCCCACCTAAATGCACGCGTGCACCGACGGAAGATCACGCCGTCATTCTTCCGCCACATTCGCGCAGCACACCCGATAGCGTGGCTCAAGTAATTTGCATATAGCCGATACGCCGCCAGTGATTCCGCAGAAACGACGCGTGTATAAAGGTGCACGTGCATGTTTAACAAGTCGTTCTTACAAACAGGAGAATTCGAATATTTAATTTGGCAGTAATAATAAAAAAAAAAAAAACAATATCGGACCACGCGATCGATTCTCATACATCTCACAGTAGACGTAACCAAAAGTCTCTGTAACTTTGACGAACACCCCGTAGACGGATACCCGTAATTGTAATTCGAATATTGCCCGTGTAAGTTTAATCGTATTTCTCGGACTACGCGTTATACCATCGTACGATATTATCCTCGTGGAGTATGGAGTGACGTGAACGTGGCGAACGGACGAAGGACAGCGTCGCCATTATTCACGGCGTCCAAGAAGAGGTACCAGAGCAAGAGCAAATAATAACGGTTTGACGTGCGATTAATAATAGGCTCTCTGCTTGGCTCCGGACTCGTTGTTTGTCGGCGTAATGAGATACACGCTCGGACGCAATAATTTATCGTATAAAAGGAACATCCTCTGGCGTTTGGAAAATCTTTCCAGGACGCACCGCACTCGTTCTCGCAATCTCGCTGGCTGGATGCTGCCGCGACGCTGACCGATGTCCGGATTCGTTTTCGTTAAGCGGATCGTCCGAGACCAAAACTCCGGGCACGGGCCCAGAAATCGTCCCGGCGCAAAGTCAACAGCCTACGCGCGTTACGTGGGCAGAGACTAATGTGAAACTATATTGTCAGTCGAATGTGGGTAGGCAAACTTATTACCGACGATATCATCCGTTAAATCATCGGAGCACGTGGGACTCCGTTCCTGAGTACCGCGCTGGTAATTAAACTTCACTTGACTTGCTGTGTCCGTGGAAAAAAATGAAAACGCACTCACTGATAGCAAACAAGACACGTATACCCACTCGATATACCCTTACGCACTATCACCATGAATATATTTCAAGAATATGTCACCTGGAATCTCGTAAGGGACTCGGGTAGTGGTTACGAGTTATAAACTGGACCCATGCAGATGTAGAATAATTACGGCATTCCCTGAAGCCGATGAACACCTCCAGCCCGTATACCAAGTGTGATACTGGTTCTCGCATGGTCCCTTATTATTTATAAAAGCCACGGGGTGCAGCGTCAACGATCACGGTTGCTCATCCTGCAGCATCCGTGGTCCATTGCTTTGATCACGGTCGTTGGACAGGTTCAAGGGGTGACTCCCGTCTGCGATCGCACCACGAGCGGAAAGTTCAGAGTTTGTCGATGGGGTCTATAGCCAGACACCACACGTGAACGGCACATGTGTGTGAGTCTGGAGTCACCCGCCAGACGTGTAGGAGATAGGACTGGGCATGTACCAGAAGTCTGTGCCCACGCATCCCTTCAGGTTCGAGGTGCTAATCAACCGGAGCCAAGCCCATCAGTTAGCGACGTCGCTACTGAAAGTGCTTTTCTGCATGATCAGCTTCCACGGCGGCGAGGAGCGTTTATACATGCGGCGGCAGGCTTATAATCTTCACTCGGTGCATAAACAATTAGCACGGAAGACTTCGTGTCTGGTAAACAAGCGCGGTACAGTTTAATGGAATTAACGGGTGGCACTATCAATCGGGATCGGAATTCTCCGTTTCCTGGTAACCGAATGACACTCTTCGCGTAGATTGGTACGCGGTTGAGCGATGATTCCTGAAATAAAAATATAAGGCAAGTCTGTTCGATGATGGTCCCGGGGACCACTGAGATAAATCATGGTCATGGCATGTACATACGTACAACACGAGGGACAGCAGGTATAGGGAGACACTGCGTTTCGTGAGTGGCAATTCCGCAGGTACATGGTCGTGGAGCGATTCCCGAAAATGGGACTGGAAAGTTACGAGGCTGAGCGGCTCAGCGGCTAATTGAAAATAATTGGCCGCTCGTTGATTCGAGCCGAGACACGAACGGGGCATAAATCTCGCGTAATTCAATGTATAAAGGAGAGCCGCGGATAATGATGGCTGAGACTCTCGAGACTCACGCACGGGACTCGTCCAGAGAAGCTTGATGGGTTCCGGACGAGTTTTGCTGGCTCGATCGACGAATGCTAATGAATCGATTATACATTGGGAATGCTCGAATTAATCTCTGCTTGTAAATGTCAGAGCGCAAAAGCTGCCAGATACCATTATACACATAGCGATTACCATTGTACATGTATACACTGAATAATTGAGAGCAACTCGACTGACGCTGATGAGTCTCGAATTTTATTCTCGAACAGCAACCAGCGCTGTTTCTAACTCTTACGTGTATGTCGATGTTCCTCGATTGAGATGGAATGCTGTTCGACCCGAAGGCACTCCTTCATCCTAACCATCCCAACCGTTTCCCATTCTTTTACTCGATTTTACTTTCGTCTCCATTTCAATCTCGTCCTCTCTGTTTCTGGTTGTCTTGGTTACCGGTCTCTTCGACGTCCGCGCGCACACACGCCCACACGCGTGTGCTCTTTATTGTCGCGCGGAATATCGATGCCAGGAAATCCCATTGACGCGACGAGAAGAATGCTGCTTCTTCCCGACGTCGGTTGCGACCCAATACGATTCCTTAAACTCAATATCCATGACACAAAGCGATATTGCTCAGAAACTCTCTACCAATAGCAACACTGTATCCTATACAGCTTCGTCTGTTACTGAAGTTCTCCAGTACACACCTATAAACTCTGTACTTTTTAAACATTCTTTTCGCGCATTCAGACAATCCGTTGATGTTTTTTCCCTTTTGTATAAGATCGATCTTCAGAATGAATTTTACCGCGTACCAAAAGTATGTCCAAAGTATCGTTGTCAATTATTTCGCGATACCGATCGATCGTCGCTATCGTCCTTCAATTAATAAATTTAACGAATTATGAACTCGTCGATCGATGTGCTAATTCGTGGCGTGCTGTCAATTAGACGGATAGGCAGTTACATTGGAAATGTAGAGATACGAAATAATTTTTTAATCGTTTACCGAATGCTGCTTCGGCGCACGGTATGTCTGAAATACATGTGAATAAATGATTAATCAATTAAAAGCGTACAGGGAGATTGCGTACGAGCGGATAATTTACGGCCAAGGACTGAAAGGCTACGTATGAGGACAACCGCACTGACCAACGTACCGGTTTAATACCGTATGACGTAAAATAAACAGTCCCCTACCACGGCGAGCAGATTAAGTCCGATAATCGGCAAGATAAGAATGTAATTAACACATTAGATAGCTCGTAACGTAACACGCCGTCGAGCACATGCCTCCTGTAATATCTAGTAAAAGTAGCCGGCATTATAGTACGGTAGCTATACCACCGTATAAGCATCGTTCGCGACATGCGTGCCTCGCGTTGGGGTTACGCGGGTGCACGCGTATACTCACACGTGGCACGCACTTCTGTCGTCATTCAGTCCCCACCTCGTGATTGCGATCATATCGGCGCCAGCATTACCATTAGCATGTCGGACGGTTGAGTTTACGCTGTTTCGGTGCTGGCTTAACTTTTCCGACAATCTGCCACCCACGAGGGCGCCAATTTATACGAAACTTCAAATTTTAGATTTGAAAAAAAAAAGAAATCTCAACGCCCTCACACGCTACGAATATTGTCAATTATCTTTTACTTTAAGATATTGAATTCCGTACTTCCTCGAAGAATAATGGTTTCAGACATAGATACCAGCGATACCAGGAACAAAAGCGTTGTATCCTCTCCTTTCTAGTTTAACCTAACGGCACTTTTTATTATCTATTCTGTAAGAGGAATAAGAAATACATAGGATATATTCGAGATCCAATCGGTCGTTGTACAGTTTCTCGGCAGATGAAATGAAGCCGGTACATCATACTATATCATACTAACCATCCATAGAAACCGTGAGGTCAAGCAGCGGTTAACAAAAGGGCAACCTTCCCTTCCATCCTTGCGGTTCGTTGCATATAATTCTCTAGTGTTTTGTGACCTCGGCAGTAATGAGTCACCCTTCTAAGTTAATCTAGTTGGGATCGCGGGTGGCCCGCAAAACATATTTCCGCAGCGGTCCGACTGTCGTGCATGCCTCTGACCGAGAGGGAGGAGAGAGGGGGGAGGGGGGGTGGAGGTCTTTAGAATGCTTGGCACTCGTTTAAAAAAAGGAATAAAGAAAAACCAGAAAAAGAACTAAGAAAACAAAACGAAATACTCGACATTTGCATGCCTGCGAGTCGTTTCATTGGGCCTTTTTACGATACCCATCATCGTGCACACCTCCAACTGCAATTTCTGCAGTGCCTGTCGAGCCGCAATGCAATTCCCGAGTGTTTTCGTGCCCAATGAGAAAAGGCCTACGCCAACACTTAATTACGATTCCACCTTTCACCCTACCAGCAATCCTACGAGCCAACCGTGCTTTAGCCTCCGTCGCACCGATGATGGTAAATCTTAAAAAAAAAAAATTGTCATTCTACCAAAACCATTGTTTCTCGCGATTCGTTCGATTCGCAATAATAATACACCGATTACCTCATAACCGTGAATTAGAGAATCGTCTATGAGGTACCCGTATCACCATCGGCAGAGTCACTCGATTTCCATAGTCGGCCATCCCGACTCGCTATAGACACAAGTAAAACCGTGTAAACGAAGACGGAGAAAGAATAGTCTCGAAGGGGATAGTCGTCCTGTAATCCACGACTATCAATGCGCTCCTCGTTATTGCGCTATTACGTAATATGCGTTTATCCTCGACGAGCACAAAGGAAGCAGTGGCTATCTTAACGTGGCATTGTGATTGGAATAATGGCTTATGGAACGAGTAATCCGTGAGTAGAGGATAAGAGGAGTGCGGAAGAGGTAGAGGAAGAGAGAGAGAGATAATGAGAAAGGACAGGCCTGCATTCACACGAAGTAGTGGCTGTGCTCTCGCATCGCCGCGTCAGCCTCTCCAGCATCATCTACGCCGGAAACTCGTGTCGTGTTCGCGATTGGCTTTACGGGCTGCGCATAAAACGGTCGCTCTCGTGTGCACGCACACAAATGGGCATTCCAGTTGCGGTTAAACTGGTAAAAAGGAGGGAATATAAAAACCGATGACACTAAAATGACAGTCGCTCCTCCTTCCCTCCCCCCATCCTTTCTCCTTCCACCAGGACCCCCCTTAGACGTTACTCAGCCCTGACCGAAGCGCCAATGTATTATTTGCATAACACTGCACCGCCTGAATAGCTCAGTCTAACCGCGAACAGATGCTGCTAAGAGATGAGAAATACGTGTATACGTGTATATATATACATATATTTCTACGCCGCAATGATTAAGATAAAAAGATATAAAAATGTGTATATACATATATACATTGCTAAGAGTTGCTGGAAGTTGCTCAATCCTCGCTCCCAGGAAGTCCCTGGCAGTACCGGTGAACACTTGCGGTTTCGCGGGACACACGTCGAGAATATGCCTGTTGGTTATCTCCGTAGGAGACAGATTCAAAACGAAAAAAAAAAAAAAAACAGTCGGACGAACCAGAGCGTGAAAGTATACACGGTATATGGAGATACATATATACACGGTAGCCCCGATAAGTGTTTCACGCGTGCATACGAAGTCCTGAGATTCCAGCAACGAAGGCACACGCGTCTCTCGGTGAATGAGTAAGAATAGGAGGATGTGATATTCTTACCCCTTATAAGGACGGTGAGAAAATGGCGCGAATCGAGGAGTCACGATAAACTCGCATCCTCTCCAGACATAAAATGCGCCGCGACGCTGCGGTACAACGACGTCGAGGAGTCAAGGGTACACGTGATCTATGGCTCCCGAGTTCTCGCCGGTTCCCTCGTTTCATGCGATTCGCGCGAATTTGTATATACACATACGTAAGCACACGTACGCCGTACAGCGCAGTCCATGCGTGGGCGTTTCGCGACGAAGAACGCGGCCAAGCCCGAAAAAGACAATGGGAATACACTTTGGGCCCGACACGCCATAAGGCCTTTCACGGTCTGCCGCTTGTACCGCTTCTCCCTTTTTCTCTTCTTCGCTTCTCGATTCTGTTATTCCTTCCTTCGCCTGCATTGCCACCGAGCTAACGAACACGCAGCCCGGCGCTCCTACACACGTACGATCCTTGTAGCCCAGAAATTACGGCGGTTTGCCAGCTTTTAACAAAGCCCCTCGCGTCCGCTGGCAAGGACTCCCGGTTAACGAGCCCGTCTCGCGACCCTGACGATCGCTCCGATCCGACCTCGCGACTCACAATCAGAGCCAAGAGACAAGACCTCGCGATTCCACGAGTCCCATACGATGCACCATGTGTGCACGCGTGCGCCCGGTGTGAGAAAGACACCGCTTTGAGTTACAAGCCATGCGGTCTATCGTCGTAAGTTAGAGGCACAATTTGTATATAAAGATACATAATGGGGGGAGTTGGAGGGGGGCACCAAGAGGGAACGGGGTCAGAGCCAGAGTTCAGTCTGGATATGGATGAGCCCATAACATCCTGTTTCCAAAGCGCTACGGCAAGACTTCTTCCCCTACGTGAATCGCGATAGCATCGACCTAAGTACCGTGAGATATACGAGGTACGATTGGCATGCACTGAACGCTTACCACTTACGGCTATACGGGGGATTTCTTCTTCTCAGGTTGAAACGTATATAACTTGGGACGCACACCCTTTGCACGCGAGGAACAAGCGAGCCAACTCGGATATTGATTCGACATACGGTACAGCCATGTAAGCTTGGGTAACGAGCGTTAATAACGGGGAATTGAAACGTTTCGATTGGACGAGAAAAACTCAGGGATTTCGGTGGGATTTCGGCGAATTGAAATTTTACATAATACCTTAACGAGCCACGAATTACTGTGGCGTAACGCCGATTCATTCGATTGGCAGCGATTCTGTGGATGCGGTGACGTCACGTTTAACGTAGTATACTACGAGCGAGTATCTTAGATCTCTATCAGAAACCGGTCCCATTGGCTGTCCCCCGACGACAGGAGATGCACCGATATCATGCATGTACACTCTACTATGGAACGTGTCTCTGGATCTCACGTGATGAACTCCTATCATGAAGTCATCATCATCGATCAATAACTCCAGGAACACTATAGGCTAATACGTTTTATTTATACACTAGATATGAGAGCAAGGGTAGTTTTACGTACGTGTATACATAGCGATATCTATATATAAATTTGCGAGGGCTGTACCTGTAACGTCAGTCGATAATATTCCTCGTAGAACGTCGTAGCGCAAGGGGTGGTCGTCGCGTGTTTCCATAATTAAAGTGCAAAGACCAACCTGACAGTGTCGTCCTATACTCGTCTGACTAATTCGTATCTGTTCGTGAGGACCTGCACATACCTTTTACGTACAACCCCTAACTTACACCTCCCCCCCCCCCCGCGCCGGTGATAACCCCCCCCCCCCCGAAACTCACAGGCAGTACTGCGGTTGTCTCGACTCCTAACGAAATTGCCTTCGCACCTGGCGGAATTAAATTAGCCCACCTAATAAAATAAAATGAAGGCTCAGGATAGGCAGCGCTCGTATAAGGGTGGTTGATTTTCGTGAGGGCTAACGAAAGGGGGGGCCGAGGGTAGTAAAGCCGCGGTGTCATGCGCCGTTAACATTTACCAACAATATAGAGGGTTGGCATTCGAACGTCCACCCTGTGTCGTTTACGTAAGGGACGGGTGGACAGGGGGGGGGTAGGTTGGCCGGTACCATCCCTGGTGACGTGAAACAAGGGCTGGCCTAGCAGGAGTCGTCGCGTAATGTGACCAATGTAATTAACGTAGGGACGTTGGTTACCCCTTCGTAGAATGCGACTTACGTATGGTCCCTACAGTTTAGCCACCCTGTATAGTGATTGAACAACTTACCAACTCCACCAGTCGATTATGCTGTCTAAGAAAAGTCTTGAAGGGTCCTTACGGCACGCGTTAGACTGTACTACGGTTATTATGGATCCGCGTACAGAACGAGGCCACTTCGCACCTTGTTATCTCTTCTGTACGCGGTCGTTAACGCCACTGAAAGAGACTCGAAAGGAGATGCTCCCTCTAAAAGTCCTCGGCTGACCATGAAAGATCGTTCTTCGTCGTTCGCGCAAAGTACCGAAGTGAAACGAGTCGGTTAAGGGTCTATCGATTCTTGACGCCTGCGGTCGGGCTCGTAAATTATACGTAAACACTAGCCCATTTTCGCATAGCTAAACTTACTGACATAGGGATACGGGCACAGTGTTCCTACGTTATACACTGTAGAAAATCGAATTGGCCCTCTACGTGTTAACTAGACTCGAGCGCGCGCGCCTCGTCTGGTGTCAGAGACCCCAAGGGCTTGTTTCACGCCGACACGTCGACGAAGGGTGGCTGGTTGCAGTTGCCTGTGGATAGATGCATTTTGGCAGCGCGTGCTCCCTGCGAAACAGGGTGCACCAGGATCCACAACATTCGCGGTGTTGTATTGCACTGCCCTGTTGTTCTATCGGGACGGTAGAATACCGAACGAGACTGCAGGAAAGCCAGACTATGTCTGGAGGGCATTAAAATCCACCACCTGCTCAAATGAATGCTGGTTCCCGGTGTGCATCCGGTCGACCCCAAAACTCCCGTTTCAGGCATCCCCACGTATTTCGGCGTGTTTTCCTTATCGATTTCAAACGATAATAATCCGTAAGCGTATCAACTATTTTCCCTGTAATTTCGTTGATCATAATGCTATGTGATAAAGCTCGATCCGTATATACGGAAAACAGAGTTCACAAGCCGTACGAGTGTCTTTCAGGAAATAAAACCGGGAGATATTGCCCCCTATAACTTATCTTACTGTCTAATTGGTTGAGCTCGAGCGAGCTGCCTTACGACAGGGTAAAACTCCAAGAAAATGTAACGGCAGGAAATGCTGCTACGGTGTTGTCGATCGATGCGCCACGGTCTACGCGCATATATTACAAGTTATGTGCCTTTTATGGCGAACTGCATTTCGCCATTACCGAGAATACTGCGCGCCACTGTGGTTAAACGGGAAGCTATGAGAAATTAAGGTAGATAAATTCCCTCCTCGTGTCTCGCTCGACCTTTTCACTAGCTATATGTATATGTATGTATATGTATATATATAATACACACACATAGACATGAGAAAACACTCCAGGGTTCCATTGTTTCCGTACCACAGAGATCTGAAGAGAGAATAAACCCTGTGCTATATTAAAATCTCATACTGGATTACTGTACGTATCAAATAATATACGGTGGCAATAAAATGAAATGTTTAATACTTAAAATGCTGCCGACTACTATATACATACACACAAACAGAATGGTGGATAGGTAAACAGCATTGATATGTCCTATCAGTTGATACACAGTTACTGATAAAATGCCCATTATGAGTAAACAAGCGAAATTACTATGTCACGTTGTATTATTAACCAAATCGATAATAACCATAGTAAAAGAAAAACCTAGTTTCCTAGACTTTTGACATAAATCGAAGACCATTGATGTCACACTTACTTATATCCGACACCTAAACCTTGGGTAACAATGAAATCAAATTAGTAAAAGCCAATGAAGTAAATTCCAGGAAAGGCGAATGACGATTGGTAAGCAGAAAAAGGTGTGATCCCTTTAGAGGTACGAGGGGGTCACTCTCATGGGAAACATCGAGGAACTCGTAAATTTCTAAAAGTCGAGCCAGCGTGTCCACTCGGTGTATATACATCTTCATTGTGAAACAATACTTTAGCGTCCTATCATCCCCTTACATCGTTGACCAAGAAAAAGGTAATACTTGTGAAAACAAGGAAATCGAAAGTGACAGTAAGGAATGATCGTCGAGGGTCGGCATAAAAGTCGGACGATGTAAAAAAAGTGACGCAAGACCCACCCCATATCGACAACTTACCATACGCCTAGCATACACAGCGCCAAAGTTATATTCATGTGTGAACATGGTGAAAGCGAGAGCTTTCGGTAGGGATGGACAATCCATCTCGTATAGAGCCAAAAAAAAAACACAATATACGCTTGACGGTATCATCCTCTAATCTTCCCTTTACGCGTCAAAGAGCATATTGTAAGTTAATACGGTCTCAAGTGGGCTTTGCCTTTTAGCCCTTGAGTTTGCGGGGAGATTCGACGCCTGTTACACGTATACCAGAGCTCTGACGTATATAAATAGAGCTTTTAGAATAGGGAGAGAACGCATTGAGCCGGTGCAAAAAAAAGAATGTATGGAAAACGACGATATCGAAAATTTTCATCTAAAATATCAGTCGTACCTAGACTTACAAGGCGAAAAAAAATGTTTAATCCGACTATACGAGTATTACGAAAGATCTAGGAAATTAGTATGGTACATCGAACATGTAATATTTACATATATAATCACATTAGAGGCACTCACAGGATAACTAAAGATACGCACGTATAAGAGTGTACAGTATGATATAAAAATATATCGTAAACGTTTCACGATATATGTGCACAGTGCCAGCGAAACTACTACTATTTTTGACACGTAATGTACTTGTAAGAAAGCAAGAAATAAATAAAGATAATGCCCAGGTGAGAAACACGAATGTTTCAAGCACAAGCAAAGACCACACTGAAGTATCTTTTAATGATGACTACACGAGAGCGATCGATGATTCCTCACGATCGACTGTCGAACCACCCAGTAATTATAGGAATAACATATTACGTGTACGATACGTAAAGGAAAGAGCGTACAATTACTGTATATAACGCGTGTAAAGCTATCATCAATATCCATCCAGCATTATACGGGCGTGTCGCGTGAACTCATTTGTCTCACGGTGTACGAGGTTACAACAAAACCAGGTAAATAAAAGTTTTCATTACTTTTCCAAGCACATACAAAGAATAGAACCTCTGTGCGCGTGCGCTTACTCTATAAGGTAGTTAGAAAAAAATACCTTTCCTTTTTACTTCACCGCGATAAGAGCATCGTTTCACATAACTTTAAGTAGGTTTACAGCTCGAGCGTTCGAGCGTTTAAGTGACTAGCCGTGTAAACGATCGTGGCAGCTTTTAAGGGCGCAGGCGGATCGATGACAATGGCCGGAGCCAGCAGTGCGGAATTCTCGAGACCAGTTCCGGTTCGTCATTAGGGAAGTGACCTGCTGGCATCTTAGCGAAAATAAAAAAAGCTATACCGTCAAGTCAAATACCTTAGATGTTTTGAACGAGAATTTTGAAGAAGCGAAATAAGTTGAAAAAGTACAAAAAAATGAACAGGAAAGTGGAGAGGAAGGGGAGAGTGTGACGGTTCAGCGCTGGTACCACACATATGTACGTGCTGCGTTATGGCACCAACCATTCGACCCACGGAGTTACTTCGCAACGTCTGCTTTTTAATTATGAACCCTTTGAACATCCTTTGTATGGTACTGGTATGTTTTATTCCATAGAAATTGATGGATAACTATGCGTATATATGTATGTATATGTATACTTTGGTAACGGGTTGAAAGATATTTTTTTTATTTACCTCGTTTCTATAAAAATATATATGCTGTTATAATCATAATTCCATAATAGTTTGAGCTTTTTTTTCAAACTTTTTATCGACATATGTACTGTAGCTGGTAATTGAACAAAGAAGTTTGGTATATGTGGACTCACTATTTCATGGATACAGAAATGGTGTTAGTTACTTCACCACGTAGGCGTCCACGTGTTGGGACGTTTGTGTTGGTGCACGCGCGGCGATCAACGCGGATGTTTTTTGCGAATCGAATTGGCCTTGAATCATCAACTCATTGGAACTCGCCCACGCGCACGGCTGACCATTCCACGAAACGCGAGCTTTCATTCTCATTCGAGTGAAGCATTGTATTACAGGGTCATAAAAAATCGATAAATTATTTTCTACGTCGAAAACATCGTCATGTTTATTTATGTGAAAATAAGAAACCAATGAAAAGAAAAAACAGGACAATAGATAAAATCTTAAAAATCATAAATCTCTAACAACTCGAACATCCAAATGAGATAACTGGGTATGATTTAACGCGATGCCATCGCTGTTTATTCAATTTGCAAATTCTTCGTACCTATGCAGAAACGCGAAACCGATTTCTTTATCCAATTAGGAGACAAGAAATTACCGACGATCTTAACGTCCCGACGTCCGAACGTCAACTAACTATTCGTCTCACGTACCTTCCTACTTTCGATAGCAATGGTTACACTACAATATAGTATCAGAAGGAAGGAAATAAAAAGCAATACAAATTAAATCGACTCAGTTCCAATGAAAAAAAAAAAACTAAATTAATATTCTTGTCTTAATGGCTGTATCGGTATGAACGATTGAATGTATTATTTCTATAATCTCATAGGACACGATTTTTATATACACTAGATTGTATACCAATTTCGTATTAAGTAATATCAATAGGGCAAAGAAACCGGATATCCTTGACCTCTCCACGTAATAACTGGTCCCATTATTTTCACCTTAACATTTACGTTCCCCAGTACACTTCCCGACTCGTATATCCTCGGCTGTTAGAATCCAAAGGGAGGAAGATGTAGTAGAGTATAGGTAGAGAGAAGAGAGTAGCGGTAGCCACGGTAAAGTAATGGGCCATTTATTTTCACTCGTTGACCCCCGCCGAGACTAATGTGTCTCAGCCAGCTTTTTCGCATCTCTTTTGCAGTGCGCTTTA
Organism: Trachelus iudaicus; assembly: GCA_030142595.1. Classification (NCBI taxonomy): domain Eukaryota; kingdom Metazoa; phylum Arthropoda; class Insecta; order Hymenoptera; family Cephidae; genus Trachelus; species Trachelus iudaicus. Next base: position 303,330 of record JARQTH010000045.1, on the reverse strand, counting down.
AGGCATGAGATTTTCAAGTTTCATTCCGGGAATCAGGTATTTATTTGCAATATGGAACAAAGGAAGACAGGATGGAGAATGCAAAATTTTTTACTGCACTGGTATATGCGTATATGGAGTACGAAATTAGAATTTTCTTCAATGCCCAACAGTCATATCCCAGAGGTTTCTCTTGTCTTCGTCTGAGCTCTGCAACCCTTAAGCATTTTTTTTTTCTTTATCACAGTTCCCTCCAGTCGTGCTCTATACGAATCGCTCACTTCCGAAGTTCTATCGTTAATTGGCAATCGTAAATCGCTATGGGGATGACTGCTGGCTTTTACGAGCTTGAGCGCGAACTTCCGTTGAACCTTGAGGATGAAAGTTCTGCTTCTTAGCCTCTCGAATCCGTATAATCCTGACGGAGTGGTCCTGATAATCGATAGGACATCAAGTGAACAAGTAGAGAAGCCAAGTAGAATAAAGAGTATAAAACAAAGTATAGATACATAAGAATAAAATATAAGACCCACCCACCCTGTGTTATCTTTTCGATATAAAAGATTGTAGCGACGTCTACAGTCATTTTCTGCCGATTCACTTGACGGACTACAAAACATCCGTTCATTCGAGGTGGCGGACCGATATAAGAATAAGATGAAAGCTTTCCTTTACTATAGTTGCTACCCTACGGACTCCCTTCTGCCACTTCTAGCCCGGAACGGGAAGTGTTTATTTGTGTTGACTTCCAGCAAATAAATCTTGCGCAACTCCCGTCTCTTGGCTACGACGCTATCGAGACGGAACAAACATCCCGCACCCTGCACTTCCATCAGGCAGTGCAGATGCAAATCATACAGAAAATTGTCGGTAATATCCCGTAAATTGAAATCTTCACTATTTTTCTTTAAAATAGAACAAAAAATTAAAAAGAAGAAAAATAATAGTACTTGGCTATATAGAAGAGGGAACATGTCGATGGTCATGTCGCTGATGTCGAAATGGCACTCGTGCTTTCCGAGACTGGTCGACGTGGTTGGGGTTGACGTAAGAGGTCGGAAATAGAGTCGACGTTCCGTTTCCAAGCCGAGCGATGATTCTTGCTCGTTGTTTTTCTTCCTCTTGGCTGGGTAAATTCGACGGATCGATTCCTCGTGTGATCGAGCGATTCCGCAAGCTGCGCCCCTCCGCACCACACCCCCCTCCCCCCGCGCGCAAGTCTGGTCCTAGTAGGAATGCTCGAAGGGAAGGGTGAATCAGGGAAAGCGGAATGGCAGTAGGGCGAAACGCAGTGCGTATGGTGAAAGGTGAAAATCTCAAGGGAAAAATCGGAAGTTGCATGATAGTGTATATGTTGTAGGGTGGGGGGGGGGCGGGGTGGGCCTATTTGGATGATGGTTGACATCAGGGATATAGAACAGAAGAGCCCCGGTGATTTTACGTCTAGAAGAGCCACGCAGTTCGTTCGGCTGGAAGCTGGCCAAATGCACTTAGCGTTCTACCAGTGGGTCTCTCCTCCCTCTTCCCGCCCCTATATGAGTCCACCTTCACCATCGTCGCCGCAACCCCCCAAAGCCTCGCCTACCCCTTCTACCATCGTACAGATAACCGTGTATTTACTGCCCGGGATACTAGAATCCTGCTGCTCCCCCAATCTCATCGCACGTAAACACAAAAACAAACAAGTAATGCGAGAGACCGATAGAAAGCCGGGAAGCGCTTATAAAAGCTTTTGCGGCTGCACGGACCATCGGCTCTCATACAGTGAAAGCTCCTTTTCCTTTTGAGCTTAAACTTTAGCCGAACGCGGATAAGAGACGAGAATGGGTGGTAGGATGGGTGCCACTCCTACTATTATGGAATACCATACAGATTTGGCTCTACAGACAGAAACAGTACAGTTTCGAGCGTGGCTTCACTTTTTTACTGTACGAAACGCGATATCGATTCGCAGTTAAGCGAAGAAATAAAAAGCACCGTTACAGGATACAAAGACATTATGAAATATGGAGTTAGGCAATGAAAATGATAAATTTATAACCTTCATCGAGTTTAAGCGCAAGGTGGATAAAAGAGGGCATAAACTAAGAGATGAATGACGAGGTAAATTAACTTCTTAAGTTCTTTTACTTCGGTCACTCTCGAGCGACTAAAGAGAAAATAGTGAAATAGTCGCGCAGATCGACCTGTATCCTCCTTTATCTATGGTCATAGTCGGAAGACTATTTTAATTTTGTATGAAGCCCCAATTTGAACCGTGCCACTTTTCTTTACACGCGATTTATTTAACGACTCTTCCGTGAGGTGAGACAAGAGAACGGAGGACTTTGTTATGGATATTACCCCGGAGGCGAATCGAGCCAAGCGTAAGAATCTCTTCGGCTAAAAAAGAAAGAACGAGTAGCAAATGGAACGCGACACTTGTAATCTTCCTACCCTCCCGATCCCTTCATCCCCAATACCACCGGGCGCTTTCTACCCGTCGTTCTCGCTCGTCTCGACGACATCCAGCTAACTTCACAGGCTCCTTATTCCATTTCACTCGTCAGTGAGAACGACCGAGTACCGAGGCAGCAGAAAAAGAAAAAGACTCGAAGTAAGAAGGAAGGAAGAAAAGAAGAAAGAAAGTAACGGCAGACGGAAAAGTAGATGTTTGCGTTTTATTTTCGTAGACATCTAATCGATTCGAAATAAAAATCTCATTCTATACCTTAGGAACTCGACAACTGTACCCGCTTATACCGTTTCTTCATCCATTCTCGGCTTCCTTAACACCCTTTACCATACCAGCAAGACCCTTTATTGGCCGAGCGACGGTTCTACGAGGGGAAAAAAAAAGATACCTCCTTACGTCCCCCGCGTGTCTGAAAGTACGTGACAAGTTTACGACGCCTTATAAATTCTTCATAAGCGTCAGAACGCGATCGATTCCCTCTTCCTCTCGTCTGCGCGCAGCCTCCTCCATCTCGTGAGTCACGAAAATTCATACGAACGTACATGTATATACATATATACCGATACTCGAAAGTTTCTAGAAGCCACCAATCTCTCGATTGGGATGCCAATCTTCCGTCGGCGAACCATCGTAGATTTTTTGCGGTAACTAATACACATTCGGCACGCTTGCCGATTTACATAAATTCCATCGTCCCTCTATATAACCACACACACACACACATATATATATATATATATATATATATACAAGGACGGTAAGCCGCTGAGATTCTGAGGGCATCTTTCGAAAGTCGATCGGATGTCGCTTCGGTCTCTCAAATCGATCGGCAGTAAGAAGATCCCGTAGCAAGCTTTAAGAGCGGCGAAGGCAAAGATATTACTCATTCATTATTAATATCACCACGTAGTACATGTGCAAAGATACATACGTGATCTCAATGCGAATCGCATGGCTCCCATAGCCTGTCCGTCAGACTGGCTCTTAGCTATACGTATAGCAGAAGATCGGGCAATGCCTGTAGCCGCTGGGAAATGCATCGAACGTACCTAAAAAAAGAAAAACAAAGACTATGATGATATTATGCGCGCAAGTCGCTCTATTACGTATTCATGATATACTGCGCCAGGAAGGATAAAATGTCAACCTCGCTCTTGGCGTAAAGACTAAAGCGCGTAGAGGGAGATGTTTACGTGTCGACAAAATTGCAGCCTGTATTATTTATCCGAAGAAACGGGAGCACGCCCCATCCCTACCATCGCGACTACAATACAGGAGAGGGGAGAGGGGGGAGGCAGGGCTCTTACTACCTCACTCTCATATCCCTCTATCAGGATGAACTTTAACCTTTTCACGTCTCTCGAGCTTTCATCATCCCGCTTAGCTTTTGATTCCAACAGCGTCTCGTACATTTCCTTGCTGCAGTCGAGTCTGTATTATCGCTATTGAAACCTATCGAACAGACTTTATCTGTCCGCCTATACTTATCGAGCGTTTCTTACCAACATACAAGTTCATTAAATCATTATGCACCACTTAAATTTTAAGAAAGTTTCGCAAGGAAGGAGCCAGTTATCTGCATCGGACAGATCCTGCTCCGATAAGGTCCCGGCTGACGCTACTTCCTGTCTGTAAATCTGCTTTACCTCGGAGCAGAGGGTGGGATGGATATCGTAGGGAGCGGAAAAGGTCAGCCGATTTTCATGCGAAAAAGCTGTCAGAAATAACATAGGTTGGTACAACTTTATTCAGTGTTACCAATCATTCCGTTTTCTCGTTCCTTACTTGTATATACCATCCAGGTCAGCCTCCTCTTCCTCCTTTGCAACCCTCTGCTTCTCGGACGCCAAAGCCCTCAACCTTACTCTCTTTTATACTCTCGCTCGCTCCCTCCGTCTGCCATTCCTTTCTCGGCAAAGTGGAAAATCTCTTTTGTAAGCCGGTGCATGTTTTCGCTTCTCTCGCTCGCTTATTTTAATATTTGAGCAGGCGAGCTGCTTCCGCGGAAAAAGCGCTGAAAGCGCCGCTAAAGGGGAGACTTTGAGCACGTTCCTCGACTATGTATTCTATGTACCTTACCAACCTACTGCGTCCGTACGTAATTCATAATTCATTGAAATCGGGACACACACTTCGTCCCGGTGACTTTGTCCGCATTCAAATATTATACCGTAACTATGAATATACCTGTCTATACGTACATACGTGTGTCTGTCGATCGAACCAATATCATGCATTACACATATAGATGGGTATATATACGGTGGCTACCGTATAAAGCTAAAGATTCGATATTAAATTCACAACAGTCTAGACAGTTTTACTATGGAGGAAAGACGAGGGCGAAATAACTGGTGCGTGCAAAACTCGTTACCGAGGCGTCGGATCGACGAGGACGTAATAATTTGGTGGCGCTAGAAAATTTATGCGTCCTTTTTGCCCGGGAGAAACGAATTAAGGGAATATTTACAGTTTGGGGGGAAATTAAAGAAACGTAAGAGAGAGTGCGAGTAAAGAGTATATAATATACAGAGAGAGAGAGACGGCTGGGTAGTAGTAGATGTGACTTTATCATGCCTCCGGGGCTCAGCTCGCTTTCTGCGGAAGGAAGATCCGTCCCAAGAAACTCCGGATTCGAAATACAAGATGCTAATTGCTAAATGGGGTAGGTATACCAGATTCAAGTCAGCTTATCCTTCTTCCGTGCTCAGAGTTTCGGCTTCCTACCCCTATTATCCCTTGAATATTCAAACGTCCTCGGGGCTAGAGTCAGGAGGAAACCAAACGAATCGTCCTACCGTACGCCAATCCTTGCCACAAGGATTTTCAAGATAACGCGATGAACGAGGAAACTTTTACTTTACATCAGGATCGTCTCTCCAATTTCTCTAACAGAAGACGAGTCGGCCAATCGGGTCTGATAAGAATAACCCTACCTACGTATCGAGGTAAAAAGTGACTTCTAATAGTCATCAAAAATATCCCAATAGAATACTCCACTCGTACAAGATATTCTAGTCTGACGTAAAAAAAAAAAAGAGTAAAATTAGACCGCCTGAGCGAAGCTTTATTCACATAATCCTATCAGGAAACAATGCTCAGAAAAATTAAGACTTCATCCACGCCATTGCGTGACCCGGGTCTTCTCGCGGCTTCGTGACTTGGCCCTAATTCGTTACCGGGGATCTCCTTTGTTCCCTCGAGCAAAATTCACACAGGTGATCTTCGTGAGAATTATCATTTTGAGCTCGAAAATCAGAAATTTCATAGAAATTAGTAAAAAGGTAAAATTCTGATCTTCCCCTCACGAATTCATATTCAAGGTACGAAGTACCGGGGAAAAAAAAAATACCTACGTCGGGCCCTCGTAAAGAAAGAGCAGGATATACGTATCGGGTAGGACTCGATCATTTTACGCGTCCGTTCCTTGGCGCTGGTTGTAAAGTTGTAAAAGTTAATCGCGTCGTGTCGTGTCGTCGTTATGAACGATAAATCACCAGTCCCTAAGAGCAGAGAGGCGAACCAGAACCAAGTCTGGCCGCACGGTAAGTCCCACTGAAAAGAGCCTTGGGGCCATGATCTAAGGTACGTACCTGTAGGTATAGAGTATACGTCCTTTTGCATGTATTCGACAAGAGAAACACGCATCTCGTTAAGTGAGAACAAGCCGTAGGAAGGACCGGACGATTCACCGAGGTACATAAGAAACGTGGAGAAGAGGTCGATGATTTTTTATCAGTCCGTTTCAATTGGCCACCAACAGCTCTCAGGTATTTTTCTTTTAACTCAAAGATTAATTAACCACTGATCTCAGGATCCCCCTAAATCATCGTTTTATAGAAAGTAATTCAAAAATTCATATACCACTAAATACAATAATATCCAGTGCATCGATGCAAAAAGGGGTGTTCGCTATTTCGAAAACTACAATAATAATCATAATTTCACGTTAATACCAAATTCGCGTGGGTAAAACATGGACACGGTAATAAAAATAAAAGTGTTCCTTGGTAAGACCCAGTTCGAAATTAACATGGAATAAAGTTCGTTTACACGAAGAGATAGCATATACACTGCGAGAACTCTTTTTATTCGCCGGGTCAGAGATCATGGATCAAGTTACTTTCACAATTAACGATCGCGCGCTAGACTCTCTTTACTTTCATTTTTATGTCGTCACACGACGATTCATGATCTCGTACGTTAACACTAATCACGTGTCTGTAATTTGAACGGTAGTTCTCTCGCCCACGCATGACCCGTCACGTGGGTGGGACGACGTGGGTATTATGCAAGCGAATTACACGCCCGTGAATATTCTTGATCTCTAGACCATTTCAATACCCCGTGTAAGTAACACGTGAGAATATTGCATTATTTATGATACCAGATACCGCGCGTACCCGACGTAAACGAGATGCAGGTGAGATATAGGAGTAAGAAAATTCGGCAGTGCACTTTACGACCGCAGGAGAAATAATGTGGATCGTCAACATCGACGACCTCGTAAATATAAGATGATTGGTCGTTAACTGAACGTCCGCCAGATATGGGACAGGACAAGAAGGCTCTCGTTAATGTAATTTTCTTGGTGTAACCGAAAAAGGTAGACGAAAAGAGGTCTTTGAGTCACCATTCAATTTGCACTGTAAATGTATATCCAGACCATATATAACGATGGCTGGCATTGTGATACAAATTGTACGGCTGCCAGTAAAAAAAGTCTAATAATGAGAGTAAGGAAGAGAAAAGAAAAGAAAAGTAAAAAGAGTCATCAGTCTGAGTCCCAGCCAATTCAAATCTTATTATGACGTCTCGTTCGTTATTTTTTTGAAACGATTTCTTGTACCCCTTTATTATCGAAAAAAAGATTACAGTGTCATTGATCCGAATGAAAAGCATTTAATCGTCAAGTACTCGTTGACAGAGGTTTTGATCGAAGATAAAATCGAAATCTTTTGACAAGACTAAAATCTGATTGAACAAGACCGATAGGAGATGTCGATTTCTAATCGACGATATGATCGAACTGATCGTTAGATGACTATCGATTTCTAGTCAGACTGTCTAAGTCCTAACTACCTTATCGACGATACGTAGAAAGTTGACAAGTGTATATAAGGAATGCGTGATAAAACCTAATCCAATCAATAAATAAAATAATCATTAATCCTTTTTTAACATTTTTTTCTTATCCCAGTAAAACCACCAATTTTCATGATCAATCGTATCAAGACCAGAAACTGTCCGTCGTACGATGTTCCAAGGGTCGTTCACGTAACGGAGCCTGGCGGTTCCGTGTAAATCGTATAGCAGATAAGGTCCACGTGGTTTCTACGTCGTCAGGAGAATAAAAAGAGAAAGTATAACGAAGAAGAGACTACGGCCAAGTATCGCGTGCCAGCCAGTACGTGAAAACGACTGAAGTATGCGGAATCCGAAGAATCTTGCGTTTCGCACGATTTCCACAGCGTTCGGGTTGTTACGACGTCGTGGAAATCGCTCGTACAAAAATGACCACGAAATAAGAACAACGAAGGGAAGCGGAACCAGAGAAGGTAACAAAGGAACGTAAGAAAGGCAAATCGGAATGTGAAATTTACGCTCGTTTAAAGTTTCTCTCTTCCGAAGGAATTACGGGCACACGTATAACGAGCACCACGTAGAAATGGAAGCAACGACTCGTCGTCTTGCAAGCACATCAGCCAGAATGATGCAATTACATAGATAACAAAAGGAACTCGTAGGAAAGTTACCTTTTGTCAGGACTCGTCCGTAATACGACGTTCCCGAAGTCCTTGATGGAAGTTTATTCAAACTTTTCGTCTCATTAAAAGTTACACGAAACAATATTATATATACATGTTCCCGCGAGATTCTTCCCAACACTCGCTCTATCTTTGCACTCTTGACCTTTGGTACGACACTTCGAGTATAACAGCATTAATTAGCATATAGATATACGAGACTTAGATCTCTTATCGAGCTAATTAATAAAATCTGATTCTCTGATGTATTTCATAAACGAGGAATCTTGAATGACTTATCGAGTCACTCGAATTCCTAAGAGACTCCGTAATGAACTGGTGTAAACGGATAAGAGATATAGACGCAGTCTCTGTGGCAGAGAGAGAGAGAGAGAGAGAGAGAGAGAGAGAGAGAGAGAGAGAGAGAGAGAGAGAGAGAGAGAGAGAGAG
>JARQTH010000045.1:0-294599 GCA_030142595.1 Trachelus iudaicus | reverse complement strand
AGAGAGAGAGAGAGAGAGAGAGAGAGAGAGAGAGAGAGAGAGAGAGAGAGAGAGAGAGAGAGAGAGAGAGAGAGGCGGAGTTCCTGAGTAATGAGGCAACTTAGTTTTAATGCTCGAGAGCAGAGTCGTTACACGATTATCCTGGCTAAACAAATACCTACAAATCTTGATTAAGCGTTAGATTCGCGCCGCGCCGGCTCGATTCTTCGCCAGTGACGGCTAGATAGAAACTGCACGCACGTTTACGAAGCGTAACCCGTACGTGGAACGTCGTCCTCGCGGGTAATTGTCTCTCGTGCACGGTTAACACGTGTGCGCTGTATAGTACCACGTGTATCGCATATCTCTGCGAGATACGGGCACTTGCGTCACCGCGCACCCGACTATGCGTCAATTCAATGCACATTCCTGGTAGAGTGATAAAAATACTTTTTTTTTTTCCTTCTAAAAAGACTTGCTCCTATCTTTGGTTCACGTGAGAAAGAAGATATCCGACATACTTGTAAGAAGAGTGTTAAAAGGAATGTTCGATGGAATTTCTTTAGATATTATGTAAATTTTGTGTTAATTCATACAAAGTTATTGGTTAGGTAGAGTATATCGAATCCGTGTAATTTTTCGTGAATTACTTAGAAAGTCGATAAATCGAGACTATAGCTAATTAATAAAAACGAGTAGATCCGTATAGGAGACAAGCATCTCGGGCCATTAGGGCGAATTTTTATCTGACGACGGCAAAGAGGACGGTACCTCTCGTTACAGATTCAAGTGGCTCGCGCGCATGTAATAAACACTTGAAAATTGCTCTTCCCCCCTTTTTCTTTATCATCCCTTCCCTCTAACCGTCCTCCCCTATTCTCATCCTACTTCTCTCAGTCACTCCTTTTTTCGTGCCCCATTGCAAGCGTACGTACACAAGAGACCGAGGGCGCGCGCCCAGCCTGCTGATTAGTCGAAATTCTTTAGCGAAAAAGATGCCGGAGTGTCGCGCCGTCGAAATAGCGCGTTCCGAATACGACGGCATTCGAAAAATGTAAACGAGAAGGCACGACGCGCCTCTAAAAGCGCCGTAGCGTTACGGGCTTAAAAAGCGGCAGACGTCGAATTGAAAGAACGTGTCGCGGAATAATGAGGTCCACGTCGCGAAGGATTATGACACGAGCGGACGGGAAGTCGTTCTTTAAAAACGTCGAATAGGAGGAGCTCTCTATTCCGACGTTCTCTATACGGGAAGTCAATGACGTCGAAGCGTCAGCGACGTATCCAGGGACGAATATTATTCGTCACGTGTCTGCCGAAAATTTCATGGCATTTATTTACGTCGACAAACTCCATAATATGGTAATCGACGTCGATCGTTATTTGACGTGGAGCGTCCAGGGACGATTAAACGAACCTTAAATAATTGGTTCAAATCAACTATAGTCTGCTGTCCCCCTTTACAATACATACTTGATGTCAAGTTTTACCGCGTGTCAAGGTTCAAGCCTGATTCTCAGTCAGCTCCTACCGTACGTGAAAGTATAAATAAATCACGTTCAGTCTGCGCCGAGAGAAGCCGATTTGGGCCAAGGAATGGCCCTTCCTTCTCCACTCGGCACCAGCAGACATCGCCAATCTCATCCTGCGGTCTGATCGTCGCGCGAGGCGAAAACTGGAGAATTGGAGTCAGAAGAGCTGAACTCGTATATGGAGCGAGGACCCGATCGAAGTGCCCTGGAAACCGGAGGCCCGTGGCGAAGGTAACGAAATCAGGTAAAAACTATTGAAAGTCGAAGAACGTAATTCCACGAGCGTACGTGATCGTGCTATCTGTCATACGTTATATGCATATACAGTACATGCCGTATGATAATATATATCAACGTACAGATAAGAGTAAAATATTCATATATAAGGAAAAAAGAAGACAGACGATCTGGTCCTTTGTACATCGTCTTATCAACAGGAAATGACGTAAGTTTGTAGGAGGACTTTTATCAGTCAGAAATTTAGTCATAGACACACGCAAATCGTGAACGATAAGGGGGTCGCGATCGTGAGACAACTATCTGGTAAACAAGAGGTGAACACGCAACGTTGTGAATATTCAATTAATTAACACGGTATAACTCACGATTAGCATAACTGCTATAGGTATACATATAGTTGGTTCGTGCCACGAACGGTATGAGTAATAATACTGGCGGTGAATACGGCACTGTCGTGGGTCAGCTTTTGAGGCGTCCAACCGCAGCACGTAGTATATAGAGGACTTTTCAAATATGAAAATCGAGCCACTATCAAATTATGAGGAAGGCATGTTTACGAGCGAAGCCATGAATTACAGCAGCGAGTGACGAATAATTTACGCCCGGTATAATATCGCTTCTGTACCCCAGGGCCAAACGAAATTTCATTGAGCGGACCGTATACCGTCATTAGCATGATAATGAGGTATCAGTCCGATTGATCGACTGGTCATGAAACTGGAAGCTTCCAGTATGCTGATAGCTTCGGGTACGCATACGTATGTGCAGACATGTGTTAACTAAAAACAGGTTTCTTATTGATGTAAAACAGTTGGGATACCCGGTACATTTATACCAGTAGAATATTTATAGCCTCAACTCAAATACTTCAATCTCCGCGTGACCTCCTAACATTCATTTTTTAATATCCCTTCTTCTACCAGCACTTTCACCCTTGCTAAATCCTCTGCTCAAGGCTCAACCTAGTCGCTCGTGTAATCGGATAAATTTCGTTGGCTTTTTAACAGACGCTCGAAATATTTGAGGGTTGGTAATAGCGCTGCAGGTAACTACCCCGTCAGTACCTATACCCCTGACTAACAGCTGTTGAATACAGTATAAAGGCAATGAATATTTCAGTGCTACATATTCCAGTAGACATGAAATTTTTTGTGGTAGTATAAAAAATTTGATAACAAAATTTTTATATATATCGTATTGCCTAAGGGAAGCAGAGGGGAGGCTTAGTGATAAGGTTTATCGTTATCGATGGATCATGGTAACTGTATAATTTATCATCTTCAAAGATATTATCTTGAAAATTAATTAATTCAACGTGACCGCCGGGCTGTACCATCGACTAAGGTAAATGTCGTGTGGGTCAAAGGTCACCTAACAAAGTTACAAGGGATGGCAACTTGGATTAGACGAAGGGCTAAGTAGTTATAGTAAAAGACGAGTTGGCACGAGGCTAGATTGCTCGGTGGACGAGCGTCCAAGAGAAAGGAATGGCGTATGAAGTGGACAGGGGTGGACGGATCCAATTATTCCCCCCTACAATGGGATTAGCCCTTAGACCTACTTCCTCTCCCTAATCCCAACAGGAAGGAATATCCGAGAGCCTTCTGCTAACGCAATGTCTTATCAAGCCATCCCCCGGGTGCCATTACGTCCTCGATCCGCCATCAAAGCATTAGCGAATGATTGCACGATAAAAGGAAACTAAATTAACCCATTAAACGCATGGCCTGTCCACGATTTCTGGCCCGGTGTTAACCGGCTGGACACTCGAGGAAATGACTTCCGCTAAAAATTACGTACCAGCCGGCCGAAGGATTATACCACTTTTATATTTATATTCTCCTTCCTTCCCTTATGCTATAGCCGAAGATACGATCTTATTACGGCAGGCCCTCGCATACCTATGCAGTTTCATTTGCATTACAAGCCTCCCCGATAAGGACCCCAACGATCAATAACATTCGGACAATAACCGATGGTCGAAATTAGCCAATAATAAGGGCCTCATCGATTATACACTGGACATTGACAGGACAGTGTTAAATCACACTTCCGCCAAAAAGGCAAGTCGAATGAGCAAAAGGCAAAGAGCCCGGAACGGGAAATAAGAACGAAGAGAGCAAGAGGGTGATCGGGAGATTTTAATCTATTCCCGTGAGCATCAGAGAGCTTCGATCTCAATGTGGTCCTTTTCATACGTATATACCCTTTCCATTCTATTCCTTGGTCTGGCTTACTCCATCGCTCGAGACGCGAGAAGGCCAGCAGCAGCAGCATCAGAGACGACGCCACTCCGACAGATGTTCGCTCGGTCCAAAGCTGCTCTCGAGTAGGTACCTAACTGCCATCAGCCATCTTGCCGCCTGTATTCCAGTAGCTCTCAATGATCTTCCTGGGATATATGAGGTACCTTGGGGTCGTTGCAGAAATGTGCTTGGCTTTCATGACTCTCGGCACTTGCTTACAATTGACAGCTGTCAAGGATGTGCCTGCCAATTGACTTAACGCTGCTTTATTTCCCCATGCCATTCGCACTTGAAAATTTTCAATTGTTTCGTCCAACAATATGTATATACACATATTTTAAGGGCTGCAAGTGTAGTGTGTATATACATATACACTACTGCAGGTAGTACATAGAAAAGATGAAACAGTAGTAAAAAAAAATCCGCAAGCACAGATTCCTTGAGATAAACGTAACTTAAATTTCCTTGAAGCATAGAAGTCGTATGCAAGAGGGGAAAAAAGAGGTACGATCACTGAGGTGAATGCCATTAAAATAAATTGCCGTCTGGTGGCACCGTAAGGGGATGCGCGGGTAACGATACCGAAGGTGTGACGTTAGAGAGCGTCGGGCGCTTATATGCCTAAGAGAAGCAAAACAGAGAATAAGTAGCCGATGCTACCAGTCCTGGGGAGAATATATAGGGCACTTAAACAGAGGGGTTTGAAAGAGGGCAATATCGGGGGCATAATAAGGGCGGCTAAAGTGAACTGCTTAATGTAGTGTAGGAAGAAAGCTAAAGAGCTAAGAAGCTCGGAACGGAATATCTTTTTAAATTTTCTCACAGTGCCTCACGTGTCTACCCCGCCATTATTAAGTTCCCTGCGGGATCTCTATCGCAGCCATATACATAGTCACTGACCACGGACAAACGACAAATTAGCCAGGGCCGCGCGCTGGCGCTAAGTCGATTGTCGTTAATTCAGATAGAAATCTAAATTGCCATTGAAACTCGAGTCGATGATAACGTCGGAGGCAATGGCACGTAGCAATCCAAGTGATCGAGTGTATGCAAGTACGTACGCTACACAGAGTCACTGACTTTACTGGAGATTTCGATGCCGACAGGCTTGCAGCAGTATAATTGAGTAATCCTGAACTTGTGAGACCTCGACTATTCGTCTATTGCAGAGATAACCGGAAATTGTAACTGGGAACGATTACGAGGAGCGACACTAGGGAATTTTCTATAGCCATTATGAAATTCCCATCTTGTAACTTGGTAATTGTCGTGGTTAGGTTGGCTTACTTTTTTATCTTCCATACATAACTGACACTATATCCCATTCCTGGAGCATCATTATACCCTCGTTCAGGGGTGTAGCTTCCACTTTACGCATTTCTCTGGCTGCGCACGGTAATTGCCCTATTTAGCGGCGCTTTATCCTATTTTCCTTTCGGTTGGGAGTCCTGGCAGCAATCCCTGCCGACGGCAATTTTCTTCATTAGCACGGATTCGTTAATTGTTTCGGCTGAAACACTCAAGTGGCCGCTAACCTCTGCAAATCTACTGTAATAAATTTCTCCAGGCCTCTACCAAGAAGTGCCCCCTCCTTCCACCCTTGGGTAACTTTCTCCAGGTCTCTCACTCGCTCCCCATCCTCTCTCTTTCTCTTATTTCACAGTAACTAAGTTATCTAGCAGTTCCCGAACGCCGATTTTCGATTCGAGAAAAAGTTTGTCAACCCATCAGTCTCTCCGAAGTAAGATACTGCACTTGGCTCTGTTCCTGTCTCTTTTTTTTTTGTATTCCCCTTGGCGATTCATCAGGAGCCACCCTGGGGGAGACATCGTAGACATAAAAACCAAAGGAACACGATCCTCCTGGGCGTCGTCGCCGATCTTAATCCACGAGCTTAAAAGCTTTCCGGGTACTCGACTACGATTTCCATTTGAGCTTCTCGAACGATCCAGCAGAGTTGGTTAATGGTTATAAGAAATACTCATCCATCAGCATTAGCGTTAAACGCCATGGGCGCACGCTGCCGCCGTCCAGACCCCCGACAGTTCGAAACGCGTTGGACATAATTGAGACTCTTTGTTCGGCATAAACCGCTCGTGGACGAGCGATATAAGTCTGTGCTCTTCTCGATGACATCACAGCCCATAAAAACAATGCCAGATCTATTTCCACCCAGTACTGTGCGACCCAACCTCAAAGCTTACACGAATCTACTTAGTGTCTATCATATAAATATTAACAAGCAATATATCCTCAGCAACAAAAAGATCAAGCGATTACGACTTACAAGAGACGCCTTTGCTGCTACTAGTTCGGTTACGTGTGTCAAGCAGACTTTTTACAATGAGCAACTAAAGGCCTCGTACGGTCGAGACTATCGAATTACTAGCGTCAGCTAGGCAGATCCCGAGCAAGGCACATCTCTTACCTTTCAAAATTCGGTCCCTTCGATTCGAATCGATTCCAGGAATCAGCCATGGTGCTAATCCCGCTGAACGAGCTCGTAATTATCCTTGCTCGCCAGCAAAAAGATCCGCCGTGAAAGAAAGTCTTGGGTCCCCGACAAGCAACATCGCCCTCGATAGTTTGGGCTTCTAACTCTGTATCGGCATGAAATCGTGACACGCATAGGCACGAGCTCATGGCTGCTACGAACAAAAAACCTGTTCTCTTGGATCCATATACTCCAGTCCCCTGGTTTTCAGTTCGACTTCGTCTCCTTGTCCCATGGGGTATCCCGTAGCTTTATTAGGCTACCAGTTATTATAATAATGCCCTACGGCATTAGCATGGGATCCCATAGCCTTGCAGATAGAAAAACATGCGAAACCTGCAGGACCACTCGTGAGAGGATCCAGTGACTCAATGATACCCAAATTGTCGTTGATCGATCGTTTGGATATGCGGTAGGTATAGGGGGCCAGTCTGATGTATCGAATAGGTCTCGGGTTAAACTTTCGTTTTTCATCTTCTGTGCCATCCTCGAAACCAACAACAAAATTTCTTAATCATCCACGTTTCTACTGAGGCAAAAATAAGGTCATCCTTGCTATTGCGTCACGTGACTCTATTAATAGATGTCAGGATCGCTGGAGTGGAATATTATATGTCATTAAGGAATTCAGGTCTGATGACTAACTGACTGATCAATTAATACCAAGAACTCATGTATCGAGTACCATACAAGATACAGTTATCTGAGAAAATTTCTCCTTTGTATTTGATAAGATTCGTCAAAGGGTGAAAGCTGGACTAATTCGTCGCATCAAATCATGAGTCGTCTGGCTGATGCCGTCAAATGAGCTCTTGATGATGGTTTGATGCTGTTCTAGCTCGTGTGCCGGGTCATGTGTCAGGCTTGTGGAAGCAAAAGGTCTGAGATCTTGTCGCACGGCTCTATTAGAGGCTGTGATTATGCTCCAACC
Source organism: Trachelus iudaicus (assembly GCA_030142595.1). Classification (NCBI taxonomy): domain Eukaryota; kingdom Metazoa; phylum Arthropoda; class Insecta; order Hymenoptera; family Cephidae; genus Trachelus; species Trachelus iudaicus. The sequence continues at coordinate 287,177 of JARQTH010000045.1, read as the reverse complement.
AAAGAAAGGAACTGGACCGGGATGAGAGATGAGAGGTAAGAATATGTTGTCGGACAGGTTATCTCACAAATGTTCAGTCCAAAAACCTGCCTGGGTACTTATACCTGTATCCATATGCTCTTCATGTCCTGGAGGTCTTAGTATCTATATGCACACAAAATATAAGTAACGTGGGTTACTATACCCTGTTTGAGCTATCTTCGAAAACAGATCGTTTAGCCATCACGAAATGGACGACTCCGTGGACTATACTACATTTACGATGTCTTTCCCCATATAGCATTATCTATACTGCATACCGGATACATGACATATAAATTTTTCCGATATTAGATTCCTCGAATGCGGACAGACTCGTCTCTTTCCTTCACGATTTCTTGCGAAACTCGCGTTTCTACATTCGTTTCACGTAGTTAAATCCCAATTGAGAAGAAGTACTGGAAAGACTTGGGAATCGTCCTAGGTATATACATACATATACTTCTATATATATAAATATCCTGCATCCCGCGACTATAGTCGCTTTGAATAAATATGTAAGTGCCAAAGCGTATCCCTTAATAAATATCCGAAAAATTCAAAAATATTTTTTCACTCCACCTACGTCATCGTAAATCCACATACGTCATGCATGCCTCAAGGAGAAAATCGTACCGCTATTCATATACGATTTCACCTAGCACAGATTCGATGCCTTAGAAAGACACGTTACGCTGAACTACAGCGAACGAGTTGAATTCTTTCTTTCCCCCAAGCAATTGACACGATACACGCAACGTGTGTGAAGCTAAGCTAGCACACAAATAAGTTCGGAAGCACGTGCGTAGGTGGGTGGCTGAATGCATTAAGAACGGCTGTTATTAATATAAAGATTTATATTGCGCGAACTGTAGCATATTGAAGGTTCATACAGAAAGCATATATTATACATATGCTTCGTATAATGTATCAGCCTTGGTGGTTATGTCAGCATGACCCAAATACACATGACCCAAGAGTCGAGGGGAACGAACCAGAAAAAAAAGCGCCCTGACTCAGAATCTTATACAGGGACTTAGGTACTTTCGTCTCGGTATCAACTGTGCAAACCTAAGGCGATCCCCCCGGACGAGATACAGGTCGTTTCAAATGTGAGAGGCGATCTTCTTACGGTGATGAATATAAAGTTTTATCAGTCTGTATGGGATCAGTACATAATGACTTAAGTACAGGTGTACTGTTTGCAACTGGCTGTGTAAGTAACCGGGATAGTTTTAATTAGAAAAGTTGAGATAAACAGTGGTGAGTGTTGCTGCCGTACGGAATCGCTTCCACGTGGAACGTTGTAGGAGATATTAAAGTTGAAGTTTGTATAGCGAAGTCATATAAGAAGTGGGTATAATTTCTCAGCGAGTGGACGAGATAGGATCGAAGAAAGCAGGAAAGAAAATTGGAGGCAGGTGCAAAGTGAATCGAGAGACAAAGAGCCGGGAGCATAGGGTCAAATTATACGGATGATGAACGGAGGCATTCATCATGGATACGTGATAATCATCCGTGTAGAGGCCGACGCTCCTGGCTTCATTATAATTTTAATTCGATGTCTCGATTGAGTAAGTGGTATATATAGATATACCAGCGGCAGGTATAATTTTGCGGTCGATCAAATAGTACAATTTTTTTTTCTTTTCTATGAACAGTATAAATTGCGGTTTATACCGATAAAAGGAATCCTATGGAATTTCACATGGAAGGGTGTGGATAAATTTTTATACAGATATATCTGTATATACGTACCGTGATAAACTTTATTTAAAAAATTGGCGAAACTTCTCTTTTCCTTTTACAATAATTACTATGGCACTCGAAATTCCTTGGCGCTAATAGAAATCGACTTCCTTGTACTTTCGCTAGAAACTAGCTGCTACCACGTGGCTCGTAGTAATTCGATTTAAAAGATATTGGTCTAGCGTGACGTTATCAATTTACTGTAATCGCTAGAAATCGTGATTGCGAAAAATTTGAGATTTTTTTCCCTGAAACTGATTTAAATCCAGTATGTAAAAATTGCGAATTCAATGAAAAAAAAAATAATAGCACAGACAAATTCATTCGTTATACAAGGAAATGATCCAATTGGATTTTCTTCCTATTCCTCAAAGAGCGATAAACCAATCATTTCAAAGCCATTCCCAGCATCCGAATACATCAAAGTAAAGCTGGTCCATCTGAGTGAAGATTCAGTAACGACAGGATTCTGAGAAAATAATGTGAAATAATATCAAGATAATAATCCAAGATCAAAACGACTGCAGATTCGATAAAGTCAAGTACTGCCATCACGTCAACTAGAATAAAGACCAAAGTCATTTGATATTTCATTTAATTCAATCTGACCTGAGTCACGTCCTACTCGACAGGGCGTGGCAATGAGTAAAATCTATAATCTACTTTTCCAACTCTCGCGAGATTCTCTCTCCGAAGTACGCAAAAACCTATATATCTTCATACAGATATACACACCAACCCTATACATCTGTCCTGCACCGCAGAGATTCAATCTAAACCAGAGGCTCCAGCGAAGAAGAGGTCCACGAGCAGTCTCTGCTCTTATACGGTACCGGTGTGTCTGAGCTTTTATCAAACGTTCTTCCATCATGACTTTTACTTCCCCGGTGAAATACCGCGCTTTTGATCTTCTCCTTGTAGAGAAATCGAACAAAGGTATAAAACCTCAGGACTTTGCTGGTTTTACCTTTTCCGTTTTCACAGTCGTCGGTCGCCATTCACGAGCATTGTAAACCGTATCATTGTGGGTGGGTTCCGTCGGGGGGAGGGACCCTATGTACACGGAAAGTAAGACGGGTTCGGGAGGAGGCGAGTCCGCATGTGGCAGTAAACCCAGATTGCGAAGGTGCATTTATCTCGCGGTTCAGTCTCCCTGAACTCGCCGGTCGCGTCAAGGATGGTGCAAGCGAGACACGTTGCGCTGTTTGTACTCTTAACACGTGAAGTGTAATGCGAGTAAGAAGGAAAGAGGGAGCAGCAGCTTTACTGCAGCTTAGCGTCGAGGTAACGTCGAGGTGAGACTTGGGTCGAGGTTACAGCATCCCGACGTAGGATGCAGACTCGTTGCTTTGCTCTCACGGTTTATCCAATATACTGTATATGTATATGTATATATATATATATACTAACTATATAGACGGGTTTCCATAAGAGTCCCATATATACTGGTGTCTTCAGGGACGATGAGAAATATTCTTGAGAAAAATTCAGGATAGTTCTCGTCGAGTGGTGTATATATATTATATATATGATCGAAGGGCCTCTTCGCCATCCTCGATCGCCTTGAGGCTTACAACTTTTGCATTATCTTGATTCCGCGCGAAACCTTGGATAGGTACCAATATACTTAAAAATATATAGATATATTAATACGGATATATTATATTACGTATTTTTCTTCCTTTCTTTTATTCGTTTATGATTTCGTATTTTATTCTCGGCATGCTATCTAGCGTATATTTATGTGCCTTGGGTTGTAACTGGACTTCCTTTTTTGTTCCGTTATTGTTAGCATGTTATTTTTTAAATATTATCTTTGTACACTCAAGAGGATTTAATCGTGCTCTTTAGTCCGTCATTGACGGGCTCGAGAGTGTGACGAGATTCAATGCTAAACGAAGTAACGGTTCCTCTGTGTGACATACGATATTCCCTCTTGGCTTAATGAGTTGACAGAGAGTGACACGTTAACCCGTTCTAAGAATTCAAGACGTTAAAATAACAAGGTAATATTACATAGCTCGTAGCGGGTAGGAGTCATGTAAATGCAGCCGAAGGTATCCGATGAACGTTTGAGGTATTCGTGGGCTGTGGACGAGGCTTGAGGAATCTACGTACTATCGAATTCTAAAGTGATTTATATCTATGGCGCATTAATGTACAAGAAGATAGAATGCATGGCACCTAGCACCACCCATGACGAAAGTAAATTACGGAATCGGTAAGATCGAACGAATAGCGCAGATGGAACTGGGAAAGAAGCCTGAGATCGGCAAAACGGAAATGTAATGGTAGGCGCAGGACAATGGGGTATCGTAAATCGTACGATAATAGCGGCAAGTCGGCTAAGTCCTCGTCTTCGGAGTTTACCCAGCAGCTTAACGTTAGCTTTGTTTGCGGCAGAAATTAGTGTTTGCTTCTGCGCAGCTTTGCTTTGTCGCATAATTGTGTTTACTATCGAGTCGGCGCTAATTTCCTGGCATTACCAGCTGCACTTCATTATTGCAAGGTTTCCTGCGGTCGCATGGAGTTCACGGGGAGTCGTTCAACGTTCAGCCTTTATGGATATGCCCATTTGACCTTTAACCTCAAGAAACATTTCCTAGGCTATATACTTACAATGAGCATCAAGTCGAATCAAGCAGATGAATTTGATGCGCCGTTGAAAATTATGGTTTCAAGTAATAATTATTGTACGTGGACTATATATACGGTGTGCTATAGTCCAAAGCACAATATTTGCATAAGGTGCACTAAACATAAATGCATTACGCTGTACGATTGTATCTCATAGAATTTACTAATCTCGTGAGTGCATCTGAACATGATGCTTCGAAACATATTGCTCGTCCTCGTACGAACACAACACGTGTACCATTCCAGCAGCCGATGCTGGTCCATGACGATGTTGAGGCAGTGGCGTAAGACGTAAAAGAAGGAAGTGATACTTTATAGAGTAATAAAACGAAAAAGCTATGGCAACTAGTCAAAAGATTTTCAGACTGCCTCCCGTCGTGCTTTACTCGGCTACTAGAAGTTACTTGGAAAATCAAGAATTCGGCGACATCGTCCGCACTCTGATAGGTTAAATGGTCCACGACGACGAATTGCGAGCATCCCGTTCGCAACGGACGTCACGCTTTTTTCATTGTCGGCTGCTTCTCGGTATTTTACAACCACCCGGTATCCTCCGACGGTTCCCATAAATTAAGGCCCGTAATGCCAGTCGATGTGTAAACCTTAAATCCTAATGATTTACTATCTCGACCGATCGTTTTGACGAGACTGAACGATCGCCCGGAAATGTAGCCCAATGAGTGTACGTCTTGCTCGCGGAAGTTCCTAAAGCGGAAGTGAGCGTTACTTTCGCGATTACGCTCACAGAGTACGGTAAAGTGGAGGTCTGGCAGGTACAGAGGAATAGGTCGGTTGAATGGTAGAAGCTAAGGAAAGTCGATTACGCTTGGGTGCTGACATTTATAACAGCATTTAAAACCGATGATTAGCGCGACAGTTAAGGAAGATTGGAAAGCGCCACGCACGATCGAATAATTAACATGTAACAAATAGAGGCAGTTTCACTCCGATCCGTAATATCAAGTCGGGTTAAGTGCTGAAAATTACTTGTAATTACGGTGCAGCCAGTCGTAGCAATAAACTTCCCAAGGCTCCAGTTGGCAATCTTTCGCATTAAAGGTCATCTCGCGCGGCGTGCAGAGACCTCACTGACGGAGTTATATTGTAATCGTGATCATCGGATCGCTCGAAGCTCCGGAGGTGGGCAGAAACTATTCTAAATAAGTTTACTGTGGCCGGGTTGTTGCCCTCGGCTGAACTCAACTCGGCAGACACTACGAGCATTTGACATTGGAATCGAGAGAGAGAGAGTCCCTCTCTCTCTCTCTCTCTCTCTCTCTCTCTATCTCTCTCTCTCTATCTCTCTCACTAGATACGAGCTGTCGAGAGCCGCTCCTGTCAACCGTCGCACTAGCTGCACCTTCACTCACTGCACCTCAGACTCTAAAGACTCTTCCCAGCATGTGCTTGACAACCTAGGCCATACTTCAGGCCCGCTGCTCCTTAATAAGATTCATCTAGGAGCAAAGATCGTCATCGGCATGCTCACCTAAAAAGCAGCTTCTTCGATCTCCCAATAGTCTACATAGTCGACAAACCTGTAACCGCGATCAGAAATTTCCTCGGTGAATTACGTTCGATTGGAATCTGCCAGAAAGTTCGGTCAGCGTCCCTAGTGATTGGAGTCTCCGGCCGTAAAGTACAAAAACGTCTGTTCCGTGATGTGTCTCATTCTCTTTATAAGTACCAGGAGAAAGCACGTTCCCTGACAGTAGATATGATATCCATAAGTAAGTTGGTAATAGGTACTGATGCAGGAAGAGCATCGACCTTGAAATCGCATACGTTATATACACGTGTACTATCGTGTGTACACACGATATACAGTGTGTACTAATTCAATCGTTTTTTATTATGCGTGCAACAGAGTGGGATGACTATTCGGAACGAGAAGGTGGAGATGAGGGAGGATCAGAGATAGAAGAAGGAAGCTGAAAGATATCTATGGGCAAGGAGAGAAGAGGGGGAACTGAAACGAGACCAGCCAAAGAGTAGAACAGGACAATATTATCGTAAGATACAATCTCAGATGCCTCGGGCACAGCCTCTCAGGCACGTCACATTGCAAACAGTGGACAATAAGGCTATTGTTGGTGCATAATGGCTGCTCGACTGGTATCTCGACCTTACGTGGCCTGTGTACCATCCTCGACCTTAGGAACTCCAGCTAGCTAGGCACATGCCGTATCCATTGCCGGAAAAGTCTCTTTAGAACGAATAAGTCATATTTCTAGCACGCGACTCATTTTGTCGACTGGTATACCTTGAGGATGATTTTAAAATCACCTTTATAGGTTTTGAGGACCTTTGGAACAGGCTTATGGGTATCCAGAGAATTGAATCGAAATGAAGAGGATGAACCGTGAAAGGTTAATCGTGTCTACCGTAACACGCTCGCCCTGTAGGATATCGAATATTCATTTAACAAGGATTATGTTGTAGGACTACGAGAGAATTGATGACGTAAAGATTTAATAATGGTACAAGACCCACTCTGTACACCTTTGTCCTATAGGAGCTAAGATGTCGCTTATATAGACGACTCGTTGTACTGGCATGTCGAATCTTAATTGAAGAGAAGAAACCGAAGGAAGAACTTGACAGAATAGGACTTGGCTTTACGACGCTATTAAAGTGTTTGTCATTTACTCGCGTTCGCGCTAACGTTAAGCTTCCAGCCATTTATCCTTGATTGCACTCCTTCTGAATGCCGCTTCAAAGTAATGACTGTTTCCCATCGTCTAACGGGTGTATATTTATCCTTGACCTATGAACAAGGAAGATCATCTGCTCGTGCAAGGAAGATATCCAAATGTTGGATAATAATTAGATTTCATTGAAGGTAAACAAAAATATAAAAAATATATACAGAATAATTTTACATTATATCTTTAGACGAAAATTCGTATAGGATCTAAATAATTCAGTAGTGCCTGATGAAATTTTCAGCGAACGTCATTCTTACCGGGGAAAAAAAATTCAATAAAATTTTACACGATTATTCCAAACGCACGATCTTTATTAAGAAATCATTAAGTCTTGTCACACTCAATATAGGGGTAATATAATTATCCATTATATAAATTACAAGCCTCTTTCGTCGTTAATCAAGTGAATGGCAAAAACTCGAATACCACAAAACACTTTTTGCCAAGGGATCGATAACCTCCGGAGTAATGGATCTCTACGGGTCCATGATGGATCATCGACTCTGAAGAAGGTCAGTCAAAGCCAGAGTGGAATGACTATAAATATATGATAGTATACATTCATCACGGCTCATTAATAATTCGTAATCAGTAATTGACCCTCATTGTACATATACATCACAGCGTTCTGGTATCTGATATCGTTCCGCGATATAAACGCAAAGACTGATGCGAGCCGTCAGAAAGCGTCCGCCGTCGCGACGCCCCTACCGAAGACCAGCGTCTAATTTGCCGCGAGGCCCGGTCAGAGTATGCAATTAATTTCACGGCGTGGCACCAGCGAGCGTTTTATTTGAAGAAAATTACGAAAGGGACCAGAGTGACATTTTCACTCCCAAGTCCGTTCTGGTTCCTGGCGAAGATTCCTGGCGACCATCGATCATCCGACGACGCGGCTGCTTCGCGGTGCACGAACGATTTTATATGCAAAACGAGCAGTCTACTTTACAGGATCATGAATATTGATTGTTTACTCGGGCGAGTATCGCGGCACAATGGATCGCGCCACTTTGCGGTAAACCATAATCTGTAATACGAGTCTGGAATAGCAATGCGCGTTATTCCTTGCCGAGATTCTTTAGGACATTACGCACAAGCAATATTTACGTTGAAATCGAAACACTTTTTCGCAATGCATTTGGCATGTCGATAACGAACACATATACACTCTCACAACTCTCTAAAGACGTTTTGCGAAATATTCTAAACCCTCACAATAAGATACCTTCCATAACGAATATCGCAAATTACACCAATTCCAATAAATATCCACATTCCCCGTTTGACAAATAAATCAGCAGCGGGGTTTCTTTATCTAATTGCAAAATCGACCTGTCTCATTTCGCTCGATCTTTTATAGATACATGTACAGCTAATAGCCACGAGCTATAATGCACAGTCCGCTAATCGCGTTCCCATTTACGTATATTTATAGCAAATTATCAAATTATCTCACGTATACACGGCCACCCAATCAACGTCGATTCCTTCGCGGGTATGTATGTCAAAAAAATTCATAAAGGTCACAGATATAAAAAGCAGAATTCTATCGAATGCTTACGCACGTGCATTATATACCTGTAACAATTCTGACTGCAAGTCTTCTGGAAGGGACTCTTGCAGCGTGAGGCTAGCGAGTCGAAGGAAGGTAAATTCATGTTTCTTGTCTGGGCTTACATATTGCAAAGGGAGGCCCGTTGGCAGGGCTTCGGAGGGCATTACTCAGGTAAGCCTGACTTGGCAAGTAGATCCGCGGGTTACAGTTAATTGGCTTCGGGGCTCGGGCGCGGCCGCATGCACGTACCGTAAGTACAACGCGTGCACTTAGGTACGTCTGCGTACGCAACGACGTGCATATATATATATATATATATACACTACACATAAGAACCATGGAGCAGCATGGCAGCAACGTAGCAAAAGAGTAGATGCGATACGCAACCAAGATTGCACTGCTAAGCAAGTACGCACGACCGCACGCATCGACAGGCTTTTGGCATTAAGCAAATTCTTGGGAGCTCGTAATTTTTTGGTTTCGTCTCTTTTTTTTTTTATCAAGACACTTGCATCGTCAGCCGAGCAAGAAATTTCGCGTTACGGACTCATACGAGAAGGTCGGCATCTTTGCCGATGTCGTCCTCTGACATTTTCTTTTTAATGTTTCTCTCTCTCTCTCTCTCTCTCTCTCTCTCTCTCTCTCTCTCTCTCTTGTATTCTCGTAATACGTTACTCGTACTCGCCGAAATATGCAAACCGTAGATACACGCATGGTCCCACGACCTTTGCTCCTGTTTCTTACACAATTTTTTTTATTTCAGGGATCGAATGGCATATATCTATATGTAACGGATGTACATATATATGCACGCTTTATTATCCATCATGCAAATTATTCAGCTCGTAATTATACTCAGGAAGTTCTTTTCATATTGTTTCCGCTTGAGTTGCTCTATCGATCGTATTTTATTTTTAAACCGGCTCGGCTTAGTTTTATTAACGATCATCGTTTCTCCAAGGCTACTTGGCTTGCGTGAAAATCAGGTCAAGATCGTAAGAGGGAACTATTGCTGAAGTGAGAAAAAAAAGGTATATCCCGGAGAAAGGATACTCTTCTCTGTTTTTAGCATGTACCGATAAGAAGAGAAACTTTTAAGGCTGAGATATTCCGATCAGGAGAATAATTCATTAATTCAATATGAAACTATATCTATACGATGTGTACATGCATGTATACATATAATAAAATAATACTATATACGAGGCACTGGAAGAGATTGAAATGAAAAATACAAACGTCCAGAAATAATCGAGCGATATGCCAAGAAAGAAGTGTTTTATCGCGATGCTTTATTATAACGCACGATTCAGCCTGCTATCAGATTAGAAATAGTAATAGTGACCACCAACAGGACGATATCGTAAACCATTTCGGACAATCTGATAGCAGCATCTGCGTCTGATTAACGACTCTCATCTCGCATGGATTTAAGTGTATATTGTTAATGGAAATAGGATGGACGAACGTCTTTTTCAGTGTCTAAGAAAACGAAGAAAATACGTAGCTGAAACGTCTTTACGAGAATCCCCATGTATAGGCGTCCGCTCGAGTGTTAATATACGACTGCTACGCGTGTCTCGAGAATGATTATACGAAGAAGAAACGTAGCCAGCACCTGCTACTCTGGTACTATTAACTCCGATAACCCCCCGGTAAAAAGTTAATCGCAAAGTCGAAAATCTGCTAGCCAAGTTAAAAACTTTTGCAAGGGACGTCGTCCCCCGGCTGAATGAAATTATACATTAAAATATAGATAAAACGTAAAAAATATTATAATAATTTAACACAAATATCACCTCGGATGAATCTACATGTGTCAGCATCTAGCATATAGATACGTCGGATAACCCAAGGAATGCGAGTGGATATTAAATATATCCGGCACGTGAGACGTACACACGTCAGCCATCGTAAAAGCCTGTTGGTCTTCCTCTACGTTGGCATCCCGGTGGAATATTTATCGAAGCCCCTCGACGACGCGAAATAAAAGATTCCCGGAAGACAGCCCGAGAGGCTGTAGCCGAGGATAAACACTGAGGACGTTTCTGAGAAGGGATATATGCTGGGGATCACGAGGACGGATGCTCCGACGCCATTCTTCGGGAAACACTCCGAGAGCAAATATCAATGTAGCCGTACAACGTGTACGTATATATGCACGTATGTTAAAACATATCCAGGGAGTATTTCATCACCGGTGTTACTCGATGGATCGCGGAAATTGCTATGTAAACGGCAGAAGCGCACTGATCGTTCATCTCGGTCAGAAGATCCGGTCGGTAGAGTCAACTGAAACGCAGAGAAACTGGATTACGGGTATATGGGCGTTTAATAGGTTTGTCGGTATAGGAATCGGTCAACTGCACGTATATATAGCTATAGTGTCATAGGTAACGTCTATAGTTGACAGAGATGACTGCGTGTGCGTATATGAGTAACAGTACTATTAGGCCTTATACGAGGTGGCTTTAAAGTACAGTTCAAAGGATACGACTGTTATGAGTTACTGTGGGATAATTTGTAAAAAATTTTCTTATACTGCATCCTCATACCTGTGTACCATGCTAAGAAATGAATTTATGAATGACGAAGACGACCGGGGTTAAAACGGCAATAGGTATCTCTGTCATATGCCGAGAAAAAAAGTTTATGTCTTGTCGTTGCCAGCGAAGGCGACTTTATCGCTGCATGTAAATAAAAAGAAGCATGAATGCGTAGCCATTGCTGGGAGCGGGAAACCGACTCGTAACAATAATGCGGTGATACCAGTGCTACTTTGTTACCGTATGTGTATGCTGTATATGTTAGATACTAGGTACACGTAGGGATAACTACAGTTTGTGTATTGAAACAATATTGTGGTCACACGGTTATCGTTGTTATTGATGTACGTGTATATAGCTATAGGGAGACTCGTTTTACTCGGAGATGACTTCTCGTTAATATATATAGATATATCTATCCAGCATCCTGAAATGTCTTTGAGTCTCTTGTCGCGAACGTGACTCTCCGTTATCATTTCCGGGGACGGAATTGACTGCGCTGTCGAATATAGACGGAAGTATTCCGCTTCGTGACGGATCGGAATATCGATGGGAAATAGATCAGGAATCTATTCGGTTTACGTACCTGACGCTGCATCGTGGGATTTTCAAGATCTGACGTCTCTACGTGTGCAGTCGGAATAGTACGGTAGGAATAGGGGAGAAATGCAGTGATGGACAGACCAATCTCAGCGGTCGCTTCGAAATTGATTTCTTCGAAGCACAAACAATGGGCGGAATTAGCTCAGGAATCTTGTGCCGTTGTGTATATGGAATTCCAAAGATTTTCCTTGCAGCGTCACTGTACGTATATATGCGTATAATATCAAGCGTTCCAAAATGAGCGGTCAAGGTCAAATCTATTTGCGACTCCGCGCGGGTATTACTGCACAGACATAAATATAGGATGGGATACAAATTGAGAATACAAAAGTATTAATAAAATATTAATTCTTTTTTATTTACTACCGTGCAACACCATTCGCGAGCGTGGACGCTGTAAACTGTATTTCCATAATTTATATAGATTATCGAGCTATCATCTAAATTAGCCGGTCATTGAAAGATACGACTCCGCTATACTAAATTGTCCAGTATTATTTTAAATAAACTTTCGCAATTGTATGGAAAATTTTTCTTTTTCATTCCCGACTTCCTGGAATGATCCGCAATGCATACAAAACTCGTGTGTGTCTATAGCCAGTAAAGCTATATACACAGGTAAGGAAGTACGATAGGATTCAGCCATTAGTACATAGAGATGCAACGGAGATAATGGAAGACTCGGGTGCAGCGAAGGTGGATGAAGGCGAGCCAAGGCGGTTCCGGATGGGAGGACCGGGGGGAGGAGGGAGGAGGAGGAGGGGGGGGTGCTGAACAAGGTGCAAACGGGGGATGAATAAGTAGCTGCGGCGCTGCACGAACGTTGTATTGATCACTTGGATGGAACTGGGTTAACACGACCCGACCACCCTCTTCCCAACCTCTTCCACTCTCTTTCGTATCCTGATCCCCCTTTCAGCAACTACCCCTATACCCGCCCCACTCGCTCAGCCACCTATCACCTATCTACCTTACGCTACAAATCCGTGTAACCATTTTTCCCCGACGTTTTCCCGTACCCGAAACTTCCTCGTGGAATATTAAATTCCGTAACGCTTCCGATCGAATGATGGTTGGATAAATCCATTAGCCGGAAATCTGTACTTGTATATAGTCCGATCGGTAAAATATCACGGATAACATTTGAACGCTAATATTGAGTTGGACTTTATACTGACTTCCAATTGCTGTTCTCGTATAGCCATGACCAATTTACCAATAGCCATCACACAGCTGGACGGTGTTCCGAGTTGAATATTCTCCAACTTCCTTATATGCGTAACGTTACGTAGAAACGATGATATAATTCCTTTCGTTGTAAATTCTTAGCCAGCATGTGCACGTACGCTCGTGACTGGAAACGCTTGGAGCGCATTTAGCGATCGGCCACGTATCTCGCTTAACGCTCCTTGACAATTACGAGGCACTTTGGATTCCATTTTGAGAGACTCTCGTGCGTTTCCCGCTCTCTTAAAATATTTTACGACGACAGTTTGTTGAGATCATAATAAAGTGGCGGATGTCGGGTTATGCGCCAGTCATGAAAGAGCATCGCAAAGTATTTTCACGTAAAGGAGAAAAAAAGAGAGAGAGAGAGGTCGAAGTGGTCTGGTTGAAATTATCTTTGATCATTAAAATATTGCTGGCATTTATTCATTTTAATTTGTCATTCTTCAAAATACGATTACGAGACGGCAAATTACTGTGCGTTGCACTGGATGCATTTATTGAAGAATAAAGTGGTACTGTTTTTCACGTTGAGTTAGGTACTGTTCGATATCGGAGGGAGTGCTTTTATCATTATTATACGGAAAAATAATGTAATTTGGTTCTGACTTTCCGGGACTACGTATACAGCATAAATGTCATCGAGTGTTCCAATTTGAATGGCATTGCACGTCGATAACGCATAAAATAATTATTTCGCTCGGGTAAAATTAATGTTTGCATTTGACTGCGCAAGTTCACCGATCAACGTTATTACTCGAGAGCGCAATACGATCTAATAAATCAACGACAGTCCCAGTAGAGTTACATGCACGCGAGTGGCGATGTATGCGTTTTCATTTTCGAAAGCAAAACATTGTCAATTACGGCAAATACGTTTATATTGAACGATACTGTGTTCAGTTCGAAATAGTACACTTGTAGTGGATGAAGAACCTTTTTTTTAAATTCCATCTCTTTTTTCACTGACTCGAAACAACTTCGTCAGACAACACTAGACAGTCCCAAAATCAATTTGAAATTCAATTAGGCCAACGACACACGAACCGGAGTAAATGTTTAATCGCTTAACGAAACCGTCATAGGAAACAGCCGCTCGGTTCGAAACTTTTCCAAGGGTCGGCCTTTGGAAGTTCCTTCAAATCGTATAAATACGATCAAACTTCCTAAGCGGATGGGGGAGTTTATACGCGGTTAGAGTAATCGAGTACAATGCCGAAGGGTTTGGCACAGGAAGGAATGGGAAGCTGGCTATTGGTCACCAGTGAAATTTGTTAAGTAGGGAAAAAGGGATCAATTAGAGGAATGTCAAAAGGGGTGTCGAGAGGGTGTGAGAGCAGAAGCCTCGCACCACCGTCAAGAGGGATATCAAAAGTATTCATAGCCGAGTATGAATATTTTTAGAATAAAACAAATCTTACATCCCCTCGGGATACGCGCCCTGCTTTACTTAAGCTCGATGATAAATCAGACAGAAATTCGCTCTAGGGAATCAATATTTCACGTAAACTCCGAAACAAAGAGCAATCTCGATATACCCCTGGAAATTCTGAAGCGTCCTAATGGAAGTCATGGGAGTAAAAAAAATAAATTAAAATTACATCAAGAAGCTGGAATAGCAGAATTTTAATTATTCAATTAATTATATTTAATTAATAATAAACTACAAGCGCACACAGTGCTAATAGTATGCAATTCGTGCTACCCCATTCTTCAGTGAATATAAAGGAAGCAACATTGACCACTCTGCAGTCTCCATTTAACACGCCCCGGAAAGACGAATACGAGGGGACAGTAGGGGGTCGTGGAAGTGATGAGGAGGTGGGTTGGAAGGGTAGAACGGAGGATCAGGGGTCCTGAGAGGATAAGAGGGTCGGCTCTGCCGCGAGGAGTTATTGATTCCCGGGTTGGCGAGTGAGTCGAGTCAGCGGAGAGATGAGGTGAGGCGAGCTGGCATGAGTTCATTGCAGTCGAGTCAAAGTCACTGCTTGGGGAGAAACACTGGTAGAAAGGAGCGAGTGGGATGGAAGGATATCACAGTAGTAAAGTAAGAGAGTAAGAGCGCGACAGAAGAGTAGATATGGAAGAGAAGGGTATAGCTTTGCCGCAATTTTACCCTTTACCCCTTTATGAATTCTATGCCATACGAAAGGTCTACGTTTATGCAGTAGCTGAGCGAAGCGCGATCGGAATTACAGTCGTCGGATAACGATAAAGGGAATCGCAAGCTGGAACGACGGTTGTTACTGCATGAACGTAAAGAATGCAGGCACGTATACCATCCCCTATAGAATGCCGTTCCTTTTTGTCGTTTAGTTTACGAAACAAGGGGTCTTTTTTTCCATGCTGTACAACGATCGACTCCGAGCTTTTGGTTACCGTATTACAGATACTTGAGAAATTGATAACCGCTTTTTTTTTCGAATCTCCATCCCATATTTTACTACCGTCACGCAGATACAGATTGGCCCCGCTCGCTGTATGGTTCTCGGCCACCGGTCTTCAGGAATTCGTAGACATCCCTTATTCAGCTGAAGGATACGGTTGCCTCCTGGGGATAATTGGATCGAATCGGAAAGAAGTTCCCCCCCGATTTCGCAACGGTAGAAGAACCAGCCTGTCGCAAACTCGTGGTTAGATTTCAGAATACGCCGAAGGTGGTTTCTGATCCCGTTAATGGATTTGGTGGTTAGCCTTACGAAGGGCACCCTTACGAGTTGTTGGCTATACGGCTTGGCTATGGTTAGGAAGGTAATGCCGACTTGCGGCCGGACCATACCGACCGCTGTCGTCTCACCCTTTAAACGTCAACCTCGGCACCCCTTTCCTTTTGCTTTACCGAAGCCACCCCCAGACCGGAACTCAAGGAGGTTTATCGAGGGGTCGCCTGGTTTCAAGCCGAGAGGCGCACTCAAGCCGAGCGAGATAAGCGCGCCCTGTTTACGGGCGCCCCTTTGTACACGGGGGATGATTACGGTTGCGATTTCTACCCGATATACTTTTTATCGGGCCCGACGAAAATCACCCGCGCCACGAAACACCACTAGGAGTCACGAAACGGAACAACGTATAGAGTACTACTTCCTTCGACTACAGCTCAACGGAATCTACCGATCATCGACGCTACGCGATATTTTTCACCAAAAAAAATCGCAGATCGGAAGTTGTCGAAAATGGCCTCAAAATCAAAAGAAACAAAGACAAGAGTAACTCGTGGGAATGATGTTGCATAACGTAATATTGAAAATTATTTAGGTACCATATATACGTACAGCATAGCACCTTGGTACAAGGAAGAGAGAGAAAGAGAAAACAGAATTGGAATTTGCGAAGCGAACGACGAGCGAGAAAGCGATAGGGTCCGACGTTGATAACCCGATAGATAACATTACTGTGAATGGATCCTGGCGGACCCTCGTATTTATCCCCGGTAAAATTAATCTCGAGACATTTGGGTCAATAAAATCCAACTCCCCAAGCCAGCAAGGCCTCCCGCTGTTTACTTTATCTTTCGACCTCCCACTTCCTTATTCTTCCTCCTCGTTCTCTTGCTCTTCGTATATATCCTCTACATCCTTAACTTCCTTACTTCGGCAGCCCCTCACCCCCACCCTAACCACTCGAAATCCGTTACTAACCCTAATACTGTTACCACCCGTTATCCCTTTTCTTATTCCTCCTCTTCTTCTTTCTCCCCGGGGTAACCGCCGGTAGACACCGACACGGCAGATCCATACCTTCCTTACCCGAGCAGGTATATCCCCCTACGTTACCAAGACTTCCATTAACGTGCCTTATATACCTGCTCTTCCATTTCCCGGAGCAACAAGCATCCTGTGTTGCAGTCAGGTTAAATGGCTTATCTGCTACAGCTCGAGTACTTGGACTTTTCTTAATAACGAGAAAAAGTCACGCTCGAACTTTCTAGTCTGTGTCTCCTGTTGCCATGCTTCCTGCCTCTCTGCACGCTTTAATTTAATTCTACCGAGCTCTTACACCTAAATACTAGACTCGGTACTCTGATATTGATACAAAAGTTAATTGACGGATTAGAGATATTATTTCATCGCGTACAGGATATACTGTGTAATTTCGATGATGATACAGAGACTTATGAGACTTTGAGAAAACGTTAATACGAGTTTTCATGACTTATGGGCTGTTTCTCTTATTTATTGCAGGGATATATACAGTTTCTTAACTATCCTTGAGTACTGCATATGCATGCATATACAGTGCCTGTGTGAGATCTTATATGGACTATGTAAAATGATCAATCAGTGATTCGTCCCGTAGCTAAAATTGTTACCAGGGTATTCTGTAGGGGGTTCTTGTATCTCGTAGCAAGCTAGATCGAACAAAATGTTTCGAATCGATACGCTTACAGATAGATCTGAGAAGGAATAAGGGTAGCTACAGAGCGTAGGAGTTAAAAGGGGTTCGGAGGGAGGACAGGATGGCAGGGAGTTGAAAGGTCTGACGGGTCTTGGAATGAGGGATAATTGCGTTAAATAATCAAGTGGAGGAAGAACGAACGGTATAAACTGCCAGAGTGTCTCTCGCGCGGCTAAAACAGATCTAAAATGGAGACAATGGGGGGTGGCAATGAGTATACGTACTTTCCATTGTGCTTTGTTAATTAAAAGCCCTCGCAATTACCGTGCCACAAATGTTTCTTTGGCTCCGTAAGGTTCATCCCCACTTGTCTCGCCAGGCAAGCCAGTCGCCCGCTATAAATCCCAGGACAAAGAGCCACCCCTGAGCCAGAAAAGAAATGAGTACTATCGAATGAAAATCGTCGAGTCTCGGCAAGATGAACATTTTCGGGATAAACCAGCAATCAACCCCACCGAAGACAAATAGAAACAATTCAGCCGAACAGGGGTAGATTTTTCAAATTTAGTCTTCAACGAAATTCTATTCGGTCCTCATCCTTCCCAAGAAATCCCCCCCGTGACTCGTTTACTCATACACCCCTGACACAGACTCCGGCTTGAGAACGGAGGTGAATCGACTCGACTCGAGAGTTCACCCCGCTGTTCGAAGGTTTGAAAAATTAAACCCTGTCGGTCCGAGCGTCAGTTTTGATTGGAGTACGTATAATCGTTAGACAAGCAGAGAGCGAAGCCGCGAGGCTAATTCCGTAGGATATTAAAATGAAATTCCAAGAAGCCAAGACGATAAGAGTCTCCCGCGTAAGCCCACTCGAGATTATTAACTCGATTTCATGAATAAAAATAATAGAGGCGCACCGCGCGCACCACTGGGACGAGCACCCATTATAATACAGCATCGCGAAGCTCCCTTTAGCAGAGCACCTGCGCATGCGCACTTTCTCACCGGCAACCCAGCTACGTAAGGGCTCGTTCCACTTACGCGATCGTGACTCTTTTAACGCCGCCACTTACCGCGAATTTGCATAGGCTAATATCCCTCGAAGCCCTTATCGGTTTCAGGCCTTGCCAACATCGGACCCCACTATACACGTACTATACGCTATATCCGAAATAGTATATACTAAAGTATTCTCATTATAACCCAACTAGCCTTGCACTCCCGGTATACAAAAAGTATTGCGTGCATTACATGCGACATGTGCCTGTAGGTAAAGTTACGTATACCTCGGAATAATCTCTACGGATAGTTAACGCGAGCAGCATTAAACACAGACGTGAACCTAATAAATTACAAAAGCCTAATAAAAAACCATTGATAATCGGATCAGTGGGATCTCAAGATACCGCTGAGAATCCTTGATGGCGTTGAGGATCAATAGAGTCGTTTAACCGTCCGGTTTTCTGTCTATTCATCCAGGCTAGTACGTACACCCTATATATGTATATAGGACAGGTTCTTTCAAGAGCCAACGGCTACGTGCTTCGTTAACGATCCCTTCTGTACTTTCTAGTTTTTCTACGATTCTCTCGCATACCCTGGCTACCTTTAGTGATCCGCTGTCACTTTAAACTCAGATTACCCAGTCGAGATTACAAGGTACGTAAGTGTGTATGGTTTGTTCGGTGTCTCTGGTGCAATTTGTAAATGTTACGCGGTAGTGGTGGTACAGTATCTTTTTATTCTTTTTTCTTCCTCTCTATTATACGCGGTTCAATGTCTCACATTCAATGACGGCATTCAGCCGAGCTACGACCTGTATTATCTAGCAGTGCCGTGTGTGCTTAGCAATTTAGATGAGTCACGCATTACACGTAGACCAAGTTCTAGGGCAGCAAGAGAAAGAAGAAGATAGAAAGGGGGTTGGAGGGGTATAGAAGAGAGCGAAAGAGAGGAGGACACTGAATTCTGCAAGTTCCTGACACTGGTCTTGAACCCAAGTAGGAAGACGAAGGCGCAAAAAGGACGATTGACGTGGCAACAATGGCGAGTATACTGGCTCCCTTTGCGACCGGTGATAATCGTGGTAGTATGAACGGGGCATAAGCATAATCCTATGGCAAGTATGATACACCGTTGAGCCTTCGCGCGTCCGGTGGTCCTTTACAGGGTTGGGTGGAAGGGAATATTAAACGGCGAGTATATAACAATAACGATTCGAATACCCGGCCATTACCTTTGACCGTTTCAAAGTGTGCAGTGCGAGACAAGAGTTGAGCTTTGCCGAGGCACAGCGGCTCCTAAAAGTCAAAGTGCTCGCTGGACGACTGGTACAAATGCCTGTACTGCAGAATCGTTCAATCTTCACATATGGTATACCTATAGAGGCTCTGCTGATATATAGCAGAAAATTTCTGGCGCGACTGACTTGGCAAGCTCACTATGGCTCGTAAACCCTACGCCGCAAAGCCTTTTACGGGTACCTGAATTGAATAAGACGTAGGGAACTTACGATTCGAGGTACGATGATCGTTCATGGAAGATAAGTTAGCCAAATAGGCAATAGATGGCGCTCGCAAATCTCGTGGGTGGATATTTCATGAGAAAAAATTCGAGAGGTCGAAATTTAATGAATTTCATACTCGGTCGCGTATCGCATATACCTTACGAATAACGGGTATGAAAATTCTTTATTTTTTATTTCCAAAAAAGAAATTCTAGTCAATTTTATCGTTCACGAATTTTTATCTCAAAAAAATGTACGTCTATTATCAAGCTACATTTACTGAGCTAAATCTTCACCCTTCATTTCTATCCAAGGTAAAAAAAAGTCGATACGCAGGTAAAACACATAGTATGAAACATAATGTAGAACTAGCAAACGGAAATGACTATAATCACGACTGATGAGCGTTGACTCCCCGCATGCAATCTCATTTCGAACAGCAGCCACTATAGCAGGGACGAGGAGAGATAAGACACAAAGCTCATAGGTAGATAGGTGCCCAGTAATTTGCATACAGAAAGCAAAGCGCAATACGGATAGTGCAAAGGTGAACAAAACGGAAACGAGGGAAGTTTCAGCCGATGGTACCGTCTCGGCGACTGCAATTTGTTCCTAAGGTGAAGAAAGGTATATGATTAAAGTAAGGATACCAGATAACGAAGTCATAGACATAGTAAACCGGGGCTACCCTATAGTAATATTTTTGTCGACGGTTCGCTGTAAAGACCCGTTCGCATGCAGTATAACCTACATCGATCAGCTGATACGTGTCAAAGGTGAAACTCGGTAACGGTATAAATCAGCCAGGCAAATTTGTCATTAATAACGTAAACAGATGTGTCAAGTCTTAATACACACGGACGCAAGGTACGTTTCCACGTGTGCGCAGTCGTTGTGGCAGATTAGTTTGCATGCGAAATTATTGCATTGTGTGGCGACGCGAGTGACCCGGTTTCACTAATCACGCTGTGGACAATGAGATCGCGTACAGCCGAGCATGACCGCATTGCATCGTAGGACATATGTGCTCTTAACATACCCGGTGATCCTATACGTAGCGGGTGTATCGTTAGGATGGCTTTATTATTAGGCATGCATCGTAGCCGGTTTGAAAGCATAGAAAAAGATGAGACGACGGGTGAGCATTAAGGCGTTGGGAGTTGGCTTAAGTGGATGACATGGGAAAAAATAATGCCCACACTGTATCGCACCATTATGAGTTAGTTTTATTATTAGGCATATACAGTACGCCCACTACTCGCAAGGTATGTAATTCGTTTTGGATATTAGAAATCCGATGCGTGCTCTTTCCTTTTAAATTCTTTCCCTGTCTCCGACCGTACCTACCACACTCGAGGCCCGGGGCATCTGTGGGAAAAGAAGCATTTCACGATGATAAGAATGTTGGAATACCGGGAATCGAGAATATCACCTTAAATTAAGGACCCTCTAAATTGATAGTGCCTGGGCTCATTATCTGTGTCAATTAATTTCAAAAAATTAAAGAATCAATCGAATTATTCAATATGCATTGGGGCATTGAAATATCGATAGCCCTTGGGCCTGAGGTAGTAACCGGAAGCGTCCATCTTATAGGCATATACGATATAATTTAGGTACATGCGAGAAGCTTAATCCTGAAATGTTACCGATACTAAAATCTGCTTCGATTTCAGTGAAGAGCATCGGACACAGATATTCCTGGGTACACGAGACTAGTCGGTAATACTTAAAGGCCAGTTCACAATGAAACCGATGGAATCCGATCGGACGAGCTCAGAGGCTGAGAAACGGCGTTAGGGATTTCTGTAAACAGGCTCACACTCGAACAGCCTGGCTTTGATTCTTAGGCCGTTAAACGCATCAAGCGTTATTATTTTCTCTTTGGTCCGACCGAAAGCCAAAGGGATGCTGCTGGCAAGGGCTTCCGTTTCTCCCTCACGCAGCCAAACAATCCAGGGGTGATTTAGTCGAGCGTTGCCCGTGTCTATGGCGATGCCAGTACAGTGGGTAGCAGGGTATAGGCTACCGTGGAGTGACGGGGGGGTTCGTGTAGAATGACGAAGGGCAACAATGGCCGGGAGGCACTAACGCGTGCCTCTCTTTTCCTGAAGCGTGCGAAGTTTTTCAATAGCCTCGAACGTGAAAGCCGACCTGAACGTACTATACGGGTGGCATATGAGAACCCACTCTCGTTTGGTATGTGCGTGCGTGAACATATCCAGAGAGAGAGAGAGAGCAGCGTGTGTTGCGTTTGTCTTGAAAGGGGAAGGATTTGTAAGGAAGAAACGAAGATAGTGGGGGGGAAAAATAAATAAATAAAAAACAGTATATAAAAACAAGTGCAAACGTTCAGCCTTGGTATCGCAAACGCTATTGTTTTGACAAACCGACTTTTCAAAATATCTTGAGCCCGACGCGTATCCAGCGGAAAAATAATCTCGAGAGGATACGAGTGAGACGGGCAATACGGGACTGAGCTTGGGTGGGAGAGAGAGCGACGGGGATGAGAGAAAAATGGGAAGAAAGTCAGAGAAAGGATAACCGAGAGGGAATTCCAGTGTAAAGAAACGGAGACTTTCACGAAGTATACCATAGCTATTCTTCTTTGTTGGTCTTCTTGGCCAAGGACGGAAATAGCTTTTGTTTCACGACACCCGTTACAATGCGTGACGAGGGGCTCTTGTATTCCTTTTTTTTCTGCTGACGTCGACAACGTGCAACAGCCACGAGGACAAGGACGAGAGAACGAGGTGTATACCTAATCCTGAATGAAAAAGTCAAGTCCTCTTAGGTTTATAGTGGCTTTACCGTACGGAGAAGATTTTTAGACATTTTAGATCTTCACTGGCTGCCAACTTTAGCTCTTAGTTTTTATGCGTCGATATTATGAATATTCTGA
The DNA here is from genome assembly GCA_030142595.1 of Trachelus iudaicus. Lineage (NCBI taxonomy): Eukaryota > Metazoa > Arthropoda > Insecta > Hymenoptera > Cephidae > Trachelus > Trachelus iudaicus. The sequence goes on along the minus strand of JARQTH010000045.1, from coordinate 264,391 downwards.
TCGATTCTCACAAATTGCCCTGAAGGATAATAACAATACTCTCTGCGGTGAATTTCATACACGAGATGGAATAATGACTACCGTGATGCAGCATGGGTAATATATTTTACAAGTCGGTGAAATAAAGCAATGCACTATTCCACGTATGAGTGACCGCTTCTCGTTTAGTCTGTCCGCATCGCGTGGTTCGTTCTTTTACATTTTTTTTTTTCGCTCTCTCGGCTCGTCCGATCCTTTATATTTCTCATATTCGCCGTATGTACCCCGTTCTCACGCTCCCAGCAAATTCGCGATATTTTCATGCGGAATCTGGAGTTTTTCGGCAAATACCAGTATTCGTATTAGAAAAATGATGGTCACCCAAACGAATGGGCATTATATCGATACGACGCCACGGATAGCCATTGTCAAAAAAAAAAAGTTCGTCACATTTCTACACTGCGTACCTAGACGATTGTGTAAGATATTTCAATGCATCCTTCAGTTCGAGGGTTACTTACCTATATGTATAGAGTATAGACACGGACGGATGGGCTGACTTTATCGAAGAACGCCGAGAATTTTCCAACCCCAAGTATAAACGCGCCGGGTGCTCTTGGGTTAAGAGTTTCCCCTCGGTGAAGCGATTTCTTATGGGAAAGCGCGACGAGGAAAAACGTGAAGCGTCTTTCGATTTTCATAAATTGAAAAATGGCAAAGGAACGAAAACATTTAAGATATGTTTAAAGATATTCCGCAAATCGATCGAAACGTTACGGCTCGTCGGAGGATATCGAAAAATCTAGAGATACGACAGCGTAGGCTCCATATGCATACTACATATATGTAGTACAAAAACTCTGTATTGAACTCTAAATTATCGTTTTCACGTGATGATGTCGATTCGCATCTCTGAGTTTCCAATCACATAAGATATCAGATCAATCGCCGTATCTACCTATATATGCTCTTCCTTCGTATCGTCACATCTCAATTCCAATATTTCTCTTGACAAAAATTATTTAAAAAAAAAACAATAACTTAGCAAAATAGAGCCATTAACCTCAAACAATAACAGGAGCATGTGTGTCATATATGAAATACGTCGGAGTAGATATAAAATAGTATCATAAAGAGAATACGAGAAGAGAATAGTGAAAACGCAAGAGAAATAATATCCAAGACGCGGAATATTATCCTCAGTGACTGTTAGGGTCGAGAGAGAATGTAAAATTGAGCTTGAGGAGAAAGGGATTATGTACAGATGGAAAGAGTCAGAAGAGATAGCGGGGACGAAAAAGTGAGAGAAAAATTCACGAGAACGAGAGAAAAAGCAAGCTCGGAGGGTGCAGAGGCGCGTCGTTGAATAAATCAGTTTAAAAGCCGAGTAAAAAGCAAGACTCGTGCGGCGGCATGATTTAAAAATATAATCGAAGGTCGCCACCGCGAGAAACGACGCGAACGGCATTTCCAGAGATAAGAGAAGTGCTTTAAAGTAATTTGCCTCCTTACGATAAACCATCGCTCACAATTCTTCTATGCCAATACACTTATCAATTCCGCACGATCGATTCGAAATATTTTTCATCTTCTAAACGTTCGTCTATACGCATATACAGTATCATATATAGATATATGAATTATGCATGAATATATATGTAAATATATAATCCAATTTCAAATACACAAATTATCCTATCTTATTATTCTATATGCATACCAATCAAATTACGTGCCAACTGCTGTAATGATGGTTCTAATTTCTCATTAAGAATTCGCGCACATTCGTACCCATAAGGGTTATCGTAATTAATCGAGCAAGCGAGTACGGTTAATGAGACGTGAAAAAGCAGTAGGTATTTTATAAATAAAGTCAATCGAAACGAACCCACTTTTAAAAGCGACGGAATCGTTATCGACAAATGAACTGACAGACTGACATATGTGGGTACACACACAGGAATGACGGTAGGAAGGTAAAGGCAGAAAAGCGAACAGGCAGTCGTTTGTATAGAAGATCGTTGCCGGAAGAATCGCTACTCGATTCCCGCGTCGAATCGAATTTTCTATCTCTAGTTCAATTTTTTTTTATTTCCAAAGCGCTACCCTGATACTCCAGCAGTCAGCTTTGATCGGCGCCATCGGAACCCCATGAATAACGGACGGCCGTTCTACCGAGTGAAATTGCGGTGCCGATACGGCCGGAGCGCGCCGCTACGAAAAATAGGATTTACGTATTTACGAGGAACTCGGGTTTTGATGGGTTCCCATTCATTTCGCGAAACAACCCACGCAGCGATCATTCCTTCGATATTTTTTAAAGTCATGCAGATATGTGAAAGATTCACAAGTAACGACAACCGCACTGTACACTCATACTATAGAGTGGTTACGTTATATGTATACCAAAGAAATGGCAATATAGCTAAAAGTCATTAAACTGACATTTTATCGGCAATTAACTCTGTCAGTAACATTGCTATAGATTAGATAATACATTAAAACAATAAAATATCCTTAAAAATAAAAAAATATACTGATATATTACATAATCGAAAAAAAAAATGTATACTCTGCACGTAACACATGGAGACTAGTCATAAGGAACAATGTCATATCTTAACATTTAATAGTCCGTCTGATATCCATCGTACAGAAGCAACGACGTAGTTGCTAGCAATTACTTGGTAAGCTCGGTGATCGACGCGATACGCGAGTATAGAGTCTTTAGAATAAAAATAGCCACGGCAGCCAACATAATAAAACGAGGGTACTGTACAACCAATATAAATCATAGTTTATATATAAACGATACGTAATTAAGATAAAACTTGACAAGACTCCCGATAAACATCTAACGAAACTCCGTTGCTCCCAGTGGCAGGAATGGAAAGCACTTTAGAATCACGCATGCCAGGGTATGCCAGTAAAAGTGAAAAGGAGGCAATGAAAGAAAAAAAGTTTACGGAAACTGCAACGAGGTAGATGAAACTGTATAAGATCTCATTAATATCCGCTTGATTCCAAATGGAATATTTAAAAAGGATTAGTCGACGAGTCGCCCGCCTACAAGAGCTCGTTCAGAGGGTGAATTCGGAATCCCCGTGCAGCAGGTTTCACCGGTAGTCAGATACTCCCCGCAAATCGAATGAGCCAAATGAAGCGATATTGAAAGGCGATATCGACGCTTGGTCCGCCCGACGCACAAATTCAATAACGAGCTCTAGAATAGAATAGCGCGTACGGACGAGGCTCACGAGCCCGGAGCTGGTACGAGAATAAGGTGCAGGAGTGCAGCAGGATCAGGATCGGAATTGAATCAGTTATTTGTACGTGGCTTTATACCGTGTCGAGGTATTGGAGTTGCATTGTAGTCCATTGTGCCATCCGCAGTGCGATGTATTTCTAGGCTGTATATATGTATCTTGTCTAACGTCGAGATAGGCATGTACCCACTTACCAATGGGCCCTGGGTATCTCTGAGAAAAATCCAAGGAACCCAAAGGAACAAACGAAAGTCAACAATGCAAATTGAACGTTAGATCCTTGCAGATTTCAGACTTTCCGCTATACCTATACACCACGAGGTGAAGATCCCATCGAAACACCCTGCTACGTTCTAAGGTGGAAATTTGCGGCCGGGTAGCTACGCGAATGCCAGTCTGCTGTAGGGTGGGTAATGAATGGCGGTTTGAACATCGTGGATATAACACCCGACTAGTCTGCCCTCGACTCTTTCCAGGCTCTGACTCGATCCCAGTGCTAGTGGCAGGAGTACGCTGTATAGTAGACGTAGCGGGAATGGAACGTAGTACTGGAACGCGTTAGCTGGCAAAGTAACACGTCTATTGATCGTCTTTGTGCCATAGGTATACGTATCTAGCTATCGCGAGGTCCGCACTTCCATATACATGCAAGTGTATATAGTAGAAATAGGCTTTAAACCGAAGTTTATAGCCGGGACGACGGGGGCGCCTCGTTGCCGACTGTGTACATCGGACTCTGTCCAAAACGATTAACCTCTTAATTAAGAAAGACCAATTTGTGGTCCGACTATCTTTCTCCCTCTTTCTCCCATCCCCCTCTGCCACCCCCTCTCTCTTTCACTCTGTCTCTTTCTATCGCTCTATCGGAAGTTCCGATCGACCAGTAAATTGGAAGGACCTGCCGAGACCCACTTCGACGCTGATATACTTGGACTCCTTCCATTTAAACTCTTTCAATACGTATCTATGCTAGGTTCCTTTTAACGTCGTATCCTTTTACCCATGTACGTGCGATGGCTACGGCATGGTTATATACACGAGGTATGTACTGCTATACAGACGTAATACCTGGGTATTAGGAAAGTGAATATCGGAAACTCCCTGCGACTCTAATGGCTATCGTAAATCTGTCCTTGCGCGGACGTTGCGCGAATGTACAGTGGATGTCAGAAGCTCCAGACACTGTACTTTGTGTGCCATTCCTATAGGAATGCTTATACCGGTACGACGTGAACTCGACCGTAGATTTACTGGGGAGAAAAGTAGGAGTAATGTCTATTGGAGGATAAAGGTACTGGGATGACTTAATGAGCAAAAAGAGAAATCTAAGGCTGTATCGTTCCTGATAGGAGTTATCATGGAAATTAGATTGATCGTTTACCTATATAACACTTGACAATTAAGCAATGATAAAAAAATGACAACTTGTTGACAGACAATGAGCACGTGACGTATCAGCTGTTGATTTAGGAATAACAGATCCGAACTTGGCAATTGTAATAACACCGTAACACGTGTGTGCTCTAGAAAGTCTACACTATCGTTTAAGTCTATAGACAGATATACATATGTATATGTACGTTTGTGCCAACTCTTATCTCTAATCATATACACTCTTTGCCCTACGACTATTTTTGTTCCCAGTTCATTGCCGATACTATATGACGTCAATAAATAATAGACCCGGGCCAAAGAGAATGCATGATCGCACGTATCATTTACATTGTCTATTGTGGCAGCTAGCCCGTATTTTATCGACCGTACAGGTTATATAATTTAATTGGATTATTTTCAGCAAACAGAAGCAGCTGTAATTTTGTCACGTAATGCAAGATATTAATCACTTCAATTATTGGAGCATTACTGCTCTGTTATATCGACGAATAATTAATGGCTAATACCGAAATACATAATATAACATGAAACGTGACTCACGTTACATCTCCGTGCCGATCTTGAGTGACTTATAAATAAAACTCGAGATTCGAGTCATCTCGAGCCATTGGGACGTGCAGTATAAAGATCTGTTTACCTGTAACAGAAATAATAAGGAATAAATAAGAGGCAAGTTTATAGGGGTAAAAAGAAGATTGCAGTAAACTTCCAAGAAGTGGCAATATTTATTTTCCCTGTGAAATAGGTAAAAGCCAAAGTATATCTCAAGCTCGATGATAAAATCGTACATCTGCCATGGCATGTCTTATGGACCGGCGAAGAATGGGTGCCTGGAGTTTCCAAGGCTGCCAGGTCACTCGTAAACAAGCACGATAATACCAAGTTAATGATGTTTAGTTGGCGGATTTATGAGGGCACTGCATGTAGCCATGCAATTCCTGCAGGCAGCAGGTTCTGTCGCTGCTAAGACATAACACAGGCGGGATCGATCGTAGCAGCGAATGTATAAAGGCTGACAGAAAGGATCGTCATTATTCGCTACTCGATAGAAGGACCCACCGGTATTAAAATGCTTGAAAGAGACAAAGAAATCCATAATGGAATTTCACGACTCGCGAAAAATATCAAGACGTGTCCAATAAAACAAAAGATACGTGAAATGCTACTATTATATCCCATATTTTCGTAATTTCATTTTTTTTTTTTTTTTAATTATAAAAACACACGCTCGCGACGTCACGATCGAACGTCGACTTCACACTAATATCGGTCCGTCGAATGCAATAACAATTTTGCCGATGATAGCGACAAATTTACGAGCATATAAACCGCCGAGACGAGATCGTTCAAAATGACTCGTTCCCTCGTTAACCAAGTGGAACCCAATTGCTCGCATCGTTATGATTAATGCAAAAAAAAATCAGAAATACGAAACACAAGCAGCAGAGAAACGATTAACGAAAGTCAAAGCTGCCGAAAGATTTTAACGATCCATTCCCATCGGTACTGAAGATAAACTGGATAAAGGTGAAAAATAAAGCGAAAATGAATTCGCACGACGATGTTACTCGTTCGATTATAGTCGAAACGACTAATAACGGCTTATCGACGGTAACCATACACCTATGATGATCCGACCAAATGCCATTGTCGCTCCGAAAAAAAATGGACTCGATACTTCAACGAAGGCAGCAGATAGGTGGCGTATGAGAGTCACGAGTGCGACCTCAGGATGATCAGTGGATATATGTATAAGGCAGTACACCGTATATATCGATGTCTCAGGTATACGCAGACCTCGCGATATAGATACCTAGACACATGGATGGATCCCCAGGAGTTGACTGCGCCAGGAGTAGACGTGAGTTTACCTTGCGTCCGGAGGCTATCATGAAGGTAAACGCTCAGCGGGTAATTGACACTTTGTAGGGTAATACGGGAATATGTATTCCCTACGTATTCCGTCGGGTTCGCCTTCGTGGTCCCCAACCTAGCGTATATATACCTCCTCGCCATGATATCCATCCGGCTCGATCATTACAGTCGCGTTACCTTGCTTCGAACTTATTACAGACCGAACGGGCAATCTCGCAGCACGCGAACCTCGAAGACGCCCGAGTCCGCCAGGCAATTTATTTAATGGCAACATTTAATAATAACGAACCCGAAGTGGATAGGTGCGACTGGCATTAACGAGCCTCGAGCTGAGGAACCGATTGCAATAAAGAAATCGAACCGAGATGGTACCTTTATAGCTACCGGATACGGTGCTTGAGAATAAATATACCGATGCAAATAATTTTTATCGTACTTACTCGCTGAACCGTCGTCAAATCAATTTGATAAAATCTTTAATGTTTCATCTAGTTACGGAGTATCTATTTATCAGCGTAATGCCTATGGCCGACATTGCTCTCTGTAGTAAACATATTTCACGTACGTAGACACGCGAGCGTATGTCCCGTGTAAGCGGCGTGATAGTAGCGCAGTAGCATAGCCAGTAGGCAGGGATAGGGAACGTGTCGACTACGACATTGCGCGCGTGCTATGAATAGTTAAAGTCAAGTTAGCGGTGATTACCGCGTTGCTCGCGTGTGAAGTCCTATACAACTCGATAGGTGCCATGCTGCTGAAATTTTCTGATCTCGTACTAGAATACCCATTACTACCATTTTACTCTCCGTTCCCGAGACTGTCGGACTTCAAATATTCCGTTCGCGTTGAATGCAGTCGCAGTACCGTCGCCGTCGCGGCAGCAGCTACCGCCATCGTACACAATAACATCGAACTAGTAGCAAACTGGTATAACCATACGGTGTACGACATATATATATATATATATATATATATATATATAAGCTTGCAGTGAACATTCCAAGCATAGCTGACAATATTCGCGGTATATTGGACGCATTCAATTAATTCCGTGACTCGTTTCGAGACGATTGTCACGCTTCCAAAGCCTCTCGGCACAAACAGACACATTTCGTGATTCGGGTCAAGGAGAGTCTAACAGTCTGAACACGTTGACTGCGACGTCCCAAAGGCGCAGAGGAGAGACATATCAGTGGGAAATGTGTAATTGATATTGTCTAATGTCACTATAGGATTATTTAACATAGACTGCAGTACATGTATGTACGATTCCCATAAAGGACTAGAGAGTACCTGCAAGTATGTAGGACGGTGGAAGGGTGGGTACTCCGGTATGTATCGATGGTGCAGTACCTACTCCAGGACTTACGTTCGTCAATCAAAGGCAAACCGGTGATGAAAAGTTTAGGACGCGTTTGACGGAAGACCAATAAGCTTCGGTTCGCGCCGCAAGCCGAAGCATAGATGGCAGCACAAAGAGCCGGATAGATTCGTTCGAGCACGAGTCTAATTACAAGCGGGTGCTCACGGTACGAGCAAGTAATACGATCGCTTGTGCTCATTAATAATTATTGTACGAGGAGAGTTAATACGCGGCATGATCACGGTTATAATTAGTGAGACGACGGCGTAGAGATTCGAAGGGGAGGATGGGAGAAAGCTGTAGGCTAGGTTGGCGAGAGGCGATGCGAGCTGAGAGGGAGGGAGGGATAGGAAGAGGAAGCTCAGAGCTACAGAAGGCAAGGGAACTAGGGGCTCTGGCGCATAGGAACCAGGCTGGAGCCTGGTAATGAGTTTGCAGGAGTCAGGACGTGCCTAAGCAACGTAGTAATTCTCCTCTCTTTGAGTCTCTCTATCTTCCGCTCTTCCGCTCCTCTTGCTACGTCAATGACGATAATTAGTCACCTGATGGTTTATGAGGTGCAGCCGCTAATTCATTAGGACGTCTACCGACGACGCGGCAGGCGTTTTATTACCGAAGCTGCGAGAAGCGACTTGGCGTGATTTAGTGCGAAACCGGGATAACGTTACCCCTCCCACCCCACCAACCCCTTTGAGGATGGCGCGGGGGAGGGCAGACTGCGTTCCTCCCGAGGATCGAAAGGTCGTCGATACCTTCGGGATCACGGAGACTCACGTTTCTCCGATATAGGGTAGACGGAAATAGAAGCTAGAGGAAACAGATATATGAGAACCCATCTAATTTTCACAATCCAATAATGAGGTGCCCGTAACCGCGTCGGGACTCCGTGAAGACGGTATGCTGTGCGACGTACCGGAAGTGAACTAAAGCATGCCCAAGAAGGATAAATGCGACTGGAACGAACGAAGGAAGAAACGCGGTGTTTGAAGAAGCGATGAGGGACAGAGAGAGAGAGAGAGAGAGAGAGAGAGAGAGAGGGGGGGGGGAGGGGGAGGGGGGATGACGGGTTCTCGCGAGTTCTTCAGCTCAGGTGAACTTATTATGACCTCTCGCGAGGAGGGCAGAGAAGAAGGAGAAAGACGAGGGGAAGAGAGATGGGTAGGAGGGGAAGGAGGCCATGATTGTTCTTCAAAACAATTTAAACTTTAATTGCTTCGGTGAACTGCAGAAATGGCGTTGCGACAGTCTCACTGTTTGCCATCGTAAAATTAATTGGCTACCCTTCCTCCCAAGCCGCACCATTCCGTCCCCCCCCCCCCATCCCTCCGCCATCCCTCTGCATCGTCCTCGACCAATTCGAACAGACCCGACCTAGCTGTTTTCCCAGCTTCCAGCGCGATCCCAATGCAATTACCGGCCGAGCCGTCTGTCACGCCTGTGCTCTCGTGCAAACGTCCGGAGCCCCCGAATGTACCGAGTGGTGTGCGTCTGCTATGGATGTTAATACACGATTACAAATTACTGTCTGCCGTCGCAATCGCAACGCGCACGCAGATGCCACAATTGGTCACGATTTCTCGTTCCTGGGTCAAGGCGAGCTGACACGTTAGCCAAAGTGTCCCTACCCGCCTCTCTAACCCGACGCGTTATCCGGCACTGATTAATTCCTAAAAATCATACAACTCAACGTACATTGGAGTAAACAATGAAAGAGAGACGAATTGAAAAAAAATTATATAATTAAAATAATAAATTTAAGATTTTATTGTCGCCGTAGAGAAGGCCGACGTGTTCAGGATATTCCTGGGCTGCTTCCTTTTTTTTTTTTATCGAGAGAGCGAACGCCACAGTCGCTTGGGCACTGGGCATTTGCATAATCCCAGCTATATCGCGGATTTCAGAGTCACGTAAAATACTGGAGTGCGAATTCGCAATCGGGCGACGTGCACGCTCCAAGAAATACAATTCTAGTACTATGGATACCGTAGGGAACTGAATTTGTTGATATTCAGTTAGAATGACACTTCGTGAGACAACTAGACCAGCTCTCGCTCGATCGCTCGAACGGAAACAGTCGGTCTGGCAAAATGCATCGTGGCAACGTGAAATCCAGAGTGCAGTCGAAGGCTGAACTCGTCGGACAACAGAGGGATGATGCATCGATCGACTATACCTGCAAAGCCACCCCGCTCTCCGTATCGAGTTTTACAGAGAGTGCGCGAGAAAATGGGATTTGCGATATAGCGTATAGTGCTGTGTGGCTGATTGGATATGTATATAAAGAGAGAGAGAGAGGGAGCGAATATATTCCCATACACGCTTGTGTACACATTTGAGTGAGACTACGAAATGCAACGTGAAATTTCCAGTACCGTTATTACGCACGAATAACGTTATACTGACTAGTATTAATGCGAATGCAGGAAAATGGTAATGGGCCGCTATCGAGCCGATGGATCGATACGGAATTGTCAAATGTTATCGACCCTTTAGACAGTGTCGTTTATAACAAAGACACGTGAAAAAATTGCACCCGAATAGCCTCCCACAATTTGCTAACGTTTGTAAACCAAAAACGTACATACATATGAAATGGTACAATAAAATGGATATAGTGTCCATAGGCCGTCGGAAGTATGTCTAATTTAATCTCAAAAAAAAAAGACAGATACGTGTCAAAATATTAATACCATTGAAAAAATAATATTGCGTATACACTCAAGGATACACTGAAAGTTGAACAGTCACCGATGACGGCGCACGTATAGAATGGGTCACGAGGCACGGGCTATCGGGCAAGAACCTCGCAATCATTTTAGATTAAAATATGTATAACGCGGTGGCACGAGTCAGCCGCGTGATTATGAATGAAATAATAATTGAAAGTTAATTGCAATTACGCGCAAAAACAGCGAAGCCTTATCGCACCGCGCCACGCTCGTTGGACGAAGACGAAACGATGGGGACAAAGATAACAAAAGGGGGAGAGAGAGAGAGAGAGAGAGAGAATTTTCATAAAATGATCACGTCGCTTTATAATTGCATTCGAAGTGCTAGACATAACAGAGGAACAATAATGCTCCAGTTGAAAGCGGTAAGAAAGTAGGATGACGACAGTCTGCAGCATCCAACGGATTAGACTATACGAGAAAAGAAGGTGCAGGAAGAAGTCCGTGAATACAGTACACTCAACTAGACGGTTATATAATACCTATAGGGATAACATTTTCTCAGCATTTAGTTAATGGATGCTCGCGGTCCCTTCTGTGTCTAAGTGCAATAACAAGAAAGTGCCTGTAAAATGTAACACATTGTGGATAATCATTGCGCGAATATCATTTTACTTTATAGGCGAGAACATTAGTCGTGCCAAAGAGGCCGAAACATAGATATATATATACTTACGTAATATCGCGAGCGTATGCAACAATGCGAACTTTGCCATTCGATAAAAATACATTACCGAAAGCATATACATGCACATATAACTAGAGTCAATGCTGTGGCTTTTCTCGAGCTTGTTTTTCGACCACCCGTTACCCCCTGCCCCAGACACCGGTAACTCCGCGAAAAACCTTACAGTAAAAAAATTCGCAGCATCGACCCGACGAGAAAGATAGGAACTAAAATTCGCACCGAAAAAACCATCCAGCGGTGAATAAAGTCAGGGAACGAGGGACAACAGGATGACTCCGAGTTGGCGTCTGCTCGGGAATTCCTAGAGAAAGCTCTCTGTCGTACGACAGAGAGCGCCGCGACGTTCATTTCTTTCTTTATTTTGGGATCTTCTACGAGAATGCCATGACCCCGGAACACTTAGGAACGGAACTAAAAAGACCAGAATGACTCTGCAGACTGACCTCGCGCGGTGCTCGAGGTTGCTGTAATTAAAAGCAGCTACGAGAAGAATCCCAAGCGTTTGGTTCGAGCTAAAAGCATAGAGACCATCTGTACTACTCTCTTTGCAGCAGGAGACTCGGGAGCAGCTAGCACAGTGTATTCCGACTGTATACTACGTGCAGTGAGGTCCAGACTGGAATAGAAAAGAAGCCAGGCGCAGAGTATCGTAAAGTAATAAAGTAACGCAGAAAACAGATAGAAGTGAATACTGTTGCAGACCAGAGTGACGTACAGGTCGTGCGGAACGTATGGGTAGTATATAGCGACGTACAGGACGACCAATGTGCGTGATCTAACGTCTCCGTGGTCATAGCGTGCCGTCAACCACGATTTGCGATGTGTATGAGGATCGCTGAGCTTTTGGTAACTGGACGAACGACTGAACGGATGGATGGATGGATGGAATCATACGCGGATGACTGGACGAATCGATGGATGAAGAAACACACGAATGGACAAAGATACGTATAGGTACTACGGTTGAAAAGTCATTGACTCGTAAGAACCAGTAGCCCTTAAAGAATTTTGCATTGTGAACTGTACCCTCAACTAAACCCCTTAAGCTTTTGCTACTGTCACTTTGTTCCGTTCCGAAAATTAGCTTTACCTTGCCGAAGGTTACAGTCAATGCCTCTGTATATTATTTTTTATTAATGGGATAATCCGCAACGACGCGATAATTAACTCCCATTAATCAAGTCCTAGGTCGTTTTATAATATTAATGATACTGAATGTCATTATCATTAATCATATCGGTATCGTTACACTAAGAAGTCACGTGTATACCAACTGCGATGGTTTATCCGAAGGAAACTATATATGGATCTCTGAATAAATAAATTGTCTTTCGTTGCTATCAAACTTTCCAAGAACATGGATTAGACACGGCTCTATATATATCCTGGGCACGTTCCACTCGACTCTATTTAAATCGCTTCTGCCTCATAATATTGCATCAATATTTATCGAGTCACGCTCGGGCCGCCGTAGCGAATTGATAAGAACTACCAAATAGACCCTTGGTAGTTTAATTTCATAGCGCGAAGGACAGCCCAAGAAAATTCTTTGAACAGGCAATTACGATAAACGTCGTCCCTTGGCTCTTCCGCCTAAAACCGTAACAGTCACCCGTTACATGATTATCCGTCAATTTATCCATGAAGATCAGATCATTTCCAAGCATTGCTATTCCCAATAGTCATTCGTATGGATTCCCAGACAATCCCAAACAAAATTTTATTTCCCACCAACTCCCAATCGATTCACGGTAAAACATTTCCGCTCGCGTAAGCTCCTTCACTGTGTTATCGAAACAATCATTTAAGAAATTCCAAAAAATATTCCAATACAACAAGTAAGTGCGAGACGTATTTTTTAATTTCCCAACTTTACCGTCTCATCCTCGTCGGTCGATTAATAATTAGCGACGTTGGCATCGCCCATGATATCAGCAAACGCATTTCCGGTTCAACGGTAACATCGATCCCTTCAGCCAGAGACCCTCAATCAGGTGGAGCGTACCTACGATCACGACGCCATTATCGGACGATCACCCTGAAATCCTGACATCGCACGATCAAGGTCGAATGCACAATGTATAGTTACGTAGGCACGTCTATCCATCTGCATACGTATACATGTATATATACGTACCTACGTGTACACAATGAATCGTGACAGCGACTGGGAGCCGGGATGGTTAACCCTACAGCAGTAATAAGGGTAACGAGTCACGGCACGTTGCCTATATAAAGGGCTTCGATAGTAAACGATATAAATATGCCACGCGTTATACGTATCATAATGCATCTTCTATCGTACAGAGATCCCAGGTAAAACTTCAGAAGAGAACTATACCAACATTTTCTACACTGCTGAAAGATAGTCTTACCCATAAATGCAGGATGAGTTTCATACGCGCTATAAAGCGCCCAAGTAAATTGGTAGGTGGTATCTGGCTGTTACAGGCGCAAAGCCGACTGGCTCTCGAGTGAGTATATTCCTTTGGCAAAGTGCCTGTACGAATGAATACGTATGGCGTGCAGCACGGGATGGGAATATCGAGAAGAAGTATACCGTGTCATGAAAGGGATACTTTAGAATGCACTCTCTAGCTCGTTAAACTGGTGCACGCTTGTGATGTGCATATTCCGAATAGTACACGCGGATCTGCAGGAATAAGTTTATTATCGTAGCGAAGACCGAGGAGGAAAGTAGAAGGGAAAAAAACGTTAACACGAACGTCTTACAATTATGACGTTATAGACCAAGCGCCAATCACGTATTCGGTTTATTCGTTTTGCCAAGAGGATACATATATGTATGTATGTACGAGTCGGGCACCGAAGAGGTCCAGCCGTCGTCCACGTGATTGGAATGAATAAGACGTTAGGATTTTGGACGCGGCTAATTAACCGGATATAACGAGATTAATGGTAAATACGTTCTTAAAACAGGTTCTTAACACGTAGGTGTGACATGGCGCGTACGTAATTTTTGTAATTGAAATTTCATGATTAGGTCAATGACGAATTTAAATTTCTATTTTAAAAAACATATATAGATACCACGCCTATATAGGTGTTCCAAAAAATTAGCACAACGATTTTCCGGTTTCGTTTTGTTTTCCAATGACTTTTCCTATCGAACTAAGCATATGCTGCTGATGTGAATTTTTGTTATGCGTTCATTCATCACGAATAACCTGCAAGGTGCACGACTGGAAAATTTGTATTATGAAAAATTTGAAATTTTCGATCGTTTGCCAGTGATAACGATTAACAGAGATAATCAGACGAAACGAATCGAGTGTATATGTATAGGTATAGACATATATGTATATATAATGTATGCCTGTACACATAGGACTCGTGACCACCGGGAAATTCGTAACGAATTCCCAGTGCCAAAGTGGGTCCCGCGATAAACCTCAAATTTGGAATTTGCCCGAGCGATTTGTCGGTGAACAATGTTAACGAGAAGCGGGGAAGAATCTGCGAGTGAAGAACGTGCAAAAAAGCTTGTGGGCTGGGAAAGCATTCCGCCGAGAGGCACGAGGGGACAAAAACGACCTGTATACTTACATACGTAAACGAGAGTCAGACTGACGTAAATTCAGAGAAGGGGGCGTGAGCAAAAGAGATAAAGGACGAGAGAGAGCAAAAAAAGGAACTGAAATAACGGATAAGAGTGAAATGAAAGGAATAAAAAGGGTCGCGCTGTAAAAGGGATGCCCGATGGTTAAAAATCGTCAAGCCGTATAGAGAATATTCGAGCCGTTCGAGCTTGAAGCCGCCATAATATGATATACTTATTTATCGCTGAAGCGCACAAGCGTTCTGCGTTATGTATTTTATAATTGAGTGGTATCCGGCTCGGAAAATGCAATGCATTAAAAGCGGCAAAGAGCCATAAATGCAATTGAACGTCATCGCTCCTGACAATAACGATGTAATACTCCAATACCCTCAGGCAGTGGGTATATAGATGAAATCGATAATAATTGGAAACAGTAATCAAACTGATGAATTTATCCCATGCTATATTTTATATATAAATGCGATATGAATCTCATCGTAATCAGTGACACGTCCACTTTTTTTTCTATTGACAATAAAAACAAAAAGCGTGGAAATACTTAAATTCGCATGAGTACTACACGCCACGAGGATCTGTGTACAAAGTGAAAAATATGTAAATCCGTGAATACGCTAAATATGATTCGTAGTATCGGAATCGTAACGATTGTCAACGCCGTAAAATCGTAAAGAGGAAACGGAGCCTCGCGAATGCACGTCGGTTTGACGTTTTGCGAATACCTCCATTTATCTCGATCCACGCGTTTCGAGTTTCCCCGTTCTTTCGTTCGTAACTCGGTTTCAAACCCAATCCTACGGTATAGCTCTCCCTCCCGCCCTAGGCAATTCTATTCCGACCTTATCATCCCCAACGATCTCCCTATTGATTACGAGGCACACTTGCCAATTTACTGGCGGCACAAAACACGGGCGAGCGAGCCATTGGAAAAGCGGAAAAGCAGGAAAGCCTGATTTCACGCAATCAATGAGAGCCACCAGCACGCCCGGCGTGGATTAATCCGACTATGGCTTTGGCTGTGACTCTGTCCCTCTCGTACCTCAGCGAAACTATTCACGCGACGCGAAAAGCGGCCTCGCTATGCGCATTCGGTGAACTCACGCTGTTACAAATATACGCGTTCGTCGTCACAATGAAGAGACACCCAACTTCTTCCATTCTCTTTTTAATGAAAGAATTCAAGATTGACAGTATCACCGTCAATGTAGACCATACTGATATATATATATATATATATATATATATATACAGGTATAATAAAATACATAAGCTAAGTGACAGGTTTTCCACTGCATTGTAACACGTGAAATCGCTTGGAGGCACGACAAGAGGATTACATGGGGTAAGATGGGCGAGGGTAGCCTCGACTATTTCTTCTGGGGCAGTTTGGGTCAAGGCCAGAATTAATACAGGGGTTGCATTGTCATGCTACAGAGTGTATAAAGTTAGCAGGGAGTACGGGGTTTGCCCGATGAGGGGGATGCTGGCACAAAGGACCAAATCCTTGGCACGTACCTATAAGTGTATACATAAGTAATGTGTTCGCCTGTTAAACGATTTTCGTGATACAAGGGTTAAAGTTTATAGGGTCGCGTACGTATATTCACGTGATATTAACACGGTTAGCGTGCACGATGAGACGTTAGGACAAGGATCGAGGATTATTTTACATCCGTCGATTGTACCTATGTTTTGGATAATATGTGTTGTACAATGGTTCAATCTACAGAGGACACATCGGTGAACGAGTCAACTGTCAAAGTTATCTAATACGCTTCCTCCGCTTTCCTCGTTGTCCCATGCGAATAGAACAGAAATGCATGTTCCACTCGAGGACTCGAAACCATTCGAAACAGGAACGACGCAAAGTCGTTCCCTGGCGTAACAGTGGGATTAAAATATTTCTGGACCAGAGACGCCGGGGCTGTTGGTCGAGTGGATGCTCGTTACGCTGGAGGATCGCGCGGGGGTTGTAAAGGGCGGAAGCAGAAATTGGTAGAGGATGGATATAAGCAAGTAGGAGTTCAAGGGACATGCCAGGGGCGCCATGTGGGACCCTTTCACCCTCCTGCCAGTTTCCGAAGTACCACATGTTTTTATAATAACCTTACCAAGGGCCAAAAACTACGAAGGTTCGTCTGTTTCACAAGGAGGTCCTTGCTCCCCGAAATATATACGCCCCTCTTGGCAGCCCTTCTTCACTGCCACTACTGTACCCTAGTAAAAACTGCCAACACGAAAGAGCCTCAACTATGTGGCCTAGTAGGGTAGTCGCGAAGGTTTGGTGAGAGAGGGTGAGGAGGGTGGTGAAGGAAAAACACCCTCGCTTTCTTCGTTACTTCTGGCAAGCTCTCATGAAAGATGGAAAGCTTTTGTAGATCCCCGTACGCAGGAAAAGAAAGCACAAAAAACCCTACAGCGAGTTTTGATTTTCGATAATGACATTTCGTTGCCAAATAGTGAACTTCTTCGGGAAGAGAAAAAAAAATATTTGCTATCCAAAGTATAATGGCATTAGCAGATATACGTGGCGCCATAATTCAGGAGGAGCTCAGCACGAGGTATATGCTTTCGGATGATATCGCGACATTGAAACTTCAGAATTTTCTTGATATAAGAGACGAAAGTAAAAACTTAGAAAGAAAACACGAAGGAGAGATATAAAAATGGACGAAAAGGAAACACGACGCGACGAAATGACAACCAGGATAGGGTGTCGCGAAGGAATAAAGTTTTCAAGGGTGAGAACGGACTCGACGTAGGGGAGCGAAAGTTTTGCATAGTTATTTTGGGTTATTAAATAACGAGACCCCCAGTTCCCTCTGGTAAACAGTGTCTGTTAAAGGAAGTAGGGATCCTGAGGTTCGAAGGGCGATGCAGAAAAGTGGGGCCGCAGTCGACCCGCAAAATTGCTACCCCTTAGGGGGTCGTATAAGCTTCTCTAGTAGAACAAAAACGCTACCGTTCCCTTTGCCTTTTTAATATAACAGTCCGACCCTGGAGGTCGTAACCTCTAACGCTCTCGAGATCCCGGTCACCCTGATTCACCCTCCTCGTAGAAAAAAAAACCTCGCACCCAAGAGTCCCCCATACCATGCAAACAGCATCGCTAACGAAATACCTAAACCCCCTTAAAAAAAAAAAAATAAATAAAAAATGTCAAACGACCAACCCTAACAAGACTTCATGAATCCAATTAATTAACGCGCATCTAATATAACGACGAATATACCCATAAAGTCATCAATAGCAATTCGCCATTTATTCGAATCATAATCGATCACTGTCATCGCGTTAGCGTCGGTAACGTTTTAATTAAGCGACCGTCCTTTGTCGTGGAACGCCCTGCCCAAGTAGGAATCTCCGTCGTTGAAAGCAACTCTGGTCTCATTCTCCATTCTTCTCTTTTTCTCTCCACCCTATTTTCTCCTCTCGTTGTCTCCTCTTTCTCTCTTCCCCTAAAGCCAATCCCCATCGCCCTGCCACGTGTTCCCTCTCTCTTCTCCGCAGCTCTTTCTCGTGGCAAAACGTTCTCACAGATTTGTCGGCGACAAGCTCCTTACTATTGGAGCGTGTGGCGACTGCTGACGTCGGAGTTTCGGCCAGGGTACGTAGCAAAACGGGGTAGCCTGGGCGGCAGCAACATTTTAAACCAATCAGAACTAAATTGAATTCCGTCGGGAAATAAAAGGAGCCAAGTGGCAGATGCAATAACCTTACCGGCGGCACGGTGGCGGGAGAACGTGAACGAGCGAGTAGGACGAGAGTCCTGAAGGAGAAAGAGAAAGAAAGAGAGAAAGAGAGAGCATAAGAGAATACGTATAAAAAGAATAAAGAGGGAAACGAGGAAGAGGACTACGGTCGAGTAGGGGCTTTCACGTTTTCCAATTCGATTATGATTGTAATTTAAATATGAAAGTCAATAACAGTCAGTCGCAGCTGAGTGTTACTCTACGAGTTAATGGCACTTGGAGGAACTCGCCAGGCAGGAAAGTTCGCGACTCGACACGTTCCACCATAGCAGCATGAATATAGTGTTGAACCGATCGATAGCTCAGCTCTGTCCGGGATTGTGTAAACTACGACGCAGAACCAAGTAAGGAAGCTACCCTATCTTACCAATCGAGAGCACACGGATTCTGACGTTATAGGTTGCCTGGTGCCAATCTTAAAAAATTAAAAAGTCATCGCGATCGGTCCACGGTTCCGCGAGCACGAGCTTGAAGGCGACTGTCGCGAAATCAGAACGCGTGACGAGCTAAGCGAGTCACTTCGATCAAGAATCACGTCGCATAGCTATGGTCGACCTCGTTAAAGGACGAAGACCGCGACCATTTCCTTACCGCAAATTATTTACACCGTTCCGCCACTTGACGCGCGAACTCATTCCCATATTATTCCCGCACTCTGATCCCGAGGGATAGATGCATATACGTATATCATTAACATCACTGAGAGTATCTTATCAAAGTTTTATTGAAATTGATAGGAAGCTGTGTTATGACCTGTTTACATTTTTATATCGTTTATTAACGAGTATAACGTGAAATTGTTTGTACGGCTGCGAGATTGGATCACTTTCGTAGGGGATGTTATGCAGGGGTGAATTTCTCAAGTATATACATATATATACAAACTCTGCTACTTGAGTGTAATAGAAAAAATCTGTTATGATCCGAGATAAATTTTTTGCAGTAAAAGAAAAAGCCGAATTAAGCTAATTATACGAGATAGGAAAACTGAAGAATTCTCAGGCACTACTTTTTCGAAATTTATGCAAGAGACGAAGAAATATTTCATTATCTGAAACATCCAAAGAATTCCTTCTTTTCTCTCTACAGATAGTGATCCTTTTCTACCTTCAGGTAGTTATAGGCCACTTACTTAATTCCACGTGGCTCAGCCATACGGTGCCGTGTTCGATGACGCCACACAGTTTACTCTGAAAATGGACGTCGCGACGTCCAATTTCACTTTGCGCATTTAGATGACAGAAGACGTGGAGGATCGAGCGTGGTTAATTCTCTCGATTACTCCTCCAGCTTACGACGCCGCAGGGCAGGCTTTCTTTGACAAATGCCTTCCATTCGCTTCCTGTTTACAAGCGACACGAAGGCCGACGCCAGAAACGAAAAAAAGCCTTGGAAACGAATTCGCGTGTCAAGCTGTTCGATCCACCTATTAAACGTTCCCAGCGACTATCATTAATTTACACGCTAGAATATTCAGCAGCACTACATAAAATACATAAATGAGATCGATATATTACTTATCATTGATATCACGACCAAGCAGTATCAAGGACGCGTGGTTAAATTATTTTATGAAACAGACAGCGAAAAAAACCTCAAATTTACAGACCGTCATCCGATATGTAAAGATAACAAAATGAAATATTGCAATCCGTGTTATCGGGATGAGACCGATTTTAAACATGGATTATAAAAGTTATCGTTCTGATGTAACCGAGCGTGATAAACGAATGAGAGATAACTCAGAAATCCTATCCAAAGTTTGACACTGACACCCGCAAAGCTCACCGACTCCCACTAAAAATTAAATCCACTATCAATAATTATCGTAATAGCGGGGGCCAGGAATATTTTTAATGAAATCGAGTGAGACCAACTCGATCTTGGTTAGCACGAAGATACTGCAGTAACCGGTTTTTCAAGAAGTCACTTAATGGTCCCAAAGACGGCAAGGGGTTGCTTTAGGGATACTTGCCAGGTGGACAAATACCAAAGGAAACGCAAACCTTCCAGAGCCTCGCTATACAATAGCGTATCCAGGACACGCGTTAACATAAAACAAACATAATTATTACCCAGGCGTTTGCACCAATCCCTAAGTACACATCGTTAATGACAGAATTGCACTGAATCAACACACAGTGAAATCGATACCGTAAACTCAAAAATCCTCTTTAGTACGTATTTCAGACGAACAAAAAAAAAGTTAGACGGCGCCACTGTGCAAGAATGCATAAGCGTAAGCGCCAAGCACATCGAAAGCATTTCAATAAAGGAGAGAAAGAGGGAAAAGCAGAAGACGCGTACAGAGAGAGAGAGAAAGCAGAAAGAAAAAAAGATAAAAGCTAAAGAATAACCGCGCAAGAGAGTCTCGTGCGTTATCTACGTAGAGACAGACCGTCGTCGTGCCAGTAGCCCGAGTCGCGTTCCTAAGATAAATAAATTAGTCAAGAGGGAGCTCTCTCGGGTAAAACGTTAACTCCCGTAGTCGAGTTAGGAGCGATGAGAAATAAAATTAAACAAGACACATGTAAATACATCTTCCTCGGATTATATCAGAACGTATAATCGCTTTGCTTCGAGACACGTGAAAGGATGCAGAAGCAATATATATCAATTTCTTAAAACGTATCGCGAACGTAGTACAAAATCCATACCCAGTTAGTTCACTCCTTGGTTCTTACCTTGGTTCGGTATGGATTATGCTTACGTGGGTGGCTCGTTATCACCACAAATTATCGTGGTTCCTACGCGTTTAATTTAGTCGCTCGCTGACTACGCAATAATAACGTTCGCCTCACTCGCGTTTCGACGTGGATCGATCGCAATAGCCGGCCCGGTACGTCGTAATACCATTTCGCTTGTGTTCCCTATTACGTCCACGCAAAATAGATTATTGCAGTAGGAACGACGATGAAGAGGTCACGCCACGGACAGTGACGCGTGTATACCTATACAGTAGACGTTATTGGAAGTATCATGAAACAGTGTTATAATTTTTCCTTCATAATCGTAGAGAGTAACGAGCCTCGTCGTTATGCAATTATAAAAGGCACTTGAGAAAAAAAAGCCGTTCGCACTCTGCTCGTGACGCCATTGTTTATATTGTATAGTTATTTAATCAGAGCCAGGGATATAATCGCGCGGCAAATACCCAGGTGTGTACTCCCGATGCTATCTTCGGCTGAAACATGCCACGCAGCAACTCTGTACAATCTGTACGCTCGTAAATTACCTGCGCCAGTGTCGTTCTTGCAGGTACCTTACCTACCGACAGACCCACCAACCGCTCCGAGACGCGAGTTCCTAGTAATGTCAGGAAACTCATATAGGAAGTATACTAGAGTCGGATATATGTGTATCCTACGTTGAGTTGACGATACGCGAATCCGCATATACGTTTACTATACGTGTACTATATGTACATACATACAGCGTATGGCGATCAATGAAGCCCATGCATTTGGGAACACACAAAAGTAAAATTAGCGTCGATTACTCAATAGGGAATGTTTCAAAAGTAACCCAAGGTCGTAACGAGAATAGCATACAACTGGGCAATCTGGAGATGAACGATGGTTCTTTCAGTAAAATATATCTATTTTACGCGTGATTTTCAAATCGTGACTTGCGTCACGATTCACTGATTTACGAGCAGCCATATTGCGTCACTCTATGCTATACGAAAATTATATACTGTATGTATGTACATCCTCCTAGTAATTTAAGTCTTAAAAGAGCGCGTCGAGCGACCTAATAATTGCGTTAACTAATTGCATCGGTTTGTTAGCACAAGAAACGCCGGATCAGTGTTTCTCAACCAGTGCAGAGACTACCACGTGTGACATCCATGTACGTAATTATCTTTTGACACGGTATCACGAAACGTCACGAGAGATTTATGATTTATTGTAGTTTACGTCCATCCCGAGTACGTTAGAAATAAGCTTGACGATCTCGAAAGCTTTAATTCTGAGAGCCTCCAGCGTCATCACGTTACACCCAAGTAATCTATTTCACATTCCATCGTATAACTTATTCTACACGACAATGTGCCTGACCTACATCCTACGATTTACAGTGAAAACAAGAAAAACGAAAGAAAAACAAAAAAGCCCTCAGCACTTACGGGCCAGAGTCAGAATAGTCTGAATTGAGTTCCACTCCGTAATGCGAACGTAAGTCGCATACAGTGTGGCTTGCAGATTGTACTCAAATAGCGAGTCACGAGAGTTTCCATCGGCATACGTGATCGGGCGCCACCTCTGCCAATCCTCCAAGAAGGAGGACGATAAACACGCGGCTTCCCAGGTTGAAATAGCCCGATCCCAGAGCCGCTATTTCTGGTTCTCCCGCACCCTAACCTAGAGGGTCACCCTTCTAGAGTGTTCCTACAGGACTTTATCTCAGACCTTCCCGGGGCAGATTCGTCGCGGTAACCAAGTACCCTTTGCACGTATGCCCCCGCTGCTAGGTTGACTCTGGCCGCTTTTCCATCATCGGGCAACAATCCGGTAACGAAATAAACTCCGAGGAACATGATTATGGTAAATTTTTTTTTCAGATTCGAAAATTCCCCGAGCGGGAATCGAACCCGCGACCATCGGGATGGTAAGCTCGAACGCTGGCACTCGTACACGACGACCCCGTAAATTATATCGAAAGTCAGTCCCATTAAACGCTGAAATATATAAACGAAAAGAAAATAATTCTCATACGCGCAACACGCACTCCGGCAGTGAAAAACGCAATAAGTCTGCCGACGCATCGTAGTCTCTGCACGCTATACTCTTAATCTCCGCGAAACGTCATACTGTTTTATGTAGAAATCCACTAACGTGAGACTCGTTTGCAGTATAGGCGTCTAGGGATGTACTGATCGATTGACGTATTACGTGCGCGGTGGTACACGATCGTTGAGATAATTATGACACCTGTGCGCATTGACGTTTACGTTAATTTATAAAAAAAAAATAGAATAATGACAGGAAAGAGATAAAAATATAGCGAGTACGTTGACAAATGGTAACAGGACTCTCGGTTATAATTTAAGAACGCGATTGACGTTGCGCCATCGCGTAACATCTCGACCAGAACTTAACCTAACGTTTGCTCAACGCGTAAGAAACGTCTTGCAATATGCCGAGAGGATTCCGAAACTTCGAAACACTCGATGGCAAAGTAGTTGAGAAGTTTTGAGAGGACTTACTCTCGCTCGACATTGAACCCGATCAGCGAGAAGCCAAGTCCAATCACTAATCCCTGTTATCTTACCGATTCCTCAACGTCCATTAGGACAGCGTCTTAGCATCTATTCGTCGATAAGACCGGCGGCACGATAAACAGTCATCGGTTAACCTACCGCGATTTCTACGCAAGAAGAAGCTCGACGAGCAAGCGCACCTACCGGCACATAGCGTAACGTCCATATACGGAGTAGATGCCACCGCGTTATCGCCAGCAATTATTCACATAGAACAGGTACGTCGGAACAGGCAATTTAATGGAATTAAAATAGAAGATAAATATCACACGTTAAAACGGCACGAGAGTTTAATAATTCCTGCCATTCCATAAATGATAGCTCTTCGAAATTTGAATCGTCCAGAGATCACACCGGATGCGCTTTCCCGTTTATCCTCGCGAAGAGCCGTCGCCTACGTGAAATACTCGTGAAATATGAAAAATTCTTGAAACGGCAGACCCCTCGACGATGACGATGCACCGTTTTCTACAAGGTTGGTATAGGTTACGCAACCGTAACAAATTGTCAGTTTAGACACGCGGCTATGAGGCACCTGTAGCGATTTCCGTGACGTGTCCAACGCTCCGGCGTATTTAGCGAACGACTTGACGAGTCATTAAACGGAGAACACTGGCAATTAATTATCGCTTTTGCGTAATCGCGGCTCGGCCGCTTCGGCGGTTGGGCAGCTTACGCAACTATCGCTCATTCTGCGAGAGTTTCCCCGTCTCCCTTCGCCTCCTCTATCCGTACGCCTATAAGCCGCTTCCTCCTGGTACCGGCGATGCGATGCCACACGTACCCACACGTGCTGGTGACCTTATTTTTTCAGACTGTCGCGGCGAACGAGTTCGCGGTCCTCGTTACGTAACCGAACGTAAGACGTGTTACGTCGTCGGTATCAAATTCCAAAGACCGTCCGGCTCGATCGACAGATTCGTCGTGTGGTACGCATCGTACTGCCAGTCACCGCAGAAACCAGAGATAATCTAGCGTTACGAAGCTTGATTCCTTGCGCCATGTAGATCCCAGCACATATACACACATATATGTAAATGAGTTTTACATAGGGATCCGGTGGAGAGACCCCCGAGATACTGCACTACTCTGAAATCGTTGTCCGGGACGTGTTTACGCGTCAGATATAAAAGTCACGGGATAAATTGTAGGCAAGAGCAATGGAGGTTTCGCACCGGAACAACGAAGAGAACGGCGACCGGCGAGAGACGGACAGAAGGTACGTATAAGAGGAAAGCACGGCTGGCTTAAAGATACGAGGAAACGCGATGTAGGGAGACAAGAGAGGGCTCCGGGTATTATAAATCAAGGAGGGAGCCGTGAAGGAGGACTCGGTAAAGGCTACGTCGGTATCGAAGGAGGAGAAGCTGAGGGAAGAGGGAAAATAGGAGAAGGGGGACGGTCATGGTCGTACATCACCGCTCGTATTTACGACGTACCATCGTAAATCAATGATCGCACGGACAGCACGGCTCAACAAAATTCCTTCCCGTTCCTTTCCATTCCGTTCCATACGTTTCCTCTTCTGTATTCGGTCTATATGGTTCGCACGTGAAACGTGCTTGTGCGATTCGAGCCACGTCAGGATTTATTCGCTGCGGGACGTGCAGCAACGTACTCGATAAAAGAGTGCGATAAGGCGGAGGAAAATCTTGAAAAAACAGTATACAGTTTTGCAGGAAAATCGAAGTAGCCAACGAGGGCTAGTCGGTAGTTCGAGAAAGACGAAGAAGCAGGAGGGAGAATAAAAGCAGGGCGAAAGGGAGCAAGTTGATGTCGCGCCGGGGATGATAGTGGTGTTTGTCAAGGATAGAAAAAAAATGGTCCAAAGGCAAAAAAGAATACGAAGTTGTACGAGGGACAACCGGGGAATTCCCGTAGTGTTTGGGGCTCGTCGCATCCTCGGGGTATCGGAACGCGTCAATATTGTCTGGGGTAAAAAGTGACGCCACGTTTTGTTGATTCAGTCCAGAACGTAGAGCGTCGAGGAACGTGGGGTCGGGTCTTGTCCGAGAGCAGGCATTGTTTGCCGGGCCTTTAAACGTCATTTAAACCGTGACTCCTGACTCCTGGATCCCTCCTACTTCGGGCTGCCCGGAAAGGATCGCTTTAACGAGGTTTAGGTATAGAGCCAGACCCCGGACCTCCGGGATCCAGAAGCCGTCGAATAGCGTGAGCGCTACATGGCATTGCCCTTTACGCTTTATTAGAAGGGGGCTCAAGATCGAGGACCCGATTCTCTGTCCCGGCTAAGTACAAAAGGACGAAGGACCCACCTAGCCGCGACTGATCCTTCCTTGATCCGTGGAAAATCGTGTTACGTAAACGAGGGGTTTCCGCACGTCCTCCTTCGTGACTCCAAGTAGAGCAACGTGGAAGGTAAATGCAAATTATCTCACGAATTGATCAAACTACTGCGTAACGTCATTCCTCTATATCGAATTATCCGTAATGTTCCAGTGATCATCGATAACAAGAATCGCACAACGAAGGAGCTATCGGAACACCAATAAAATAAAAAGTAACAGACGTTGAAGATCCTTTGGCTAAAGAATCCAGCCAGAGAGAAAGATGCGATTGAGTTTTAAGCACTGTGGAAGAATACCCTATCCTCTGTGAAGGAAGCCAGTCTAGGATTCAAGTATAGGGAGAGGAACCGTGAAATTCGGGAAAGTCAGGCGAGCCAGGAAGCATCGAGCAGACGATCGACAGGCCAAGAAGTACGGGCAGGCAAGAGAGCAAGCTCATAGACAGACAGACTCAAAGTCGACTTTCCAATAAAAGTCGTTCCGCAGCCCGACTACAGAGAGAGAAGGAGGAATATCTGGAGAGAAAGGAAGCGCGTTTCGGACAGATTCCCGAGAAGAAAGAGCCATAAAAGTACAATGAGAGGTTAGAGCGTCGAGGGTGGAGAGTACGTCGTATGGCGGGAGGACGACGAGTGCCTCTGGCAAGCAGAAAATCCGAGTTTTCACTCGCCCGAACTCGGTACTGTCTGCGTTACGTTCATTTCGGTGTCGTAAGCCGATGGGGAAGGAAAAAAAAAAAGGAGGACGAGAAGAACCAGGGTAGGTTATACAGAACAGACAGAGGGATATGGAAGCCCACGAAACCTTTTACAATCTTCGCGTAACTGAATAGAATAGAGCGAGGAGGAAGTGAGGATGTGAAGACTGAGAAGGAGGATGAGGGTGAGCAGAAGACCCTTGAACTCTCGGACTCACACGCACGTATTACTGCCGTTCTGTTCTTTCTCTCTCTCTCTCTCTCTCTCTCTCCTTTTAGTGAATGCCTGAGAATGTCAGAGCCAATACGATCCTCGCCTCTGTCTGCCTGCTTACAACTCTTGGTGTGCCGAACGAGTTTTCGGAGTCGGTTGTCTCACACCACCATCTGCCAAATGCCGAACCAGCCGCAGCTATTTCTGTCCGATTTAACTCGAACCGATCTTTGTTTCCGTGATATACGACAGGGAATTACTGTCCAAAATTTATCCCTCCCACGGACGCGAGCAATTCTTTAAGCGTGATAAGCTGTCCTCACTGAATTTCTATCAGTCTCCTTCGTCTATACTTATCTCTTTTATACATATAAGTATATTCCAACCAATTGTGCTACTGGCAGATTTCAATTTAGATAGGTTCGTCCGATTGAATCTTTATGTATGTTATTTCTCATTGTACTCTTATTATTCGTATGTAAATTGTATGGCTGACCTAATAAACAATATACACGACCCGAGAAACACTGTTGGATAGTTTCAATTGCCTCGTCTCTAATGGAGAACCACTGCTCGGAGTACGATACGACGAAGGTCACTTTCAAATTCGAATCTCCTCACTTCCCCGTTTCAATTACGACGAATAGTTTCTTGATCGAGCAACTTGTCGATTGACTCGACAATTTTTTACGGAACCACAGCGATTCCACGTCAAATTATCGTACCCATTGTTCCCGATAAACGATATACATGACTAATTCCCTCTTGATTTGCCAAGTATACATATATATACGTTCAATATCATTCACGGTAAAAATTGAACAGCGACGTTCTCTAATTTTTTATTCTTATTTTTTTATTATTTTCTTTATTTCTCTTCGTTTTACGCAACGATAGAATTAATGTTTACCAGGAAATCCCGATTAAGGCTCCCTATAATCCAATCGAGTAACGCGCAGCCAATGGCGTACGCACGACATGGCTATTTATGGAGGCCCTTCTTCTACTTCGCTCGCTTTTTCATTTTCTATTTCGAAAATCTCATCCGGGAAGCTCTTGCCCGATTTCACGAGGTCGCGGGATACTGAAATTTTTGGCATGGCATATACGTAACACGTGGGTCGAGATCAAAGAGTGGAAGCCATTTGGTTCGTGCCACGGATACGACTCTGATACAGCTTAGAAGTTCGGTCAATAATAGGAATACTAAATGGGCAATGACGCAACGATACGATAGAACATGAAGTTACACCAAAGAAATTTTACTTCTAATTTCGTTTTTTACACGGGGATCGGGACGATAGATTCTCCTGAAGAATTCCAATTCAAAGAAATATAAAATCGACTATCGGACGGCCAAGAGTACTAGGAAAGATACACAAAAGGTGTGACAGATTTAAAAAAATTTGATTGCTCAAGTATAGACGTTGCTTCGTATATTATCCATCAATTCGTGGATCTTAAGAATAACGCCATCTACAGGAGAGGACAGAATCTCGTCTATCCGTGAGTAAAGACGAGAAACGTCTTTCTACGAGAACCGCGTGAAGACTATGGTAAAAAATGAGAACCTCTGGGGACACAATAGTTTTAAGCAGTGTGAAATCTGAGTAGGAGATACCGAACAAAGTATTATACAATCACATTGAAAGATAAATACGCTCATAAAAAAAAAGCTATAAAGCAGATAACTGAAGGTTTAAGTATTCTTACCTGATATATATGATGACTCCGTTGGTACATATCCTCTTCCATCCATGCGGAACTGATATCGATGGCTGCTGTTGCTGTTGATGTTGTTGCTGCTGCCTCTGCTGCTGGTGCTGTTGCTGCGTAACCGCACTACCGTTCATAGTTAACACAACATTATGCTGCAGGTTGCTTTGCGGCAGGAATCGCGCAGCCTGCTGCGCGCACACGCTACTAGACGAGCTCGTGTCCTGCGAGTGATTCTGACTGTCAGGACTGCTGAGGCTACTGTAGCTCGACTCCGCGGTATCGGAACGTACAGAGTCGCAACGAGTAACGGACCCGGAGCCTTGTTGAATATCAATAATGTCCTGCACCTGATGATTCACAGCGTTCGTTGCCTCACACTTGACACTAGCCCCGTGTGTCTCAACGGGATTCCCGGAATAGAGTCCGGCGGTAAGGGTAGTCGTGCAGGTCTCACCGGTTTGCTGAACGAAGGTTATCCTCGCGTTCTCGTCGAGGATCCCGACGCAACCATCCGGTGGTGCATTAGACGGCGCCAGAGCTATCCTGTTAACCGGTGAGTATGCCTCGGGCATCCGTGCCACCGGATACGCTGCTGTTGGACAGGACGCTTCACCGGCGAGTCTCTGCGGCGCCCTCATGGGAAAGCCCTTTCCTAAAGCATCCAGGGCGGCGTTCACTCGCGACGTACCGGCGTCGTTAGCAGCGAGGCCCTCCACGTCACTCTGAGGAGCAGGACTCTTGCCATCCTTGGTATGACAACTTGTGAGAGTCCCGAGAGTCGCCTGACCGTTTGTCAGAGACGTCTGACGATAAAGAACACCGTTACTGCCTGTAACGATCGTTCCGAACCCGGTGTTCTCGACATCCTCGTAGATTCGGGTACGCGTGGTGCCATCACTGGCACGACCAGGAGTGCTTGGGTTGCTCGCCGAGAACTCCAAAGACTTTACGAGAGCGCGATTGACGGTAGCGGTACAGTCAGCGTTACCAGTGGCGTAGGTCTTCGTAGAGAAGGCTAACCCGGTATCCTGTTGCAGTATACCGCTGTACGCTGTTTGCTGTTGCGGGGTCTGTTGCTGTTGCTGCTGATGCTGTTGTTGTTGTTGCTGCTGCTGCTGTTGGGTTTGAGGCGGTTGTTGCTGAGACTGATATTCAGACGTCGCCGCATTCTGACCGATCGCAGTCGCATACGCGAAGTTCTCCCCCGACACGTAGACTAGAACGCTGTTCTGCTGGATGCCCTGCGCCGGCTGTGGATGATGATGGTTGTGATTCGGGGGAGCAGGGTGAGAGGTTGACTGCTCAGACTTGCCGGCCATGGTCCAGGTCCAGCAGTGCAGGGCGCCGCGCCACCGACATCACTGGTACACACAGCGCACGCCTCCGACGCTCCTCTAGCCCGTGCGGCATCCTCTGCATACAGAAAGATATAGTCACGTCATTACTCCGATTTATCCTCCGATTTAATATTGATCTTTCCCGTGACTCCGTATACGATCTGCGAGCCAATTTACTGTATACTAATCCGATATATTAACCTCCCACAACTTTTAGTATCTCTGACAAATTTCTTTAGAAATGCAGATGCGTCGCCGGGACTGAGTAAGCGCATTCCGACGAGAGGACGTATTTTGCACACTAGAATTTTCTAAAGAAAACTTTCACGATACAAGGAAATGAGTCAGAAAACAATAGACTTTCTCGCACTCGAACTAACGAGTGAAAGCAATATTAACATGAGCACAAAGTAATATCGACTATAAAATTAAAAAATTGAAAAGGAGTACAAAGAGTATAAAAAATAAATTTAGCAGAATATCGCAGGTCGTAAAAGCAATTCTAGAATTACGCGGTATGCTAAATTGAAAATCGATACCGTATAGATGTCAGAAAGCATCAAAATCAACCCATTCCCGGGCCGTCTCAGTTCACTTGCCATTATTTCACGGTAAACGGTTTACGCGCGTAGGCCGTCATGACGTTAACGAGCAAACTGCGTCTCGACGCTGTTACGGGCGTCGTCGATCGTTCGCAAGGCCAAGACTGGAGGCGACAGGTCGCTCGTTCAACTGATCATTGTGGAAATCGTATATTCCATACAAGCCATGTACATACAGAGCATATGCATATAAACAATATTAAAAAAAAATGCACGTAAGTCGAAGTAGGAACACCTAACGTTACTGCTAATTTCAAACAAAAAGTGGACTGTTTAGCAAGTACGTAGTAACTAGTAGTAGATCAGTAGTAAATATCACATGAAACGTGTAACAACCTGAATTGCGCATTTGATGCATATGTACAAACTGGTCCGCGAATAACGAATCCCGTTGACATCACACACGAGGATAATTTAACACGATGCACGGCACTCGATTAAGCCCGACCAGCACCGGTAGTAATAACAGCAGCAGACGTTACGATGTAGCAGCAATCACCAATACACTTGAGATACTCGAAAGAAATTCGAGGATGATAATAATGCCTTTTACGACGTTGTACTCATGACGATGTCAGTGCCGTCACGTTCCAATCTAACACCGCACTACGTCAAACGAAGATAATCGAGCCCTGTAGGAACAAGGACTAGTATGCCACACGATGCTCACCACAGGAGCAACACTGGACCACAAAAGGAGGCCAGCACAAGAGACACTGTCACAGCCGAATGACAATTGCGAATGTCGACTTGTCGTTTTGTCGCGTACTCGTTATGTCATCGACGTGCAGCGACACATCACACACTGTCACTAAGAAACACGCCGATTCGATCTTGTGTTACGGTTATGTTATGTTATTACAATAAACAGCAGTACCGCGAAATCGGTTAATTGAATCACGAGGTCGATGTCATCTCGTCGCGTTTGTTAATGCCCGAATGAAGGAACAAGGTAAAGACGTAAGTACGGAGCGGGAGGTAGAAAGGTAGAACAAGGATATATCGCTCGGGCGTATACGCGTATATGTCGCGTATAGAGAGAGACAGAGAGAAAAAGAGAGAAAGAGAAAGAGAGTCAGAGAAAGAAAGAGATAGACAGAAGAGAAAGAGATAGAGAAAGAGACCGAGCGTTGTTTTATGCGATCGTAGTAAATCGTGTTGTTACACCGCTTTTAAAATCGCTTGTAAAAAGACGCGCGCGGTAAGACTCGCGTGTAAAACGCACGGACGGACGAGTGTCGTGTTATGACATCGGTGTCATCGTCGCACCACCACTTCCACCAGCACCACCACCAACCTCCTCGTCGTCGTAGGAACTCGGGTTAAGTTAACTAACCCCCTTCGAGTCGAACACCTGCGCGGGCCGCGCTCCCGTTTTCACCGAACCTCACTTCTCAATCGCGGAGAAAGCCACGAATATCGCCGATAAACACTGGCGCGTGGCTATCTTTCACCTCGTACGCGACACGCGCACGTCTTTACACGCGAAAAACTGCTTTGTCGCGGACACTCGATAAAAATTCCATCCCGCAGATGCTACCCGTACGCTGTGTTTTCGCGTAACTGATATTGGAAAAATATGGCTCCCTCTGCATACCCAGAAACCTTTGCGGCATCTCGACGGCTGGCTTTCATGGATCCATGATGCATTTCACAAAAACATTGGCCCATTCGAGCGATCGCATCGCCATCTGCTTTATATTCAGTCGTACGATAAAGACCGGCTCACATGTGTACTTTTTCTATCGAGGCAAATTTATCGTTACACTTCAGACGCGAGCTATTATTCGTCTATCTCATTACAATAGCGAGATCTTTTTAGATGAATTGTATTTCATTACATCGACTTAGTTTTCTCTCAATTATTTTTATTACTAAATGTATTATTAGCAACGTCAAGTTTTCAATTATTTAGAATCTCCTCAAGTACTGAAAGCAAACGCCTTTGTAACATGTTTATCGATTACTTTTGAGTACTTGGTAAATTGAATTTTTCCTTTTTTTCTTCCTATTACGCATAGGAAATCGAAAAACATGCATTCTAATAATTGAATTGTTTATAAATATTGAGAATGTATGATGATAGGACGGATAAAAGGATTCATGATGGTATCTGCAGTCACGTATATTTTTGCTAATTTTATTTAAGGTGTCTAGGAGAGATAGACTAATCGATTACCAATTTATCTATTATAATAAATTAAATTGTATGATGAAATCCAGCTGTTACCGTGCTTTTATAACCGCGGACGAGTACACGGACTTTCTTAATATGACAAACACAATGACGAAGACTAAACAACAAATTATTTTACCCAATCAGTGGGAAAACACAATTTCTGGAATACACGTACTAATCCAATTGACATATCTATAATGTGAAATCACGATGAAGTCAACACACTGTATATGTCTTGGATTTCGGAAATATATTCTATGATAGATCTAATGAAAATCTTATGCAATTAAAATCTTCAATTAGATGCGTACTGTCCATTATCCGATTAAAAGCCTTCTCCCTTTATTTGAAACACCAACAAATACTCATGTACGTATTATGCTCAAAAATTTGTAGTACATGTACCGAAATCATTTTTAAACGCGTACAACCGTCCACACATGATACCTTCACTTGTTTTATTTCTACCTTACCATTTAATTCTTTTCAATTGAATTTCTTATTGTACCACTGCGCGTTACGAACGTAAAAATTATATTGATACAAATAAATAATTACTGTGTACATGGAACAGAGCTTATGTCTTGCACTAACGCCAATAATAAAATGAATTTCCACCTATTTCTTTTGAATAGAAGATAAAATACAACTTGTTATCGCATTATACGCTATACACGGCATTATAACCCATTGTTAAGAGTGTAATGTATAAATGAAGATCCATCAAAGATTGAATACTTGAAAATATGAGCAATAATTTTGAATTTATTTTATACGTATAAGTCATCAATGGTTAACGACAATGATCAGCTTTTCATGACCATCAAGAAAGACATATAGCATTATTATTATTATTACATATGAAACCTAATTAAAACTGTTTGGTTCATGTGTCGATTATAATGACATTCTTGCAGGAACTACTTTCGTAAAAAGTACCGCGAATAGAATTTTCGAATGGGCATACAATCAATATTTCTTGAAATTTCATAGATTATAGAGACAATGTTTGTTCGTAAACAATATTTTAAAAAGTAGTTTTAAATGAATACCAACTGTGACTAACATGTTCTCGGTAGAATATTTAAAATTTCTTTCTTGTACGAATACGTTATGTTATGCCGTATACAACAAATATTTATGCATCATACTTTTCGAAAACTTTGTTCAGGTCAACTAGCGGTTAACTTATAAGGCTGTACCCATCGTGAATGTTACTTATATTATTTTCTAGTATGAAAAGCATTCTCTCATTGAACATGCCAGTAAGCATTTGAATAACGAATGCGTAAATAATTAAATCAAGAAGGGCCATTTTTCAAAAATACCAGTCAATCAGAGAAACACAGTGTATCGTATCATAAGAACGGACATTTGACCACGAGTCAAATTTCGTTATGTAATAGTTCAACTTGGCTGAAATTGTATAAAAGCCCTGTGAGAAAGTTGCCTCCATACAGAGATATGAAAAAAAAAAAGTCGATTTATTGATCCAATTTCAAGCATAGAAACAAATCAATGATAAAAAGAAAAAGACCAAAAACGTTATCGATTCATGTCGCCGATACAGGGTGCGGGAAAGTCTTCTCTCTTCCCATTTCTTCACATGCATTAAGTTACAAATTCTCGCTATTACAACTCGACGACAATACGCGCAACATAAGTACAGGACACTCGTACAATTCCATGATGCAGCGCAAAAAAGCGCAAATTGAAAACATTCAAATTGAATAAGATCTGAAAAGCTCATGTGTTGGTGAACATACATAATGATATCTCTCAATGTTCGTCAATCCGCGCATATCAGGACACCGACCTGTTGTAATAAGTCTAAGTGCACAACTAGATGCGAACAAGGTATTCGGTGATCGTATATAGTCGTATCATACGTTTGTCGTTTGTCCGTTCGTCGGTAAGGGATAGAAGATGTAGGGTAGAAATGGACCTTTACGTTTAAATTAACTCGATTAGATTAGTGCGAGGCACATTGGACACGAGATGGACCCCCTTCATCTTCTTCGTATGCCGGTGGCGTTTCTCTCCGCCTTGATTCTTGCTCAGGGTCTAAGTCTGTGAGTACAACTTCTTCCGCGCTATCTGGAATCATCACTTCCTCCCTCGGCGGTAAGCACTGCTCCAGCGTTGGAATAACTGCTGGGTCGATGGTTTTCGGAAAATTGACCGCAAAGTGAATGATAAGACGACCATGAGTAAAGGGATCCCTATAGACAGGCATGCCCTCATTCATCACGCATTTTAAATCTCCATGTTTCGTTACGGTGCCTGGTAGGGCCGTTATCAGGAGATCCCGACCATCGAGAGTGCGAATCACCTTCTGGAAGCCACACAGCGCTTCGACAAGCTCCAAATGCATACGCATTATCAAATCATTTCCTGACCGTCTATAACAGTTTACGTGAATTATTAATATCATTTTTTTTTGTATTCATTCATGTGAAGAATGATAATTTAATTACTTACTTAAACACTTCATGAGGCTTCTCGTCAAGGAGAATAACAATATCACCTGGTGCCAAATCTGGCTCCTGATCACCCTCGCCACTGAATACGATCTTTTGCCCATCAGCCATACCCTTGTCTACGTGAACTTCAAGAATCTTTCTGTCTCGTATGGTCTTCTTACCGTTGCACTGTTTGCAACGATCGCGTTGGTTAATGATCTCGCCCTGACCTTTGCAATCCGTGCACATGGATTGCACTTGTTGCAACATACCAGGACCTAATTGTTGGATATGCAATCGTACGCCATTACCTTGGCAAGTACGACATTGCTCCACTGAACCTTTCTTACCACCGATACCTAACCAGGACACATGTTTATTATGACATTTTCCCAATATGCATAAATGTTAACACAAATGTTCAGATATATTACCAACCTTCACACTTATCACAGATTACATTCTTTTGCAAGGCTAGTTTACGAACAGTGCCTTTGTAAAGTTCTTCTAAAGATACTGAGAGCTGGTGAACAACATCTTGTCCCCTGCTTACTCGACTACGGTGGGCTCCAAAACCACCCCTGAAGAACATGTCAAAGATGTCCATGGGTGACGAGAAACCACCACCCATGCCACCTTCTTTCAGAGCTTGTTCTCCACCTTGGTCATAAATACGCTTCTTTTCTGGGTTGGATAACACTTCATAGGCTTGAGAAATTTGCTTGAACTATATATGTATTAACAAAATAATTTTTTGTCATTTTAAGTACTGAGATAAAGTCAAGTTTGTATAAATTAGTGAAGTTTTCAACAAACCTTTTCTCCCTCATTGGGATTCTTGTCAGGATGGTATTTTAGAGCAAGTTTCTTATAGGCCTTCTTTAAGTCTTCCGTTGTACATCCAGGCTTTACACCTAGGACGTCATAAAACGTAGTCTCCTTCACCATTTTTTCTTCAGTTGTTGTTTAGTGTTTGTTGTATTCAATTCTCAATTATATATAGACCTGTTGAAATTAAAAAAACTATGGTTTACCAATAACCTTCATTTCTCAAATAATAAAATTAAACAAAATATATTTCATAAATATTAAAAAATTAAAAATTATTAAAATACAGAATGGAAAAAATGCAAACAGTTCTAAATAGTTTTCCGTTATCATTAAGTACAGTAACAGAATTTAATTGAATCCCCATGATGTGAGTAAATCTATCGAAAACTATTTAAAAGCATAAACGAAGGATTTCAAAATGGCGGAAGACTGTGTTTTATCAGCCAGAAAACTCTAATACCCAGTTATCGACAATACCATGGCTCAAGTAGAGCAAGAGTAAAAAGGGCAGCATTTAATCATCAATATGAATTAAAAATAAATTTAAATATATATAAATCCAAAAATATATATATGTACACGATTATTAAAGCAGTAACCAAAATGCACGAGGCCCTTCTCTTTCTTTCATTCATTCATTCATTCATTCATTTTTAAACAAAGAAACGACCACGTTTTCTAGACCATTCTGCTACCTAATGACTATCAAATATTCGCGTGACAAAGCATATTTGCAAATTATAGAAACACTAGAATGATTACAAGAAGACAGAGCACCGTCACCCACGAAAATCTCTGCGGTTTTCACAAAAATGTAAGAGGTGAAATTATACTATTAGATGCTATTCTAAAGCGGATATCCCATCAGCTGAGCGTAGAAGAGGCTTTTTACGGTGTGTTAGTTTACCAAATCGCCCATTGCGCGTCCAAAAGTTTTCCGCACCAAGAAATATCAGAGAGAATAAAATTACTAATGGGAAAAGTGCAAAAAGAATAATCCTGAGTCAGTTCGATTAAATATATTTCGTAACTCGTACAGCATCTACAGAATTACTTAGCAGCCCTCATCAACGGCCACTTCTCGTTCGAGAAACGTCATTAGTGCGACTCGCGCACAGCCACGGCTTGGGCAAGAACCTGCAACGGCCACGACCTCGACAGCAAATCGCTATGAAGCGATTCGCTGTTTCCTCAAACTATTGATCCTACCAAATGGTATTCCCATGAATTGTATAATTTACACGCGATCTTGTATTTACAATTACACTCTTACTTGCCTCAGTGCAGATTCCGTGTGCTTGAGAAGTGTGACAGAACAGGAACGTATATTACTCACTCCTTGCAATAGAAGTTCACGAACTGTACTATTCGTTGTATCTTCCTACCGATATTCCCGTTTCGCTCACGTTCTCGAAACTTCCTCCCTGGCAATGAACGTCATACGGACTCCAACCAATCAGCTTCTTGTGAAAGCGCTTGCACTGCCGTGACTATGTAACGGTCATCATCGAAAGCATTAACCGACCTCCATGAATTCAGGTACTGTTGGTAAGATCGTTTTTAAAAACTTCAGATCTGATAATTGTTGACGAGTTATTTTTTAATTTCATACATTTTTTCGTTAAAAAAACAAGTTGCCGCATTTGCACTTATTAATAGGCTTATACTTATTTGTAAAAATAAAATTACTTTTCACATCTTATACAAAGTGCGTTGCACAGCTACGCAATAGAAAATTATTAAATAATAAAGAAGTAATATAAGCAATGGTCTTCTTATCGATATCAATTTTTAGAACTTTTTTTTCCATTTAACATAATATAAAAGGGTTACTGTCATAAATTAAAACTTAGATATCGCTATCTTAATAAGAGCTTATATATATATATCTGTTGACATCAGGGTTAAAAAATTGTTTTGTCTTCTCTGATTTTAAATATTATAATCCCGTAAGAGTTAAAGGCGTTAAAAAATAATAGGCAAATTACTGGGTGCGGTGGCAAGTCGTGGCGTTGTGACTATTCTTGGGCTGCGCGGTGTACGAGATACAGATTGATTTCCTACTCGACTTTGTGATTTATTCGGCGTATTAAAATTATGTCGCGGACTTGGAACAGCCAGACGGCTCGCTCTCAATGGTTTTACTGGCGTTTTTACTGGTGTTTTCGATTTCTGTTTGTTGGTTACATTATTCAGTAAATGTTCTGGCAAAAAAGAGCTTCGCAGTTCTTCTCTTTGCTCCAAATGCTCTTGAAAACGTCCATACGATGTATCTGTCACATTTATGGAACTGGACTTTCTCTTACGTCTTTTTTCAGATGGCATTGTTTGGGAATTCCTGTTTCCAGAATTGTTGAATATTCTCCGCGATGCCTAATGAAAACATTGTTATAATCAAATTTACCGGATGAATTTTATTGTTATGTACAAAACCCTTACCCTGCTGCCTTTTTTTATCTTTGCGGAAATCACTGTCGGACGATTTTTGTCACTGCTTGCATTGCGTTTCTTATGCACGGAACTTATTGAAGTTGGAGTGGGTTCACAAGGTTGCTTCCGCTTTGATGAAGCCGGTGTTAAACCGGCCACACCAGTTCTGCCTGGTGTGCGTTTCGCAGAGCCCAATTGTGTTTTATTGTTTTGATCCTTTGCGTGCTTCTGAAAAATAACATGTTCGTTATTAAATCATATTTGATTATGTTAATAAATACTGGCAAAAAAGTTTGAAGAACTTACTCTAGCTTCTTTCATGGAAGCCTTCGACTTCTCGTAATCTTCCCATGTCTGTTTAAGAAAGTCAGCTAATGGTACTCCATTAACAGTGAATACTGTTTGATTTTTTTCTTCATATTTGTCCGCAAAGTTATTTAACTTTTCCTCGATTACTGGTAATTTCTGAGGAACAGCAAATTTTTATATTTTCTTGTATTACTGATAAAAGGAAATTTTAATGATCATAATTATGTACCTTTTGAATTTGTTTACGTTCCCTTTCCTCAGCAAGCAGCTGCCCACCGCGATTATTATAACGACCCGGATCACTAGCGCGCTGTTCTAATTCTTTTATTTTCTCCCACAGATTTTGTCGCTCTTCCAAAAGTTCGAATGTTGACCTAAAACGTAAGAAATATACAACTATTACAAGTATAAGATAGAAAATAATATAATAAAGCTTGACGATAAATTCATTCTTCAATTAATGATTATAAATTATAACCAAAATCAATATAACTTACTTATTAGCTTCATAAAACTTGCGAAGTTGCTCAGCTTCCAACTCATGATGGAACAATAAGTCCTCTGTATATACTTCCGAATGAAAGAAAACAAATTCCTTTCGCTGTTCTTCACTATATTTACATAAGTCCCATAAATCCTGTATTTGTAATCGGATTTTTTTAATATACTTTGCAACGTTTTCAGTCCTTTTTACTTTACACCGTTTAATTTCATCGTTCAGCTGAAATTTAAACTCTTTACAATACACTGTTTTGTATGTCTTTCCTAATCTCAACAGATTTTACAATGAAAGCAAAAATGTAACAAAGAGTCTTAATATATTAATAATAAGTTAATGGAGACTCACGGCAGTTAAAGTTGTGACATTGTAATCGGGATACGTCTGAAGAAATTTTTCGCACAAATGTTGAGGCTCTTCTAAATATTTCCATAACGTTATCAATTCCTCCCTCTTTTGTTGAGCTTGTAACTTGGCCTCTTCAACCTGTTCTTTCAAACTGTCTCGAAGTTCCTTTAAATTCGCCATGTTAGTGCTTGTGTAAACGAAATTCTCATCATCGTTACACACAACACGTTCAAAATCCAATGATGGTGTGATTCGTAATTCGTCCATCATTTTAATAATTGCGCGTCGCGTGTCTCGGAATATACTTTCTAGTCGATTCTATAAATATGCATGAAATACAATTTCATCAATGTTAAATTCAAACTATGTATGAGTGAACCAGTTAATAGATTTTAATTGTTTAACCTTCTCAGTTTTCTGTTGCTCCAAATATTCCTTAAATTCTTGAAGCTCCTCTTCAGTTGGAACCACAGAATGTAATTCTCTTGGCGATGTGCCAAGGCTCTCGCAAATTTCAAGTTCCTGAGAAGAATTATTCATGGGCACATCAATGAACTTGCATAACATGACAGGAATGGTATTTCATATAAATACTATTTGTTTATTGTAACTTACAGTTTCCAGTAACTCATGGAAATATTTGAGTCTCCGTTCTTTAATGGAACGCAAATGATCAACTTCAGATTCTAATGAGTTACGCATTGGCAATAGATTCACATATTCTTCAACAATGCTGTTGTCTTCCAATTGAAGTTCCTAGGGAGAAAAAAAATTTAGATAATACTTTAGTTACATTCAACATTAAATAACACAATTGTCACTTATATGTCATACCTTGGACAACTCTTTTTTCTTGAGATTTAAATCTTGGATTTGCCGTATAAATA
Source organism: Trachelus iudaicus (assembly GCA_030142595.1). Classification (NCBI taxonomy): domain Eukaryota; kingdom Metazoa; phylum Arthropoda; class Insecta; order Hymenoptera; family Cephidae; genus Trachelus; species Trachelus iudaicus. The sequence goes on along the minus strand of JARQTH010000045.1, from coordinate 223,678 downwards.
ATTGTTCCTTCTCTGTTGTTTCTTTTAACATCTCCTTCAGTAACTCCTATCATCAAATTTAGATTTTTTAAAAATATAATAATATCAAGTCACAAGATATATCTATTATCTCTTATTAAATATATATTAAACATTTTCACATAATAATTGAAATATCAATAATGATTTACAAATAATAATTCTATATATAATTAAACAGCTTTACCGTTACATGATTGTGTACAGTGGTACAGAAATATCCCTTTGCTTCTTTACTATAGCCAATCCGATCCCAAAGCTTTTGTAGTTTTGTACATGCTTCTTTCAATACATCGAAAGTATCATCAAAGCTCTTCTCCCTACAATTACAATTCAATGTTAAATACTAATTTGCTACATTAAAATATGATATATATATTCAGTAAAGCTGCAGAATACATCTCCTTTTTGAAGAGCTTCGTGTACAGACAAATTTTTATTTTGCAAAATATTTGAATGTAATGTAAATATAAGCCTCACATTGGTCACAGACGTTTGATTTTAAACGTGTACGTTAAACGTGTACGTACACGATGTGTACGCTTAAACTCGATTTTCTGCGCGATGAAATAATCGAATACTTGAATTTTGAAGGTCATTCGAGTTTAAACAATAAACCCTATCTGTGTAATGGAACCTAAAGTTCAGACATTGACTTTAGCCCTTATTTATTTTTTATATTAGTGAAACTAACTCTAAGATCTATTAGCGTAAACATAAAACTAACATTGGTCACCGACATTTTATTCCAACGTATACGCTTAAACTCGATTTACTGCAGAGAGAGAATCCGGTAATTGCATTTTTAAAATAAACCGAGTTTAAAGAATAGACCATATTTGTGCAATCGAGCCTAAAGTTCAGGCAATCGCTTAGCGTTTTCTTAGTTTTTACTAGGAAATCTAATTCTAGAATCCATTTACAGACAACAAAGATGACTGAACAGGTTGTGCATGTAAATTGGGCCAAATAATGGTTCTCAATCATTCACATCTTTCACTAATAAATTAAAATAACGATTACTCAAGAATTTCCTTTACAACATCTAAAGAGTGGATCGACTAAGTTGCTTTATAAAAGTTAACAACACATTGATAATCAATTCGTTTATAAACTAATTTTCTTACTGAAACTTCAAACATCAGGGTTGACATTTAATGGCATCATGCCGTTTCTCTACTTTGCAAGAGGTAAATCCAATTTTACATACCCAGTTACACTCTCGTCCATAGCTATCTTCTTCTTCAGACGCGAAAGACAAACGTAATAATAATAAAAAGGAATCTGGTATTTCAAAATCAATCACGTTCTGATGCACTTACATTTGGAATGGAAACTTTGGACGGTTTACGGCAACTGGAATCAACGCTTTTCTTTTGAATTCATAACGAGCTATGATTGGTGAAGATCATTGCTGAAACACGCAGGCGCATAATCTTTAACTTTCACGTATTCCGAAAGGCAATTATAATAGACTTTAAACTCTATTTTCATGAAAGAATACGATGGGGTTTTTCATAAAGTTGCTAGAAATGTAGTACAGCTTTTTGTTCTCTCTCGCACTGCAGTTAAAACTATGTAAGGATTTTTTTTTTTATTAAGAGTTCAGATGGCGTCACGTTAACCATGCATAGACATAGGATTCTTCTTATAAACCTGCTTCTTTATGACTAAAAAACACAGAGGAGATATTAATCATCATCGATAAGTATTAATAAGGAGGTCTGGAAGGTGCTATTTATGCATGCGACCACACACCTGTCGCGCGACGAAATCACGCTGATTGGTTAAAAATTGATGGAATGTGGGTGTACTTTTGTCGCACGTGGAGTGCTTTCTGTCACACTCGCACCTGTAGAGCCGAGACGAACTTTGTGCGATAACTGTCGCGGTCGCGTATATGAAATAGTACCTTTAAAATGCCATACAGTTAACTTCAGACAAAGAATACACGAAGGATGAACCCTCGTTACCAATGCCTCTTCGATTTTAGCTGGGCGATCAGCTATTGAAATATTAGCATTTTGTAAATAAAAGGAATTTACTTATTCATACCTAAAAATCTTTCCATCAACTTCATGTTAATTGCTTGTATATGGTGTGTTGCTGATACACGTTTTTCAATTCCTGCAAAACCCTTTTTATTTCGATGTTTATCCACATTCTTGTGAAATACTAGGGTAAATGTTACAGGGTCCAGGATAATAAGGATATAAAAGGAAAAAAAAAATTTTAAGCAAATACATTTTTAATCGAAGCCTTATATTTTGTATTAAAAATGTGCTAAGATAGTAAAAAAAAAAGCAAATCTCTTCACAACAAAAAAATGCACGGCTGCAATAATGGAGCATAATACTTATATCCTGATATATTTGCTCAAACTATTAAGTTTTTTTGCAATTAAGCTCATGTTTTTTAACGCGATGCGGGAAAAATTTACGTTTGCATAGCTTGCATTGAACAAGTTCTGCTTTATGCTTTTCCCAATCAACTTCAGGTTCATTAATATCTGTAAAGATAAATTTCAATATCAGTTTTATCATAGCAAAACATGTTTTTGTTCATAAATATCAGGAAAATACCTGTACCTAGCGGGGGTGGGAATTCACCTATATTTTCCATTGCTTGTGCATCTGTAGGGGTGTCAGATTCGTTGAATGTCCTTGAATAGTTTATGCTTCCAGCAGGTGATCTCATTAATTGGTGTCGTGGTTTCATAGGATTAAAACTTTGATCTAACTATAAACGAAAACAAATATGACAATGTAAAATATTTGTAACGACTATTACTATTTTACAGTTTTGAAACTTTTGCAGCTATTGTACATATAATTACAATTGGCTTTTGTATTGGAGTCATGTCTGGAAGTTTTAATTTGTCGACGTTTTTCACACATTACACCTTGCTTTATCAGGACTTGAAGCCAAGGCCAATTGTAATTATACTTTTATCATATACGTTTATACTTTAATATATTTATACCTCGGAATTGCTTTTAACTAAAATATTTTGTTCTTCAGCAGATGAATACGCAGATTCTCCCGGTGATCTCTCAGCTTCAATTTTCGATATAGGTTTTTCATTTTGAGTAATGTTTTTGGATAAATCATTTTCATCAGCTGTACTGATAACTGTCACACTTTTAGATTTTTCAGTATGTTTCGTCTTGTTCCTTACCCGTCGTTTGACTGGTGTTGTATTTAATAATTTTTTTAATATCTTTGAGTTTTTCTTTGGTCCTCCTTCTTTTAATTTTGCATCTGTTTTTGAAGGATTTTCTTTAGAATTCCCATTTTCTTTTTCATTTATCTGAGCAGACACAGATCTTTTCTTTCTATTTGTATTTTCAGGCAGACTAAGAGTCAATGTGGAATTCTCTTCATTGGAAGAGGACCTCTCTTTCTTACTGTATTTTTTTTGTCTTGTGTTTTTGTCTTGGGTCTCTTTTGGTTTGTTCACATCTTCTACATCAATCTGCACTGTAGAATCAAAATTCAAAGTAACTCTAACATCATTAAACCTAATCATATCCTCCATTTCATAATTATCATATTCGACTGAATTTTGTTTTCTGCAATCTGGACTAAATATACTTATAGATTTTTTGACTTGCTCCAAATTTTTATCATGCAACTGACCATTTTCAATTTCCTTCAAGATATTTGAATGTTTATTCTTTATTTGAGCATCTGCTGAATGCTTTGGAATTTTTGTTGAACTTTCTTCCAGTATATTATATTTTTCATGAATATTCTCATTTTCTTGCAACTGAAAATATAAAAAGAAACATATAAATAATGATACGCTGTATTCTAAAACTATTTTATAGACAAAGACAATGCATACTTGATTTCGACATGAAACATTGTTGCATTTACACAAAGGTCCACAATGATTATTCTTTTTAACACACCCACAAATCTTATTTGAGCAGTTGCCTTTACAAGTGCAACCTTTTATATTAACATTTGGGGATGCTATCACTGTTTTACCAGTAATTTGTTTCAAATTTTCATTCTCCAATTTAAGCAATCTCAGTTCTTCCTCTAAACGCAATATTATCTTTTGGGCATCCTCCAAACTAAAAGATAAGAGACACATAAAACAAAATTCAAAATTAATACTGTCAGTACCACTTATTGGTATTTTGACCAAAAAAATCTTTGCTTATGTTACAGCTTATTATCATATATGACAATAAACGAAACTCTTACCGACTCTTTAATATCGATTTTTCAGCTTTTTGTGAAGCCATTATCCATTTGGCTATAATAACTATGCACTTTCAACAACAGTTTTTATTAAACTTCACTCTTTTGAATTCTACGTTTACACCTCTGACATTCAACGGTTTAAATATCCTATGAGCATAACCGTCAACCACCACGAACCGTTTAATAGGCATAAACAGTATAGTAGTGAACCTGCTATAGAGATAGATACTACACAAGAATACAGGTTTGCCTTACTCGCATGCAAGTGGATATGGTTGCTGGGCAAAGCCAAACCAAGAAGTCCATTGCATAGTCACCATAAATTCTCATATTTAGGGAGCCTTTACAGCGGTAATGGACGGTCGTACAACTAAAAAAAATAAAAACCCGATTGACCCAGAATTTGACATTGAACAAGCGGTATCAATTAAAAGTCTAATTCTTCCTTTTTTACGACAAGTTCGATTAAGCTGTGAATGCTTTATTCTGCTAGAATTGACCAATCACTGCCTGTTATATAAAAGAATCCCATGAAAGCCTTCTGCTCTAATAAAATTATTTTATGAACGCAAATATCTGTAGTCTCTTATTTTGCCGCCAAATCTATGGCTTCTAGCACTTTGGCTCACTATAAGGTAGCATAAAGTCAAAAGGAACAAGAAGAAATTTAGTGGTCATACACGCTTTTGTTTAGAATAAACTTGTGAAGTTCTCAGTGCATGTCACTACATTATTTAGTTCTTAGAGTAAATAACATAAACAGTTGAGTTGTAGTAATTTGCAAAACTATCACACTAAACGATGGTAAATATTTTTATTTTAATTATTTAAGAACATTGTGTGTAACTTGTCAGCAAATAAAATTCTGTAAACTTTTTTTTTTAATTTTCGGCAACATGTTTCTATTTATATGTATAATGATCGCTTCTTTTATATCAAATATACTCTATCAAATGCACTATGTTTTTTAGAGTCAAGCAAGCTCTCCTGTCCGATCGGATAGAAGAACGGATGCAATGACATCTCCAGCACCAGATATTGATGAACCATTTGAGGATGAAAGTGAACTGCTTGGTGGAGGAAGTCAGAATGACGTTCCTCAGGAAGAAGAAGAGGGAGAGGAATTATTTGGAGCTAATATGGAAGCGTAAGTTTCAAAGGATTTGTATGTGCTTATGTTCAAAAAAGGTGGTCATTATTCTTTGTAAATATTAATACTATCAGTAAATCATCTCTTTTAGGGATTATCGACCTATGCCTGCTCTTGATCGTTATGATCCAAATATGGTTGATGATGAAGAATACTCAGAACTTTCTCAAGGAGACCGTATTGCTGCTGAAGCAGTAATGCGTAAACGAGATCGTGCAGCAGGCATTATAAGAGATGATAGAGATTTACTATATGGTAAGTGCGTTGTTGCTACAATATTTTAATTTGAAATTGACTATGCTACATCCTTTATTTCCTTATAGAGGAAAGTGATGAAGATGAATTACCCACTCATAAACGACGTTTGGCAGAAAAAGCTGCAGCTGGAGAGATGGATGATGTAGAGGTTGGGCTTACTACACTCTCTTTTATTATATTTATTTCATATGTCATTCATACAAATGATAATTCATTAACTTTTAGATGATTGAGTCCATTGAAAATTTAGAGGATACAAAAGGACATTCAGTCAAGGAATGGGTTCAAATGCTGGGACCTCGTACAGAGATCGCTAATCGTTTCAAAAGTTTTTTGCGTACACATACGAATTCAAAAGGACAGTATATGTACAAGGAACGTATCCGTCACATGTGTGAAAGTAATCAGGTAAATTTTTGTGTATACACATCACGTGATCGCTGGCCTCTTCCTATATTTAAACTGATTATTCTTTTACAGTCAAGCTTTGTAGTTGAATTTCCAATCCTTGCTGGCAAAGAGCATGTTTTGGCCTATTTTTTACCAGAAGCACCATCTCAAATGTTAGAGATATTTGATATGGTGGCCAAAGATTTGGTTCTAACTATTTTCCCAAGTTATGAGAGAGTCACATCAGAAATTCATGTAAGAATATCGGAATTACCACTTATAGAGGAATTACGTACATTCAGGTAAGAGTTTAAGAGAAACCCGTTCATTTCATGACAACTATTCTTCTTCAATATTAATTGAACAAACAAGAGTATCATATACTTCATATTATTTTTTATCATTCACAGAAAGTTACATTTAAACCAGTTAGTGAGAACTCTGGGTGTTATAACTGCAACAACAGGAGTTCTACCTCAGTTATCTGTAGTGAAATACGATTGTAATAAATGTGGTCATATTCTTGGTCCGTTTGTTCAATCTCAAAGTACCGAGGTCAAACCTGGTTCGTGCCCACAATGTCAAAGTATTGGTCCCTTCACGGTCAGTAAATTTACATTCGTACAATGAATTTCATTACCTAATGTCGTACCACTATTTCATCTTAATTACCCAAGGTATAAATCATCTATTACATGAAATATTTCAGATCAACATGGAGCAAACCATATACCGTAATTATCAAAAAGTAACAATTCAAGAATCCCCTGGTAGGGTACCAGCGGGTAGAATTCCACGAAGCAAAGATTGCATTCTCCTATCCGATTTATGCGACCGTTGCAAACCCGGGGACGAAGTAGACATCACTGCCATTTATACCAATAGTTATGAAGGTTCCTTAAACACGGAGCAGGTAAATTAACAATATTGTTTCATGTTACATAAATCCATATTTAGATTAACAAGAATAATCTTATATATATTTTACACAGGGTTTTCCAGTATTCTCGACAGTATTATTAGCTAATCACGTATACGTCAAAGACTCAAAAGACATTGTAGAATCTTTAACAGAAGAAGATATTCGCAACATTCATGCATTAGCCAAGGATCATCGTATAAGTGATCGTATCGTAGCTAGTATAGCGCCTTCAATTTATGACCACGATTTCATCAAGAGAGGCCTCGCATTAGCGATCTTTGGAGGTGAATCCAAAAATCCTGGTAAGTTATTTTTGATTGAACCCATCAATTGAGACTCTTGCTCACTCCTCCAACTAATACTAATATCCAATCCGGCCATACAGGTAACAAGCACAAAATTAGGGGCGATATAAACGTCCTAATATGTGGCGACCCTGGAACGGCCAAGTCACAATTTTTAAAGTATATGGAAAAGATTGCACCACGAGCTGTATTCACAACAGGACAAGGCGCTTCAGCAGTTGGTCTAACTGCATATGTCAGACGATCACCAACTACGAGAGAATGGACTTTAGAAGCCGGTGCATTGGTTCTGGCTGATCAAGGTATCTGTTTAATAGATGAATTTGACAAGGTAAATCCTGCTTGGTGCAATATGTTATAAATCTTTTAATGTACATTGTTCTACGAGTATATCTACAGGATAATTATAAATTTTTAGATGAACGATCAAGATAGGACCTCTATACATGAAGCCATGGAGCAACAGAGTATTTCTATTTCAAAAGCTGGAATTGTCACGTCACTTCAAGCCAGGTGTTCTGTTATAGCAGCATCAAATCCTATTGGTGGACGATACGATGCCAGCATGACATTTTCCGAAAATGTATGTAAACGAGAATCTCCTTGCGTTTCGCTTAAAGTATGAAACAACGTAGCATTAGTAAGGAATATAATAATAATGGAAATATATTTTGATACTTAGGTAGATTTATCAGAACCCATTCTTTCACGTTTTGATATTTTGTGCGTCGTCAAAGACGAAGTAGATCCCATGCAGGATCAGCATTTGGCAAAATTCGTTGTGAATTCACACATTAAACATCATCCGACTAACAAGGATAAAACTGTAACAGAAGAATTGAATACATCTGCCAATGACTTACAAATTCCCCAAGATCTTTTGAAAAAGTATATTGTATACGCGAAGCAAAATGTCCATCCTAAACTGACGAACATGGATCAAGATAAAGTTGCAAAAATGTACAGTCAGTTGAGGCAAGAAAGTTTGGTAAGTATCTGCTGTCTATAATTATATTTAAGTGTAACGAGTTTATGTTCCTGATAACTTTTTCTTCTACAGGCAACTGGAAGTCTTCCTATAACAGTACGTCATATCGAAAGTATAATACGAATGGCTGAATCTAGTGCAAAGATGCATTTGCGCGATCATGTATTAGAGGATGATGTGAATCTTGCTATTCGTATGATGCTTGAAAGTTTCGTCGATACACAAAAATATTCTGTCATGAAGAGTATGCGCCAGGTCAGTCATAGGCTTGGAGTTTTCAGATAACATATTTACACACTTTTTAATGCTAAGCATTTCATTTACTTGCAGACATTTCAAAGATACTTATCTTACAAAAAAGATCACAGCGAACTACTGTATTACATCTTACGACAACTTACTTTGGATACCTTAGCATTTCAGAAAGCATTACAAGGTGGTCGAGTTACCACAATTGAAATTTCTGAAAAGGACCTGCTGGATCGGGTACGCATAAAATAATGATTCTTCTAGCTTCAATGTTTCAAAATTGATACCTTGGGTTAATAAAATGGTTTTTTGTTCTTTGGCTTTCAGGCTAAACAAATCGATATACACAATCTGAATCCATTTTACGAGAGCAACATATTCAAAACAAACAATTTCGTTTACTTTCGGAACCGAAAGGTAATTGTGCAGACGCTACCTGAAGCTGTTGAGGATTGAACATCGACAGAAGTTATCATATATTTTTTTACTGCAGTACATAATGATGTATACAAAAATCTCCACTATTAATGATACCCACTCAAGTGCCTTTCAAACTTGTATGTAATGCTCACCATGTAATGTTTTATAAATACTGAGTTTTTACAATATGCGTACAAAACTTAACATTTATTTTTACCAAACAAATATCCTGCTACCGCATAGAGTCACAAAATTATAAATATTGCATTTAACACTGAAGAACATACAAAAATAGTACAAAATTTCTCTACTACATCATCACGAGGTCATAGTTGATATAACTTTTTGTTATGAGTCCTAATGTTTCACTTATAATATTGTTTATTAGCATTAGTTTGGCTAACTCTTTACCGGGCTAGCACCACTTTTTTTTTATTTATTATTACAAGGTATTAAATAAATCAAGAATGAACTTATATGTAACATCGTATATCAACGCTTCTAGTATGATTATTTTGTATTCCAATTATCAAATATCTAGTATCACATGTGTAAATATCCAAGTGCATACAAATATATTTATGCCGATAACAGTAAACAATATCAGTACATTACTAATGTTATATGTATGACAATTTTGTTGTAAAGATGCATATACTAATTATTTAGGCATATGTTGCATAATTGATACAGTAGTATGTTTCACAAAGATTAATATAAATGGATTAAAGTGTCCTTCATTAAAAATAAAAGTGTGTACCATGAAGTGTAGATAAATTATACCAAGTGCTGCATCAAAACTAAATACTCCAGAACAATTTATTGTCATGTAACAAATCATAGTAAAATTTTACATATAATTTGCTGCTATTCAATAGTACATTCTTTCATTTTATATAATTGAACGTTATATAGTGTATTCTAAGAAATATTTGTATTTTTATGCAGTGAATTTTTAAATATCTATCAATTATGTATGGTTAACAAAAACTGGAAATTTATTTTCCAAAAAATGAAAGTTTCATTATTATCCTAATTTTGATATATTAATCAAGAATGTATATTATGTTTCTTCAGCATTGAAATAAGATGATGTTTACAAGACTATTATGCTTGTGATACTACTATTGCGGATGTGATTTCTATCTTTATTAGGAGAACAACAGCAAATCACTTTCTTTAAAATGTATTTTAATTTGAAATATTGAAAAATTATTTTGTAGGATTAATATAATTCCGAGTTTCAATTTTATTGGACAATAATGACAGTTAAGGTAATTCTTTTATGTAAATCGGACAAATACTCATAAGACAAGTGGCAGTATTAAGGGCTATCATCGTTTCTTTTTACGAGATCTATCAGAAGAACTACTAGTGCTACTACTGCTGCTGCTATCACTGCTACCACTACTACTACTGCTGCTACTGGTACTAGTGCTGCTACTACTACTGCTAGTACTAGACACACTTTCATTAGAATCCGAATCACTATCCGAAGGAGAGCTATCACTATCAGAACTGTCGCTTGATGAATCAGAATTATTAGAACTGCTTGACTCTTTCCTCATTTTCTTTTGCTTCTGTTTCTTCTTTTCAATAACTTTCTCTTGCTCTCTGTTATTGAAAAAAATATCTTTAATATTATTCTCAACTGTTACCTTACGCACTAAATTATTCTAACATTGTGTAATTTTATTTCTCCTTACGGTTTATATATATTTGATATAAAGCTCCATATCACTTATTAATATGTGCATTGAAATAAAAAATATTATTTATAAAACTTACGGTGCATCCTGTTGTTTTAATGCTTTCTTCAATTGAGTAGTACGGGATGATCGGTGCAAATACTTTCTTTTTCCTTTGCATTCATAACTCCAATGACCCACCTCTAAACATTTTTGACATCGCATTCCTTGAGGATAAGGATTACTGCAAACAAACAAATTATATAGCAATGTAGTCAATTTCTATCAATATTTTTGTATTCGGTATCAATTATTATTGTCTATCATAGAACTATATAATTATAATTCAAATCATATATAATTTCCCAATTTGAAACAGTGTTTAATTGCAAATGTTTCGGTAATATAGGTTACTTTATGGCATTACAAGAATTAACATTGTCGTTATGTTTCATAAATATAGCGAAGTTATTTAAAATAAAAGTAACCTATGATTCGAATAAATATGCCCATAATATACATTTACTCTACAGAAACAATGAAATTAATTTAATCATTAGGTTACACTTTCAAATATCATATAACTTTGCGAACGAGTATAGGCCAGTAAGGTGGTATAATTATCAACGTTTATACATACGTTTTTTTCATCATTTTTATGCCGTTCCCGTACATGGTGACAAGTTATATATTCACAAATTTACTTAAAATTCGTGAAGCTGCTTATGGTGAAATTAGTCGAAATAATAAAATTGGAATATTCAACGACCAGGCGGTAAAGCACGCGATAAACATGCGAAGTTAGCCACGCTATGTCAATTATAAATTTGTTTATGACACCCCGCGCACAAGCCGGAGAAGAACAGGAAACTACAACGGTCTTCCGGAAATGCTGAAAGTAGTTTAAATATTTGTATTCCATATCGTCATAAAGCTATAAAATCTTATAGTCAATTTTATCGTAATTTTATGTTAATACCATTTTGAATTTTAAGTTACATATATGTGATTCTGTGCAATGTGTGACTTTCACATTAACGATCTTGCTCTGCAGAGCATCGAGATCAATGTGACAAAAGACTTAGCTGCAGTCGGCGAGATTATATTTCGACAAAAGCAGAAATCTCTGGTACACGAGAAGCGAAAACTTGTAAGAGAATGAGCATGGGTAGAAAGTAGTACTTATATAAAAATGATACAGTTATAAATGTTATATATTTTTCTAATATTAAATAATCCTGTAGAATGAGTTACAATTAAAAGTTTGGAACAACGAGAATACGATTTGCGACGATGTTTGGAAATTCAGTCAAGAACATGATTTTTACACTATCTTAAAGCAGTACGACGATGCCACAGAGAAACGGAATGAAAAAATAAAACATGGAAAGGGTATATACGTAACGGATAATAAAAAAAAAAACAAGATAATATTTTATTCATTGTTTTTGCATGAATATTATACAGATATAAAATGGATGAATATTAGTGAGCTGAATTATGAAATAGAGGCAATCGAACAAGAAATCTATTACTTAACTGAAAATGATTTAAAAGAAAAGAATTTAAAGGAAGCGTTGAAAGATTTGGAGGAAGTTCAACGCTTTTCGAAGGAAAATAATGATGTCAAAAGGTATTTATCTATTATGGCTGGATTACGTAAGAACTAATCGCAATGTCTCACCATATGAAAATCATTCCATAATGAGTTTCTTTCCACAATAGAAATATTAAATTATTTTTAGTCTACTGCGTGCAATAGAGAATTCATGGCAGGAAATACTGGCAATAGAATGTGAAATAGAGAAGTATACGAAAGTAGAAGAAAATAATAAAATTATATTACCTAGTAATAATTTTGATATAAAAAATGCGAGAGTTCTAGAGAAGTCAAAAGGACCTTACAACAATTTTCGAAAAAATATTTCCAACAATAAAACAAATGTAAACAATGACAATGATATAATCGCAAAGAAAAAGCGTAAAAAAAGTATTCCAATTCCAAAAAATATGTCAAAGTTGGAGTTTATGACACCTGCTACAGTAGCAATGAATAATAACGTTGAAATTAACACAGTAAAAAATAAATCTGGACTATCGTCGGAGCATAAGGATTTATTATGGAAATCTTCTTACTATGAAGAGAGAAGTAGCAGAGATAGAAAAATATTAGGGAACTCAGCAGCTTTGAGCGACCAGAAGCCTTTTATCTCAGCAAATTATGAAAAACATGATTTTATTACGGCCAAAGCAATATTAACGAATAATAATTCAATAAGAGAAAACAACAACAAAAACACTGTACAACACGCTGTATCTCAGAAGCATATTGCACCGGTGATATTAAGTCCACCAAGCTTTTTAATTGCTCTCAAAAATACTATATCCACGGAAAGCTACAATGATAATGAGTTTGATGACTCTAATCGAAACTCTGAAATTAATGAACTTAACAAGCAAAGAGTGAGCTTAAAATTAACTTTGTAATATAATATAAATGTTTATTACTCGATTAACTGTGCATCAATTTATAACAAACCACTATAATGAAGCCATAAAGACAAACTATACAACTTCTGTAAACGGTATATCTTATTTCAGAATACAAAAGCACTTATCACATCAAGTAAATATATAATCAAGAAGAGGAGTATTATTTCTTTAAAATTAGCAGAACGACGATTAAAGGCTGGCTGCAGTAAACTAATTTCGAATGATTAACTGTCTACACCATATATTTAATAATCATTTCCATAATCTTCCAATTATATCTGTGTTAAACTCGTATTTCTGTAAACACAAACAAAGTTTGTTACGATTTTAATCGTATTTAAATTATCTGTACTTGGCATTTAAAATGTAATTTAACCTAAAAGTTGTTGAGAAATTACTATCATTCCGAATATATTTCATAACTTTAAATGAGCATTATCACGTGAATTACCCAATTGCATAGAAATTTGTATTCGGAGTCACTCGTACAACTACACTAAAAAGATGAAGATTTTTTTTCAACGTCCATTAAATTTAATTTTCTCCTGTATGTTTTAAGAGTAACCCCGATATCCAGAAGGGTAGAGATTGTATCCTCTGGATGTACTATATCCTCGACCATAACTACCAGTACGATAAGCATATGGATCATAACCACTGCCTGTACCATAGTTGTTTCCGTAGGTACCATCATTTCCCCGACCTTGGTAGCTGTCATAGTCATTGGTAGCATATCCATCGTTTTTACCATATCCAACATAAGTACCAGATCCACCGTAACTGCCATATGGTGGTATAAATTTCTGACCACCATAGCCTCCAGGCCGACGATTATAGGTTAAAGAAAAGTCATCATATCCTCCCCCATATTGTGATCCAGGAAGTCCATATGCGCCTGCACTACCCCCATAAACTCCTAAGTCGTCAAAACCAGCAGCACCGGTAGAACCGTAATAACCGTAACTAAGGATTACAAAAATGATATACGAATGAATAAGTGCATTTGGATGAAACCTTAAGTAAAGTTTGTGGCATATATATTTGTATAATACAATCGTAATCTTTGCAGAAAAAATTATCAGTAGTATAACAAATAATTTTACCCAGTATTTCCACCACCAATAACTCCAGTACGAAGTGGATTCTGATAACTTCGATATCCGGTTCCCAAACGTGTATCAGGGTATGCAATGGAACCTCCGTAACCAGAACTTGTACCGATTCCTGGATAAACACCGTAAAGTCCTTCTACACCAGATGCAGTAGGAAGGCTACTTCCAACACCGTAACCACTAGGACCGTAACCACTGTAGTCTCTACCGATAAGAAATGCTAGAACAGAGGAAGCTTTTACAAGAACTATAAAATATGTACACCAGTTGCCTACAACACTTGTTTGAACACAAGCTATTGTGAATATCGAGTGTTATCTAAAGGATGGAAGAATTCCCACGATTTCTTTTATAATAATTTAAATATGGTTCCACCATCTGTGTAAAGTTTCTGAATATGATAACGATAAAACTCATAAAGTCATAACTCGTTACCGATTGCAAACAAAATGTAAACAAAACAGCTTGCAAAAGTTTTCTCGAAACGTAATTAAATTTACATGAGATAAAGATAAGTAGATGGAAAATGAAATGTATTCGCAATTAATGGCTTCCCCCAACATAGCCAATGAATAACTTTGCGATTGCCCAAGAGGAGCAGGTTTACTCCAACTTCTCGTATAAAGTTTAACGTTAAATTTAAATGACAAGGACAACAATTATTACCAAAGAATCTAGCACAACGTTGGCATATTGAGTTATATGGCAAAGGAAACGGATATGACATCATGCATACTGGCAGGTATATTATTAATCAACATAATAATTGACTGTGATGTCATTATTTAATGATCCAGATCCATTATATTTCTTGTAGTTCTTTTTTCCCATTTCATTAGCACAGTGCGCACGTCTGAGAAAAATTGCAGTATTTTTGCAGTATCATCCTATGTTCGTCCAAAATTAAAGTATCTTTTGCATGATATTTAGCTTCCTGTGACAATTCAAGGACTAATACGGAATCAAGTACACATGCTTGTAAAGATAACTATCATGATGAAGTACGTGACAGAAATAGAGGAATAAACAATTATAACTTTATACAGAATATGTCGATTATACAGACTTTATTGAATTTGTGAAAACTAGATGATACACTGTATAGAATACATGATAAAAGAGATAAATCCACAATACGGATTATACAAGAGATTTTTCTGATATCCGTTAGAGCAGCAATTCTATAGCCCGAAGGGGGATCGATTACTGTTTAAGGAGATTAGAGCTCTCTTTTTGCTCTTTATCCCACTGGAAATATTCGAATAAAGACTAGACTTAATCTTTGAGAATTTTAAAAATAACAGTGCGCTATTAATGAGAAACGTAAAGCTTACTTCTATCGCTAGCAGACACGTCCAAATCCTTAGATTTTGTTAAATCCTTAGCAGATTCCTTGATAGCATCTTCGACTGCTGGTATACTTGAGAACGAGAACTTTGGGGATTCTTGAGCGTTAATTTCACTCCTCGCGAAAGCTATTGAGCAGACTAATGCGTAAATCTGTGAATATAGAAAAACGCAAAGAATATTATCGTTAAACGAAACATGCAAGTTCCATCTGTCACGGTCGGTTTTAATCTGAACAACCAAGGACGTTCTCACGATGTAATTTTCTCTAAGTAAAGAATACGGCGTAGATTGCATACGAGGAATATTTCAGAAAATATAGGTATAACTTACTACGTATCAATGACGACAGATTATAATAAACGATATACTCGTTTGATATAAGAATCGTAGGATCGATAATCGCGCGAACGATAATGGCAATTTGAAACGAGAAGTGTCAGAAAATAAATTTCAAGTGCACATATAAGGATTCTTATGTGGTATAAAAACTGATATGCTCCATACAAAATAAAGTGAATGGTTTTTACCCTAAGCTAAAGATAAGGTATACAAATATATAAACCGGAGTTATGATTAAAGGTATCGAGTAGGATTTATAACAGGAAATGGAGACGATCGAAAAGGGATGAGCGTTAAACATCCATCGAACATAACGTTTCAGATATAAAGGTTCAAAAATCATACGCTTCTCACAGGTTGTTTCCTCGTCTATCAAATTATATCGTATAGTACGTGACTGTAACAGCGTGAAAAATCAGACTGGAAGAATCCCGCATTCATGCGGAAGAAATGAATTTTCAAAGATAAATTCAATATATAGGAAGAAAAGATAAATTATATATATATATAGGGAGAAAAGTTTTACTTGCCAACAAGTGCCTCTTCATGTTTGCTGCTTCCATTGGACTTTGAACTTCTTACATCCGATTTGACTTTTCAGTAAAATTCCTTGTGTACGTCTAAAACTGAATTCACAGCCCCTAGCTCCGTTTTCTTTTATTTCCGTCACCTTGTCACTCTCTGTACATATATGTATATCCTTTTATTAAACTGTATCAATCTTACATGACAATTCCGTCTTTTCGCTTAAAGTGGTCTCAAATTCTTCTTTATATACGCTCTTTCCCTCTCTTGTCTTATCCCACCTAGAACCGGTAATACTATGAGTCCTCGCATGCGAGTAACTAAGGCGTAACCTCTTTTTGAGTGCAGTCATCCATCGACAAGGTCATCCTCGAGAAACAGGGCTTGGCTTTTCACGAATCGGCTAAACCGTCTCGACCAACCCGTGGGAAAATCTCGACTGACTCGACGTGCATGCATTAGACTCTTAGTCATACATACGTTATTTCTTTGTTTAACTACGCTTCGTCGCCTCGTTCCCTGACAACTCGCAACGCGAGTAATTGAATCAATTTTAACGTAATTAGAACGAATGAATATAGTGTAAAATGATAATTCTCAGTTCAGATTAGTTTATATCAGACATGTTCAAACATATAAAACAAAAAAAAACGTATTATCATTAAACTCACCTGTCCGTAATTCAATAGTTAACTTAATGGGTTGCTTTTTGCTGATAACTTTGGATAACCTTTTTACTCGGACCCTTCAAATTCACGCCCATTAAGCTTCTAACTAACTAGTAGTAAACTCAACGAGTTTTTCTTCTACGAAGTCCTTACGACTCAACATCTTGTACTTGCCACTCTACCTTACTTTCTTACGTCGAATTTTCTACTCCGTTTTCTTTGATGCAGCCTTATAGCGATTTTTTGAGTCCACATTCTCGACGCTCTAAGCTAACACGCTTGCCACATATCCTGCCGGAATGAGAGTTTTATCGATCGCAAGACGCTTCAGTCACCGTCATTGCTCTCAAGGTGGAAGAAACATGCGACTCATTGGATATTACGAACCGTTACTTCCTGTCACAAGGCGTCCTGTTCTCAGTCGTATTACAGATAGATATACATGGTTTATTTTTCATGGAATTTTATAGGTGTTAACTTGCTTGAACCGCATAAAAAATTAAAATACTATACAATATAGACTCAGACTTCGACGCGATCAATTCATATCACATGGAACAAGAGTCACGTCTGTTTGAATAAAACGTAAAAGTAATTGATAACGCTTCAACGATATACTATTTTAATATAGCTACTACTGGTACCATTCCATGTCTACGTAGACAACAGGTGTTTTACGAATATAACTATTAGAGCTTAAGGTAAGAAAACAGCTAATGAATTTCAAGAGTTCAGCAACTGCTTTCGCAATTTTTATTTTTACAAGAGCCCTATCTTTTTTTCTTATTTATTTCCAACTTGAATGCTAGTGAAAGTGATACGTATCAGGTAAAGATTCAATTTCGGAGTATGCCTGGAGGCCTGCCTGCTACACGAAGAGAATTTTTCGTTAATTTTTCCCATAATGTTCACAATACACTTCACTGTAGGAACCAGTAATCGTGGGACATCGTTATCAGTTCATTATTTATTGCTTATTTATTGCTTTTGAGTGGCTACAAATAAATTTTACAGTGCACACGGTAAATAGTGTTGTTCGAAATTTTTACTGTTTTCCACAGTCAAATTTTGCTGATTCAATTATTTAAATATTTTCTGTTGTTTTACATTTAAAAAATCTGACTGATATAACTAAAAACTGATTAATATTTTCACAAAATTGCAAAATAGTATAGTTATCTAGGAGCATCGCATCAGCTGAAGTTAGTTCATCCATTTGATCTCTACGATAGAACCATATTCAGATTGTTCAATAACCCTACATTTATTAACCTGAATTATACTTTTCGAATACTTATTTCTAATTCTCTGTAAATATATGAGAGAATAACTGAAACAAATAAATATAAATTAAACAATAATTTATTAAATTAATACCAACTCTTAACTACAACAATATTGGATACCATTGCTTATACGTACTGAATGTGAATCAACCCAACCATACAGTTGATTGTGATTAATAACTGCTCATTTATAATTATTAGTAGTAATTTCATAGAATTGCAGGAGTTCATCGAAAAATATATAATTGTAAAACTTTGCAACTATTAGAAAGTCCTCATTGTCATCAATTACAAATTTTTATCTGTGACGTGATTTTTCGGATCACTGTCATAAGGCGACTCCTGCTACCGATTCAGATGACGTTCTCGCTTTCTGGTTCCCTTCGAGTCGCCACCCTGCTCAAAAGCTACGCTCTCGAAATGATACGTACATACAGTTATGTCAATATTCTTAAAAGTTTTTTTTATTGTTCAGTTGAGGTCGAGGTGCTCGAGTCTGCCGTGCAGAGATAGTCTCGACGTACCGAATTGCCCGGCAGCAGACGTCTCCACGGATCGGCAGAGGTCCGGCTGAAATATCGGCGCCTTGCTGGAAAGAGGCAAAGGGGGCTATAGGACGAGCGGAGATAAGGTCTTTTGACGGTTAAGGGCAGGATACGAACCACCAGATCCGGGCTACGGACGTGGTGCCCAGCTACCGTCCGATACCCTGGAGAAGCGGCCGTGGAGGATCTCCAAGAGTCACGTACCGATTCTTGAAGAAACGCTCTCGATTTAGTTTAAAGGGGCGACTTGAGGGAAAGGGTAAGAGTTATCGCCTGTAAAGACTTGGACCAATCGGAATTAGTAGTTCTCGAATTTGACTATTGCCAAAGCAGTCTGCCTTGGGACACCGATCGAGGTGCCTCGAGCTGGTTCGCGCTCAGAGTCTTATCTGTTGATAGTTTTTCTAGCTGTGTTTCCTATACGATTTGGAAAGTTCTTGCTTGTGTAGTTCTCGCGTTCCTCTCGCGATGTCTCGAATATCCCATCGATATTCGGCGTGTCTTTCGGAAGGCAGTGCTGTGTCATAGTGCAGTGCCCACCTGAGTGTCATATAAATGCAGTTCTCGGCCTTCACGGATCAGCTGAACCAGCTGCGGTAAAGACTCCCAATTTATTAATTCGTGGAGGGATTTCGATTTTATACTATTGATTCATTCTGCTACGTTCTCGATCATTTGCTCTCTGTTTCCGGCACTATTTACCTGACGGTTACTCCCATCCTCTCTACCTCAACCTAGCAGCCTGAGCAGCTGTGCGTTTTCGTAACCGTTCGCTCCCGTTCGTGCATCCAGTTGCGTTTCTCGATTTCACGCTTCCCAAAAATCGACAGGATCCGTTAAGCTATCGTCCTTTCTGATAGTTTCCGTCAGATCTCTCGTTTTAGCGGAGTGAGGCTGTTCCATCTCAACTTCCAGGTCATACCGGCTCGTCAGGGTTCGGTCGAAAAAAAAAAGATTTGGCTGCTGTTCGCCTGGCATGCCAATTCATGGACGAAGGGTGGACGGCCGAAAATGACGTAGGTTAGTCCTCGGTTTTACGTTATCAGTATAGAGCAGAGAAAATACGTTACAGAACATAATAGAATAATGGTTCAACTTCGAAAGGCATGATTATAATATTATCTATAATAATGTCGACTCCTTGAAAATTAATTTGGTTATGATAGAAGCTACTTCACAGCTTTCTACGTGAATTTCTGCTGGGTTCTATCACATTGTTAAAAAGGATTAATCTAAGGGTTCATACCAGTAGCAGTACAGAACCAATATCGCCGAAATATAGTGAGTTGAACCTTTTTACGAGCGGAAGTTATAATCCACTTTTAAAGTATTTTAAGCCCTGGAGGACATTTTAACGTTTTATTTAAAGATAACGGCATTGTAGGGACTTGTAAAAGATACACCAAGTCTTGAGATAATATCAAAAAAAGGTAAATTATATGGAAAAAGACTTTAGAGTGCCTTCTTAATTCAATAGGTACATATGCATATGCATATACATATATATATATATATATATATAGAGAGAGAGAGAGAGAGAGAGAGAGAGAGAGAGAGAGATCAGTTTATTCGATCTGGGTGTCGGACCCCGTAAACCGGAATACAGAGAGTGAAAAGAACAGATACAGAGTAAAATAATACAAGATAAGCTAACATTAGAACAAGATAATAGTAAATCCTGTATGCTAGCGAGAAAGAGACCATAAGTAATCCTATCGGTACAGAAGCAAACAGAAGTAAGTACAGTCGAAACAAAATATATGTACGTACATATATGTATATAAATACATATATAGAGAGAAGGAGTACCAGAGATTTAATTGTTTAAATTACTTAATATTTTAATTAAATCCGTCACGAAATGAGATAATAGGTTCGTATTAACCTTGACCAATTAAATTGTGTGGATGTTGTTCCACTAAGGTCCACGTGTGGTATTTGAAAGCCCCATTGTATTTTTGACTCGCACTCTGGTTCTAATCATTCGTTTTTAACAAAGTTAGTACATAAGTCTAAAGGCCAAATTCTGAGGAAGATGCTTATCATGAAAGAATTTTGAAATTAGTTGTCGTTTTTAAGTAGAAGATCATAGGACCAACTAGACAAGAGATGACGTGTGGTCTATTTCATTTTTTTTTCAATGTTCAGTAGGTTTTCCGGTAATCCACGTGAACCGACTAGAATTAAAAATGATGCCAGCTAATGTTAATTTGCCTACTGAAGTAAAAATAACTGTACCAACAAAATAAAATACGCATTCAAGCGGAATATAAATAAGAGACACACCTATATAAGAGATATAGCAAACGCTGTAGAAATGGCGAAAGTTTGTCTGGAAACAAATTTGACTATTTGTCAGAAAATCCGGTAATCCAGTACTTTATCAAGGTATTAACTTGGAAGACCTACACAGTCGGTTTAATATTTAATATAAAGCTTGTCTGATCCTATACAATTACATGTAGAATTCCGTAAATTGTATTGATATAACCATAATTACTTTTAGGATCGTGATTAAGCATGGGACATGTCTACTCGGAATTTCTAACAAATTCTTCATTACTTTGAATGATTCTAGCAAACTTATCGTAGTATGATAAATATAATATCTAACAATGCGCTGGATAACAACTTTCATTCAGACATACAATTAACCCTTTGAAACATGGCGTTAGTCATGTCAGGGTTACCACCTAACAACTTTATAAAGAAACAGTAATTTAAATTCGATTCCAGCAAAAATTGGTACCCGGAAGCTTTAAGATTTAGTGAATTCGGATCTGAATTAAAAATCTTCAAATTCAAATAGCTGATCCAATATGACGGACCTAAATTAATCCTTCGTAGCAAGAAATGTTCCTTCGTGTTCTCTTATCTCAATTATCATGAAATTTGATGAACCGGGACTTTTGAGGTCGCTGATTGCGAATTTGAAGTCAGAATTAAAAAATTAAAAAAAACGGTTCCCATATGGCAGACCAAAGTGCAAAAAATTACTTGAATTCGATGAATATTTTTGGGTTCGCTTATTACGAATCTAAACTTGAATTTTTCAAATCCAATATGGCGGACACACTATAGATAATTTTATTGAGTTGAGTTCAGATTCATAATCAAGGACCTTGAAAACCTCTGAACACGAGTTTTTATAAAAGTCAGCTTACTCTGTTTATCATTCCAGCCCTTCAGATTGAATCCGCTATTTTGAATTTCTGAATATTGAGTTCAGATTCATAATCAGCAACTCCAGAAACCTCCGACAACTAAATTTCAAGTGAATCGCGTGTAAAGAAAAATGTATGCTTCAAACAGTTAAGGACAATTCCCTAGTCAAAAGTAAATACTGCGTCGATTCTGATTTCGTCCCTATAAACAGGACCTAGGACTAATGCGTGTGTATTCCGATCTTAAACGGAACTTATATATTCTGTTTTCGTACCACAGATAAAAACGAAATCAGATAAGAAAAATCGAATCGAGACTCATTTGTTGTCAGGAGTTACTTGCTCCATATACGATATCTTCTATACCCTAGTTTAATCTCAATCTTCTTACCATTCTCATCCGCTACACACAAGGAACCTCAATTTAGTGTCCCCCTCCGATTTTGATGAAACTCAACTAGGTTGTAGCGCTTGAAAATCTAAGAGACAAGTGGTTTTTTTATCGGCGGAAAAACGGTTTTAGGGCTAAAATAAACCCCCAAAGATCGGCATGTCGAGGGGTGATAATGCAGTTTTACCTAAAAGGGATCGACCGATTTCAATGAAACAAAAACTAAAATGTTTCTAATCACGAGTAATGTAAAGTGGACCAAAACATTCAAAAAAAATTTCTCTTGTGAGGGTGAACCACCCCTTGATTTTTCTTTTTTTCACCCTATTTAAAAAACTTACGAATGGAATTTAATGAAACACGTACCATTTGAAAGAGGAAGTATAATAAAATTACAGTTTACATGTTTTTGCTCTTTTGCGGGAAAACACGTTTAAGGGGGTAAACTACCCACTAGGTGCACTTTACATTATTCGTGATGAGAAACATTTTAGTTTTCGTTTCATTGAAATCGGTCGATCCCTTCTAGGTGAAACTGCATTAACACCCCTCAACGGACCGATCTTTGGGGGTTGATTTCATCCCCTAAAACCGTTTTTCCGCCGATAAAAAAAAACACGTGTCTCTTAGATTTTCAAGCGCTACAACATAGTTGAGTTTCATCAAAATCGGAGAGGGACACTAAAGTGATGTTCCTTGTCAGACAAACACATGTCCAAAAGTAATTTTTAGGACGTCTTAAAGACTACTTCTGTGCCATTAAACGCCTTAAAAACGAATTTTAGACATTATGTGTTATGTGGATATAGTCCTTAAAAACATTAATGGTTAATCACTTTGTTTCACTAAGCTGTAAAGAGACATTGCAAAAAACAGAACGCCATAAAAAAAAGACGACGCTTTCATAATTGTTCAAAAGCTGTGTCAAAAATTCCCTCGAGACTCAATATAAAATTTATATCGCCAAACCGTAAACTTCAACTTCAGACCCTTCTTATAATCCTACTCAAAAATCCAGTATTCCATAATTTATAATAGCGAATATGCTGGATATTTCCAAGACCTCGTGTCTTATACAATTCTATGTCACTTCTCATTTAATTCCTTGTGTGAGAATGTAAAAAACTTTTTTGTTGTAAAAAATGTTCAAAAATACACCGCGATGTGTCATCAGAGGACACCTTAAAATATTATTTTTTGGACGTATGATTATAAAATTATTTAGAAATTTAAGAGTGACGTCATAGGTATCTAAAATATTTTCAAGAAAGGGAAAATCTATTTAAAAATATTTTTCAGGCAGGTTAACAGTGCCATGTCTTGTCAAAAGAGGGCCAGACTGCCTTTTCTTTGAAAATTTGTAACAATAACTGTTATATTAATACTGCTGTAAATACTATTATATTTACGTCGCTCTATAGGTTGGGTCTTGTCGCGTGAGGGAAACGCTGATAGCACGAGCACGTTGATTGTTAGTAGCTAAGATAAGAGCTGCCTAATACATTCTTTCACTATGTAATATTCCAATCCCATTGTTATTCCACTCCGATTCTATTTTACTTTCCAGCTTTTGCATATTTGCATGGATAAGTGAATTCATTTAACCCGAGAATAGCCGCGCGTTTTTGTTGTCCATTTGAAATGCATTGAATTTGGGTGTTTCAGATATCCAACTCCCGAGTACAATATGTAGCACCCATCAAGTTCCACGAGCCACCCTTTTTCTCATATCATGACAATAATCTGTTGTAATAAATTATTCTGCCTCGAATATATATGAAAATAACGTAGTATCTCAGCGTAGCACGCCTACCTCCAAGTTGTTTGACATTAATGCGTTAAACATACAAGTAGACGTGTCGGAATGATAATGGGATGAGACAGTAGAATTGACAAATGGACATTTTTGGATATATTATAGTTACAGATTTCAGTGAATTTAATGAAAAGTCATTGCAAGGTCTTTTGAAATTTTTATCTCTTCATGATAACACTCAAGTATACTTACGAATTCAAACGCTTGATGTTATGGCAAACAAAGGTAGCACTACAAAACTTCATAGCAACCGCTTATAAATAACCTTAATGATAATTAGGAGATTAATTATATTTAAAAAAATTAATGAACAGAAAGAGATTAAGGTTTCAACTTCAAGATTAATGTGAATCAGTCAGGTCCAATTGCTATCGAATATCATAAAGTCAATAGAATAGATGACTTGATGATAGAACAAAAAACATCTACTAAAACTGAATCCAATTTATTGAACGCTACTTCGCAAGCCTGCGTTAATAATTTAATGTTTACGATCTACATGAGAAGGGACTTGGAACAAACTCGTTAAAGCTCAACAGCATCTTCAATATGTCTAACGAGATTTAACATGGTTAAACGTCCCTGCGAACCCTTCTTACACCCGTATCTACCAACCATCTCATTTGCTGGATTTTAGGCTACGTCCCGCTGGGAAAGACAGGTTATCACTACCCCTTAAGTGCCAACACTTTTTATTGCTCTGATTATCGATCCTACATAAAGTTGCATCGAGAGCCTTTCTACATAGCCTGTTGACGTTAGACACTGACGGTCGGTTTTTCTTTTTGCTTGTTAAATGGATTGTCTTTAGAGTAAAGGACTAAGAATATACAGGAACATCAATCTTCTTATCTCTATTTACCTTGATAAAGGGTTCGATTAAAGAAATACTGCTTGAGCTTCCAAGTTTTTACGAGTCAACGTTGATATCGTTCACGAATGATATGGCGTTGATACCACGGTTGCTTTAAAATAAACCGGTATCTTTCAATGTACAAATAATTATGTGAATTATTAGCCGTTTTACGGCATAGACATTATGTAATTCGATAATGCCATGTGGAAGGTACGAATGTCCCTCGCGATACATTCATTTAGCTGCTAGTTAGTAACACGCTGAAATTTCGAGAAACATTGGAACCTGAATCTTCACGGTTGAGCTCAGCTGTTGAAAAGGCCAAAGGTACTAATGACGGGTATATGGCTGGCTCAAACAGTGAAAATTATACAAGTAGACTCAAACGTGAAAAAAACGAGGAGAAACGACAGTAAAGTTTCATTTTCAAGCTTCTCATATCATATATTGATATAAATTATGACTTACGAATTAATCAGATATACTGTAAAAGCGAAAAGTATAGTACTGCGGTTGTCAATTGATCGACCATCGTCACTGATTATCCTAGAATGCATCGTTTAATCTTGAATATTCGTTACATCATTTTTATGATTTCATCTATCAAAATAAAAGTAGACCCACTAAAGGGTCAAGCAAAAGAAAAGATGACAAATCATTGTTGCACAACCTTCTACCTGTCCACAGCCTTGATTTATCACAATAATATTAAATGAGTGATTCGTCGGAAGAGTACAAGAAAAGTTTATCAATGCCAGAAGGACGAGAGAATAATTCATTAAAAAAAAAATAACTAAAAATGTCCGTAAGAAGCAGTAAGAAATAGAACGTAACGAACACCTCTTGTGAAGTGTACTGAAAAAATGCACGAAAGCGACGGGTGGTCTTTGAAAGTCTACATAAAAGATAAATCGCTACCATTAAACATAAACATCAGTAAAATCTGGAACGAAAAACTTAGAGCTAGAGGTGTATATATACATTAGATATAGTGGAGTATCGGCGAATACAGAAGGTCCAAGAGGGTAAGGGGCTTGCGAAGCGCAGGTTTCTCGAGGGCGCTATGGTTTCCTCGAAAAGCGGGTAAGTACCTAGTCGCCACGGGCACGAACACGAACGCACACGCCACATCGGAAACCGAGCGCACGACGGCACTTCGTCCCGACTTCTCGACTCGCGCACTACGCTAAGTTCCTTCTGTACGGATCATCGCGTTCGATTCGCCGCCGTGTCACAACCCCAAATACCACCAAGGATCACCACGGAGTAGATTGGATTGTGACACTTGAATATAATTGGAGGGAGCTGAGAACTGATCGTTGTGATAACTTAGGAATGTCTGGTTACATGTCAAAGATTGTCACCGGTGTTAAAATCAAAAGGAACAACATGTGACAAAGATCATGTATTATTAATACATAAGTAAACGCAAGTGCTGTGAAATATGATAGTGAAACGGGACAGATTATAGGAAACAAAAGTATAATGGATTATATTTCGAGAAAACGGAGCTTATTTATTATGCTTCATAAGTTTATATCGACGATGCTGTTTCATTCAAATTGTTGGAAAGCATAATCGTGAGGTAAGTAATATGTTTCTAACGCTGTCAGAGAAGAGTAAATCTTCAATTACTACTTGGGAAAATTTTGCATGAAAAATGTGGCGATAAAGTTTCATTAGATATCGACGTCAACTTGAATTTTTACAGTTGATCGGTAATTAGATATGTATGAACGTGCAAACCTCTTATGTACCTATTCATTGAAGGAGAACGTGCTAGTGAAGTTAGCATAGATAATTCGAAGAAGTGTAAAGGAAAGTTATTTAGTCAGTGTATAGTTAAATGTCATAAAATTAATCCATGTACCTCTAAGAAGAATTTTTTAGAAGTTTACGATCCGATCTTAACCCATTGACTGCTAAATGCGTATATATACGCTTTCACAAGTCTATCAATATACACGAAAGGCGTAAATGGATTGATGGATTCCTCCGAAAGTGCGCCGCAGTCAAAGGGTTAATATTTCTCGAAGGGGGAGAAATTAAAGTGCATTTTTGAATTTTAAAAGCTACGGACTACTCAGAATTTGAGGAACCAAAAATCTGCGATTAAAATCAATATCTTCAAAGTTGTAAATCACAATAACTAACGCGAGTCACTGGTAAGCACGTGAATTAATATTGAACCTTGAACTCGGTTTGGCTGGCATAAATTCGTGGTAATCTGTGAATACGATATTCAAACAGGCATCTTTTAACGATTAAATGTCCAATAGATGCGTAAATAAAGTTAGGGAAGCGCAGAAATTACATAGCTTTTCACTAATTTCTTGCTTCAAATTTAGCCAATCTCCACCTCGAGTAATGCCGAAACGAAATGCTTCCAACAATATCAGATTGTCAGGTATATAAAGATATACATATATATATATACCGCTATATATATACAAAGCAAAGAATTTAATAACGAGATGCATCTTGAACGGTCCTTTGAGCCTGTAAAAAAATAATCCCAGTATAAATACAGGTAATTCGAACAAATTGATAATTTAATTAAAAAGTAAAAGAAGCTTTATTTTTCATGAGATAGCTGCCTACCAAAGCACAACGATGACGTCTACTTAGAGACCAAATATTTATGGAGAGACAGTACAACAGCATTGCCGATTGTCAAGAGTTTGACATTATGAACTTACACACTATACAGCATCCATGGAATACAGTGGTGTATTTACGCTTCATAGAAATTCTGAGAGTTGTACATAGTCAAACAGATGAATAGAACGTATTTCCTTTGAGGTTCAAATAATTTAGTACTTGCAGGTCAGTGAGCATACAAATTGTCACGGAATAGATCAAAATAGTTTATAACCACAATGTTTATTTCGCAAGCTGATCCGATGTAGACATTTTATTTGAACGAATCAGGTGATGTTTTAATTTTCTCTAGATAAACTTTCTTCTACAAAATAACTTTCAGTATAGTCGTTTAGGACGAAGGTTGGAACGCCCGTTCATCTCTGAATATAAATGATAATGAGTCTAGAAAAGTGAAACTCACCATAGGTGCGTCTCCTTACACTTTATGTAAGGGCCACTTTATTAGCTGAACGATAACCCTCCCTATCTTATCCTTGGGACTCTAATGGAAAACGTCGAGAAAAGCATGACATTTACTCAGTGTCATGACGATCTGCCGATTTACGAAGAACAAGTACTGGTATAATCGTTCGGCATAAAAAGAAATTCTTCGTGATAATCATCGTTCGCTTGACATCTCTGACATTAATTGTAAGTCAACGCAATATCTGATGCTTTGCTCGATTACATAACTCAAGAGAAGTGTTATTTACATTGCAGATTAATTAAGTCACTCAACATTATTCAAGATCTCCTCCTCTAAGATGCATTCATCTATTCGATACGAGGTCTTTATAATATCTAGAGCCTGATAGACACTCAATGGTTTATTTTCTTTATTAAAGAGACCTCGTTCTTCATAGTCTTCTCTCTGAAATGGCTGTTCTGAGATGTCAATAATCGTTTGGTATGGTCATACCGTAAGATATATCTTATGGTACAATATCAATATATACAGTATATATTGAATATCGTATTAAAATTTCTTGCGCACCTGCGTGAAAGATTAAATGGAGGTATCCACTATGAAACCTTGATTGCATGTTAACGGAGGAAAAACGAGAAGATAATTCAAGTAGAAAGACGTAAATGGTGAAATTAGATGAACCTTCGTAAGTCCATTTTATCATGCAGTGCGTGCTCGTGAAATCCATTACGTGTATCAGTGCGAATGGGCTGAAAACGCAAAGGGTATGAATTCGTGCGTCGTACAGTGTGAAATTGTCGGTGCGAATTGAGTGTATAGACTCGGCGTAATTGTGGCCGGGAGAAGAGAGCCCATGATATTAGTGGGCATGTGTTAACACGGTAAGCAGCTTCGGTAACTTTCATCACAGCTTATTTTCAGTTCTCTTCACAAAACGAGCTAGAAGACTAAGGATTGGCCCACTCGTGCAAATCCATGTTTAAACTTACAGAACACTCTGGCATCTCTCAGTGAGATCCAATTCAGTCGACCAATTGTAAGATGCTTCGTTCATTACGATACTTTAGACTCTAAGTGACATATTGTATTCCGTCAGAATAATCTGATTTTCCTTAAATCAACAATTCAGTTACTTTTCTCACCGAGTACAGTTAAAATCATGGCTATTGATTTCTCTCATTAATTTCCCATGATTCATCGATATTCATTTTTTTATCTGTTGTATCGCACTAAAGAACTTCCTAATCAATAGCTAACATGTATGATAAGCTTTGAAAGGGCGATATGGTAGTTACATTAAATTTCTATGAGGCACTTATGCGCGGTGAATAAAATATTGTACTTTAATATTGAAGTGAGTTTTTCGACACGCCTACAGAGACGGAATCCTGTTACAATGAGAAATTTAAATTACAAAAGTCGAATCCAGGGATATGAGGACGAACTGTTCTGAGAGGGGACCTTCTACGAATAACTGTCTACCTGCTCCAATTGAAGATAAGCTGAATGCGATGAACTTGCAAACTTGACAAGAATTTTGCTGTGAATATCGTCGTATTACCTTCTCTCATAAATATTCATTTTAATACCTGCCAAGGCGAACAAACAAATGTTGTTTTATTTTTCACGCTTTTACATTTTTTCCCATTGGCTGTCATATGTTATTCAAAAGATCCAATAAAATTATTTACGTCGTCAGAGACGTTGCTTTTTATTTGCAATGAAAAAAAACTTTATAACCATATTTTATTGTTCCCCCCATTCAATGGACCTTTGAATAATAAGATTTCGTATGAAAATTTCTCTTCGACGTTTCTTACGTAATGCCTTCGATGCTACGACAATTTGTAGAACATGGTTCACGTAGGGGTTGCAATAACTCATTGCATTTGATTGGCAAAAAAATTCAATTAAAAGCACTCGTTGGATTTATGATTTTAATTAATCTTATTCAATCTGACTGCTCTTAATTAATCTAGGCACTAAGTATTATCCAAGCTATAGCTATCTGATAAAATGCCTATTAGCAGCAGGTAAACAGCTCGTTTGCATAAAAAATGATATAAGTTATAAGCCTAATCAAATTATATTAAAAAAAAAAGAATTAGATTTTATACACGAAATACGCAGATTCATCAGTATAATCATTTAATTTTAGATTATAAACTGAAACTGGATTACTGTAATCTTCATGCTATTTTAACCGCGATGACTTATCTTGTTTTCATGAAGTTACCAGATCCAGCGTTTTACATAAACATAAGGATGCTTGACCCAAAAGTTT
Organism: Trachelus iudaicus; assembly: GCA_030142595.1. Lineage (NCBI taxonomy): Eukaryota > Metazoa > Arthropoda > Insecta > Hymenoptera > Cephidae > Trachelus > Trachelus iudaicus. The sequence goes on along the minus strand of JARQTH010000045.1, from coordinate 193,176 downwards.
TGCCTTACTAAAATCAAAAGGGTGCATGCTTACTGAAAATCCTATGTTTTTACGAACTTCTGCTTCTAGTGTGGCATTTGTAGAAAATTTCAAAGTTCTCCACGTAATTTGTTACGTCAAGGTACATAACGAAAAAAAAAAGAAAAAGCTCACCAGACAATCATTTTGACTCCAATAATTGATAGCTTCTAGATTGTTATCGGAGTACAAAAAGAAGCTCGGCATGAGTATTATTACAATTGCATAAAAAACAGCACGAACAAGATATCGGATTCGAAAATGGGACATAAGCTCTTGCGAAGAAGACAATAAAATATACTTGTGAAGTCTCATGTTGCAGAAAACGTGAAACAATAAATTATAAAACGAGAAATAGTACGTTTTTATGTGCGTTAAACGTGTAAAAGAGGCACGAGGTCGTAAAACGTTATGTTTTCGCTAGTTACTCGCGCGCGCATTTGTAATTTACGATAACACTTTTGAGCGAGCTTACGTATCTAATACCTTTTGCTATTAGCGAAATTACTTAGTAGGTCATAAAACGTAATAATATCCACGCGCCTAGTTCACTCTTCATCAGGAGTCAAATTAAGCTCATTAAAATATAATCACGAAGATTCGTTGCATACTTTTGCATGAATTATCATACTATTAATATCCTATCAATGTGGCTGAATGGAACGTATGGATTGTGACAAAACGCATTCGTACAAACAGAGCTATTTCAAACAGTGTGGATAATTCTTAGGAATAATGCCAGTATTAATGAAACACGAATCAGCCAGTGGCAGTGAGACTAGGTCGAGCACATATGTATGTCCTATCAGCCCTTCTATCGAAGTGAATTCTAATACGCTTTCGCTTTAGGAGATACTTCCAAATTCTATTTGCCAACCGTCCCCATTGATTGTCACAACTTCACGTACCACACATTCCGTAACACCCTAGCATATTCGTCCCTTTGATCGATCGGATTAAACGAAGGCACTCCTTTTTTATATTTCACTGTATGTTAGCCAGGGGAAATCATTCCATCCAGTCACGATTCTACGTTCAAATTTATATCTCGGACAAGCATTTTTGTCATCAATTTTTCAACGATATTCCCACATTTTTTAATTTATAGGGATATAAGTATGATTTATGGATTATTCAATTTTCGTTCGAGGGCGACAACTTTGAGATGTTTCTTTGCACAGGGGAATGTGCATGTGATTCTCTGTTATTTATATACCGTAAAACTGTTACTAAGATACTGTGTGTGGGAAACAGTCGTTGCGACAGATAAAAAATTACAAGGTTTTGGCCGTCGTTCACATAAAATGGACGGTTTTAGACTTTTTGTTAACCAAAGTAATGTAAATAAAGTAACTATTCAACAATCACTTAGATAGCCTTTACCAATAAAACTTTCATCCACTCAGTCACAGCGGGTAGAGAAATTTCGATTATTTAGAAGTCGCGGAACTTCGGGAAACAATTAAATAAGTGAAAAAAAATATTAGCTCAAGGTAAATAAAGGTTGGTGAGGTTTGCTCAGTTATTTCCGAAAATTCCCTTGGGTACCCTTATTAGTTTTGTCCTGTCGTGAGCAATATTTCGGTAATTTGAAAACATCGACAGATATCCGTTGAATAATCCATTGCTAGCGTATGAACGAACGGTCAGGATATTTTCAAGTATAGCAGAGGCAGGATATTTAGCAAATAGTCTCCTGTAAAGAGATTCAATGAGGCTTCGAAATTCAATTTAGGAAATGGAAAATCCCAGCCTTTTATAGCTCGAAGAAGAACGTTTCGGTAGAGCTACAAGGAAAATCTTTATTTATCAACGGAAGTAAGAAATGTATAAGTTTAAATTTTATTTCAGATCTCTATTGGCAGGATGAACTTCTCGTGGTCTCCGGAGGATGGAGGACCTGATGCATTATGGCCAGTAATGCTCAACTCTACGTACTGGAGTGGCAGCAATGTATCTTTATATGATAATTATGGTAGGTTGCTTAAATAATTAACGTTTTTAATATACATATCAATCTTGGGTTATTACATGTATAAGCTCTTAAAATTTTGCCAATTTCAAGCTTATGTACTAACCAAGTAATTACAGTATCGATTAACTGTTACTGGGGAAAATTCCGCGAAGCAGAAAAATCACAAAGCCTAGCAATTTTATGCAGGAATAAATTTGACCGAGCAGTAAATGATATATGGCTATTACAATGAAATATTGAGACACTAAATTTTTTGATAATCATCATAAAATGTTATCCCGAACTGAGAAAATATTCAAAGACGATTCAGGAGCAGGAAGAAAATTTGTAATCTCTCGAAACTTTTATCGAATGATTATAGGACTACTTCGTAAATATTATATTAATAAAAGAAGAAACTTTTGGGAATGTTGATGCGAAAGTCTCGACATCTTTTCAGTTATATTGCTGTTTTCTCCTGTGTTTCGCCCTTCTGAGGGAAGTTCGTCCTTTCCACGTTTCACAAAGAATATTTGCAAGTTACGTTAATAGCAACTTCCTGTAATTACTACACTCATCAATTAACACAGTTGAAACGGAGTAATCTCAGTTGAACGAAAGATAATCGTAACGATATTTTTTCTCATCGGAACGTAAAGAGAAATATCATTGATCTTTATAATATTTTTCCGACATATCACGTTTTTGGTACAATATAACTTAATATCACGACAGGTCATTAACACGCAAACCTAAAATCATGGTAAAATCGTCATTTTTCTCGATTCAAATATCTCCCTTATAAAACATTTTATTGTCAAAAGTAAATTATTGTTCGATCGATTCGCAAGCTCCGGCCGGCATATCAGTTGCTACGGGCAGACCTCGTTAACGCGATATACGAAGACACATACTAAAAACCAATTTGATTTTAATGATTTGGCAGTATTGTCGGTCGAAAGTTAAAAGAAAAAAAAAAGGGTGGACAACATTTAAGATAAAATCTTGTTACAACGCTAACCTTAATCTTATAAGCAAAACGATATCTTAATTCCACATCAGACGATCTCTACGACGTACCAGCTGGTCTTATAGCTTTACTGAGTATCTGCTACGGAAGCATCTCCGTCCTTGCTGTTCTTGGTAACTCCTTGGTGATATGGATAGTTGCCACTTCACGTAGAATGCAAAGTGTCACCAACTGCTTCATCGCCAATCTGGCTCTGGCTGATATCGTCATTGGACTCTTTGCTATTCCATTTCAAGTAAGTTTCCACTTGTCGAATCCGAACAACCAAATTATCCCCGTGCCTTTTAACAGTTTCAGGCTGCCCTTCTACAGAGGTGGAATCTACCGCATTTCATGTGTGCTTTCTGTCCGTTCGTTCAAGTTCTCTCTGTTAATGTGTCCGTGTTCACTCTGACTGCCATCGCGGTCGACCGTCATCGCGCAATTCTGAAGCCCCTCAGGTACGTATTTCTCATTCTTTCTGATTAAACGTCGTTTTGTCAGCAATTCATCTTCGTGTTTCATTTCTCGATTTGTGAAGTTCACCATCGATCATAGTTTACGTCGTACCAGATCGGCAGTAGTTGCTCGGGGTTATTATGATATATCTTTCATCGTCACCTAGATGAAAGATTGTTAACGGTCATGCTTGACACTTATGATACGATCATTTTTACTTAGTAAATTAAACTTCACAGGAAAAGGTGAGTGTTTCGATATGCATGAACGAGTTCTACCTAATTTATTGACATTCTGTCAGTGCTTGCCGTAAGTGCAAGAGAGAAGGACTCATTGGTATATCCCTCTGTAAGAGAGAGACGGGCACAATGCCCGAATTGAATTAGAGGTTTACTATTTTTTTGCCAAAATCACCGGATTGTCTGCTACGCATCATACTGTCTATCTCGCTTTCTTTTATACGTGAAAAGGCAATAAAAATAATTAATTTATGATCAAAAAGAACTGCATGACAGCTTTTAAGTTTTACAGACACGTTTCGGATGAATATAGCTATAAGAGTGATATATACCTCCTCCATATAACGAGTATAGAACTCATAATCATTTTGCCTGGAACACCCGCAATTCGGTTTGTGTATTCCAAACATTTCAAGAACAAAATTTACTACCTTAGAGTGTGTCGTATACTCTTAGTTGAAAACTCTGTATATATATTACACAAGTTAATGTGAGAATATTCTAGGAACGTAATGTCTTATTGAAGAAAGTTATTACATTTCCCATCTTGAATATTATGATCACGACATTCTCCATTCTAACAATGATGGCCAAGTTCTATGTCGTTAACGCTTTTCCGAGTTCTTATTGTGTTTTTCAGTGCTAGGCCGAGCAAGTTACGAGCAAAGATTGTCATTGCTGGTATTTGGTTGCTAGGCGGTGCTTTGGCTGCTCCGATGGCAGTAGCTCTGAGAGTAGTAATGGTACCGGAAAGTGCAGGCGGTGAGTGAAATCCAATTTGAACTGTGAGTAGACGTAGTAATCACAGAGGAAAGCACGTGTGCTCAGTTGAATTGCCCGAAAAATATTTATTCAGTGGAAAAATCATTTACTCAAAATCATTCGAATTACAATTAACCCGCTCTTTTAGAATTAGACTCTCTCGACTTCCAATAACGAAACTTTCCATTCTTCAAGACTCTGCGTGTACCTCATTACCATTGAGTGGTTAGTTAGATAACCAACCACGGGTAAACAGAGAGAAATGCAAACATCTATTGGACACACTGCCAATCAGCCGACCGAAAATTTGCATCGATCGCCCCCTTAGCATTGTGGATTCCATTTACATCCCTATGGCTTACCCTTCGTAACGGTATACTGACAGGCTTCGTGATAACGAGTAAAAAGTTTCAAGATATTTTTAACATTATCCAGGATAGATAAATCCGATAATAATCCCTTTCTGCTTTAAGAAAGATATATTTATCAAACGTTAACAGGATCTAATATACGTGAGATAGCGAGGACGCACACAAATTTAATTAAGCCTCGCCATACATTTCTCAAAATGAAAAACATCGTTCCAACGTTCTTTTTTACTTGTACTCGCGAATTTTATTTTATTACTTAGTACCAAGCACACAGCCACGATTCGAGATGAATGGAAATAAGAGGAATCGCTTGGGTTTCAAGTTAATTCCGACGGCTCGAGTTACTCTTATTCGGAAGTACTTTCCTTCACTGGGTTTTCATTAAAAAAAAAACTTCTTCCACCCTTGATGCTTTTCTCAATCTTCTGAGAAAGGTCATTGTGTAACGTAAAATTTAATAAATTTCCTATAAGTAGCGATCATTTGAAAAATGATGAGCAAGGGAAGCATTAGTTAGATGTTTTTATCAAATTAATTTGATCGACGGCTTCCGGTAGCTTGCAAGTTTCAAATATTGATTTTGTATGAAAGGGTAGAATTTAGAAATCCGTAACTAATCTTCTGATATTTTAAAACTCTTAAGAAGCAGTTTCAGGACGAAAGATAATATGGCACCAAATTTTCGTAGTAATTAAAAATTCGATGTCTTGATTAACAACCACATCGTCAAAACATAATTATAGTTTCCTAACTTTTAACAAAGTTATAATAATGCTCTATAATCAATGAGGAACAAGAGCTTGATAGATTATAATTACTGATGCATCAGTCCATTAGTTATTTCGGTACCCAGTTGATGAATGGATGAAAAAGACAAGACAAGCTTCATATGAGTCTATTGGGTGTACAATAAATTTCCAATTACAGTTGGCAGACTACGTCTCAAGCCGTTCTGCTGTAATGAGAATATGTCAGAGAAATCGATGCTCACGTATAGAGCTTTACTGGGTTTTCTACAGTACCTGACACCTTTAACAGTAATATCCTGCGTGTATGCGAGAATGGCTCTGAGACTTTGGGGTAGCCGAGCGCCAGGAAACGCTCAAGACTCTCGTGACGCGAACCTTATGAAAAACAAGAAGAAGGTAAATTATACTAGTTGTTCTGTAGGTAGGAAAGCGTGGGAGTAAGGGGGTGATAATAACAAAAAGAGTAATACGATCGGTTGACAAAGAGATACTGGAAAATGGAAAATTTGAAGAAGATGAATATTTTTTTGTATTGTCGCTCATAGCCATCCTGTTCAAGTAACTTTTTATATCCTAAAATGTTGATAATATTGCCGTAACTGCCCTTTATGACTTCCACCCTCGCTTCGTTCAGAAATAACGCATTTAATTTTATCTTTACAATTTCCTGAGTTACTTCGTCTGAAGAGCTTGGCAAGATGAAGATAATAAAATTTCCTCAGATTCCATTGTACCGGCAGTTAATTATTTCGTAATGCATACGAATTATTTTGTCGAATAATGCATTGTAAAGAAATTCTTCAGTGTTAACCATTTTTCTTTAACCTCTTGAGCGACGAGGAATGTCTCACTGTTTGTGTCCGAAACGACAGAAAAAGAAAAGTAGTTCAATTTCCATGAAATATACGTTATCAGCGTTTTTAGGGCTGCTGATTAGCAATTTGAGGGAAAATTGTAGAAATTAAGAATCTGGAAAGTGGAATTTCTATCTGTATTTTTCTTCCGGACACTTATTCATTCACATTTTCTCCTCCTGAAAGACAACAGCTTCCGGTTAATTGTAGCATGAAAAATAAAGATTTTCTACTCTGATATTTTGATTGGATTAACTTTAGATATACTGAAAAAAGTAATTTAATTTTGTAACAGGTTATCAAAATGCTAGTGATAGTGGTAGCACTCTTTGCGATTTGCTGGCTACCATTGCAAACGTACAACGTCCTGCAATATACGTATCCAGAAATAAATGAGTAAGTCATTGAAATTCCTATTCATACCCTACAAGTTGAAGGGTTACATAGCAGAACATGGCTAATCCTCCTTAATATAAATCATTTTATCGATTTTTGCTATCGATTGTCAAATTAATAACAGTATTGGCTACAACATTCTACACAGATATCCAAACAAAAACGTGGAGTTTTGGATAAGTTAAAACTTTTAGACATGAATTATACAGACATGGTGGTAGAACAAGTTAACAAAATGATCCGGTGTGTTAATCTCTCAAGAGTGAAATAAATGATTTCAGGTACCGCTATATCAATATAATATGGTTTTGTTGCGACTGGCTGGCTATGTCAAACAGCTGTTACAATCCTTTCATATACGGCATATATAATGTAAGCAAAAAAGAACACTAGAGAGTAATAAAAATAAGATCAAAAACATAGCCATATGATGGTAAGCAAAATTTCAATATTTTGTTCGCTAATTCTAGGAGAAATTCAAACGAGAATTTCAACAGAGGTGTCCATTCAAATCACGAAAATGGTCATCCAGTCCTCCTACGGACAGTTTTGACACGGATAAGACACAAAGTACCAGAGCGTCTATAAGGTAAATGTTTGATTTTCATGTCGCCTTAAGTTTTGACTTATTCAATACCGTACATGAGGTGCGTCCATCTTTATAAATTTCGAATAAAAATATTATCGTAAACTAAATTAAAAATTTTTTTATCCTAGGTATGATTGGCGAAGACCAGCCTTAGGAGGATGTCCAGCCACTGCATCTTTTTATCCTGGTGTATCTGTACGTGGTCCTTCCCTAGGACGTGTGGATAGTAATACTAGAGCTTTAAATGCAACGGGCTGTTTCATTCGGAATGGACACCCTAATTATAAATCAAACAAAAAACATGCAGAAAGATCTGCTGAACTTTATGTCTTCCCTTCAGGGAGACATAAGCATTCGCTTAACCTTGCCCCTGAGGAATTATGTCTGTAAATTCTTATTTTTTTCTCTTTAATTCTCTGCTGGGCATAAGGTTTCAGGAGTGTGAACGTAAAAGTGCTAAAATACTTGGAACCAGCAAATGGTTAAGCTTTGTGTATAGCTATGCATACTTTGAGTTTAACCCGCGATTCCCTCAATACAATTTATTGAATTACAGTTCAATAAAATATAGCAGAACAGTCGAACAATATTGATTTCCTAATAACTTCATCGACATGGCTCATGCTAATTGTTTGACACCAAAATTTGTCAGTTAAACGGTACATAAGAGAAATGAATGTAGCTATATTCCATGTATGGTTCAAATCAATTTTATATATTCAACTTGATTTAATCGAATCTCATAACTTTTCAAAAATTATTACTGTGCAATTTGAAAATATAAGATGTTACAAGATGGCACTGACCCCAAATTATCTTAAGATCAACCTACGCGGAAGAATGTTTCAAGGTTGACAATGAACTTCACTGACCTTCAAGGAAATATTACCAATAGATGCGAGAATAAGTTCAATCTCATATTAGAATCATGGCGATTTCTGCGACCGGATAGCTGCCTACGCTGTAGGTCATCAGCCGTGGTATCAATGTTATCGGCGACTCGATTTTAGGAGACTGGGGGAATCGAAAATTATAATTCTTACATGTAATAATTACATACAAATTATAATTATAATCTGAACAAATCGTTTCACTGCAGTATAGCTTTATATGGTCGACAATATTCCGAACTCCATTGAAGCACCAACAAAAATTGCATCTTTGCGCTCGGAAACTTTAATAACATTTGAACTATTTTCTTTATCAATCTATTACATTTAAACTATTTTTGCGATCGAACAAGTTCCATGAATACTGCTCATCCTGTAATTTTGTATCAAGTTCCTATTAAGTTTTTTTATTATTAACAATATATAGAACAAAATTGTGGAGGACTTAATTCGTTTGAATTGGTATTTGACAAATCGGACAAGTCACTTAAATAGACATTTATACGTTGTTCTACGTCTTTGTTCTAGTCAATATAGAAGTGCCCTATGGTCATTGGTAGTGTAAATAAAATATACTCTGTATATTAGTCCAGAACAGTAACGCTGTCAATTTGAATATTTTCCTTAGCAATTTAATACTCATTTCTTTAATTAGTACTAGTTGTACAAGTAAAAGAATGTTTTCGATAAGTATCAAATACTTTTGCATAAGCTAAACAGGGGACTATCGCAATTTCGTATTTAACATCCATATTACTGCGATTGAATATTACCTTATAAAAACTGTGCATCCTGTTTACATGAGTTTACACTTGCATAGCATAGCATTGCAATAAAGGATAGTATGTGGGAGTTCAAGGATAAATGATATGGCATATTTAAAAATGAAAAAAATAATGGTGATTTATTTAAAATAAAATATCAAGGATGTATTGAATACAATTATGAAATTCCTAGAATATTAATCTCCGTCTTAGTCATAATTTGTATTATTGCGACGTTCTATATCACGTATTTCTAGAATATCCGTTTTTAGATGTAACTTCATGATCTCTCTCCAGATATCCATTCTGTGTTCTTCACTGTCAATGCCCAGTCGTAACAAAATATTCTCATTTATTCTGAGTAATGCTCTTCCTGTTATATCATGCTAACACATAATAAAGTATATCATTTAAAAATGTTTACAGGCCATGATTACTTTGTCTAGCTTATCCACTGCAATGAGCAAAGCTTACATATAAAAATTTTTCATGGTAAAGCTGATAGTAGTCACTGCAATGCCTTCGTAACCATTTTTGAACATCAAGTACATTCCACAGATACACTGGACGAGGTCTGGCAGTTTTATTCTGAAGCATAACACAATAACGTAAGAGAGAAAATATGTATTATATATACTTCCTAACAAATTAAATGAGTGTGTAAAAGCAATCTCACCTTGGGTCTATTATATGGGCTAACAACTTCCTCAACCATTGCTATTCTCCACTCCCAGCAATATATACAAGGACAAAACTAAGGAATATTTGTTATATTGCTTTCATCATAATTAACGAACATGGTATTATCGTAATATAGAAATAATTTGTACACTACATACATACAATTACTTTGAACTCATTGCACTCCGTACAAGAACAAGGAATTAAAAAAAAAACTCAAACGCGTGGTGGCAAAACAATCATCTTCTCCTTGTTCCTCTTTGGCTTTATGAGATTAACATTATGAAATTTATGTACCTCTGTGAAATTACCGGAACTACTTTGAATTTCATAATTTAAAAAATTTTACTTGTTTGTTTGTCCATTGTAGGTGATTGTTAGACCTTATTTTGTTTGTTATTGAGTGTTACTGAGAAATGAAAATTTCGATGTGAGGATTGTAAGATTGTTCGATCTTTCGATTGAGCATATAAGGATTCAAGTGAGATCGAGGAATCACGTTCGTCTTCTAAAACGTTGCACGATTGGTTCACTTCCTCTAATTTCTGAGCTTGAAAACGTAGTCATTGGAACATAAGTACCTGTGACAAGTGTGTTCGAAAATGAACCGAGGAAACGATGCTCGAGTACTCTCGGCAGAGATGAGTAGGGAGATGCACAACGCTACGGTTTTAGGCGACAGCTCTCGGCTGATCTTGAGGGCCAAGTGCCAGCTCGGCTGATCTTCGAACGCAGCTGTCGTAGGTGTGTTCGCAGACCAATTGTTTACGTTTGTTACGAAAGGCGCTTGGTGACCCAATCACAGAACTAACTATGCAATATGGAGGGTGGAGATCATAAACGAGATATTGTTTTTTCAGGTTTCAGCTAAATAGACAACCAACACAAGATTTAATTAATTAATTCGTGTTCAACAAACGATTACTCATCCATTAGTACCTATTGAACCCAAAAAATGTTAAAAAATTTTTGCGCTCTCTTCAAATCGAAATTTTTATTTCTCAATAACGAACAAAATGATACCTAAAAAAACGTTACAATTAATCTAATATTCACCTACAAACGACAAACAAACGATTAATATTTTTGTAATTATGAAACTCAAAATAGCTCCGCTAACTTCAAAGAGGTGATGCTCTGTTGGTAGCACTGAAATTCAACACTATTGGTAGACCTGTCATAATATGGCCAAATTACATACTTCAGATTTATCGTTGTCTCCTCGCAAGCTCACAAATACGCGAAGATGTCCAAGAGGAACTCCAGCAACGATTACAGAAAAGGTTTTATTCATTTTATTAGTAATAAAACTCTTCAGTTCTGGTAAATCGTTATTCCATTCTCGTCTTCATATTCCTATTTGACGCTATACATACTTTAATATGTTTATTGATTTTACTCGATATACACAATATATTAATTATTTGAAAAAATCGCTAGAATCCAAAGAAATACGCGTGAGAAATGAATTAACTAGTGTCATTGTGATTTATCGTGGTTCTGCAACCATTTAGAAAGTATCGAGCGCTTTAGGGAACGTATGTAACCATTCTATAGCCATAACAAAATTCTCACGATTGTATATTGTATAACGTGTATGGAAATCATTAAATTTCGTATTGGTATTAACTAGTTAAGAGTTTAATGTTATATTTTATTTTAATATAACTGTTGTATATTATTAAGATAATATTAATTCTAGAGCACACAATGTAATTGTTACATTGTTACCTGATGATAGCTCGATCACTTTTAACACCTGAAAGAATCCTAAGAACTTTATGTTCTGAAAAGAGTACAGCTTAAAAATTTCTGGTTATTAAGTCAGTGGCGTTTAACTTGATCTGAACTTTGCCAGTGTTTGACGTTGTCAGGGTCAAGTGCCTACAGAGCGGAGGATGACAGGCAAGACGAGAGAGTACGGGAAAGATCACCATTGAGATCAGATGAACGTCGAGATTCCAGCAGTCTCTCTCATCTAGAAGCCAAGAAGCAAAAACTGGCCTTTGGTTTTGGAAAAAAACCTATCAGTGCTGAAACCAAAAAGGGGATACAAATCAAATTAGGATCAGCATCGGTTAGTCTTCTATGCTTGAAGATAGAGACATTTACTAAATATAGTCTCACAGACTTAACGATACTTTTAAAGTTGTATAATTATAAAAAATATTTTGTATAATTATTAAAAAAGAAAAACTCTATTTTAGAAGCCTATTTCAAAACCAGCAGCTGTTCAGAAGCCAACAGTAGCATCAGTTTTTAATGCAGATGATGATGATGAGGAACCTGAAGAAATGCCAGCAGAAGCTAGAATGAGGATGAGGAATATTGGGAGAGAAACTCCAACTTCTGCAGGTCCGAATTCATTTGGCAAGACGAAACAGGGCTTTTGTGACTCAAAGAAAATCTTTGAGAAGACGTTGAAGAAAGCCATGGAAGAGGCTAATAAATGATTCCTTGATAAACGACGTACCTCATGGCTGTTAAATATATATTAATTTAATATTTACAATAATTACAATGAGTCCTGATCGTTTTTTTAATCGATCGTAATTAATCGCGATTATAATTAAGGAGTTAAACTTTTGAAACTGGAAATACGAGCGTCCATTTGTTTCCAATCTATCTTTCATCTCTTTTTCCGTATCTCTAATACGATTATTAAAAAAAATTCTGCAATGTTAATAGCAGTCTCTAAGACTTTGTCTAATTAGATTGCATAGTTACTCTCGTACAAAAAAAAAAGAGAACAACCAGTAAGCCAGCTCTTTACAATGTCTGATAATTGTATTCATGATATTACTAAGCTATTGTATTTAACACATATATCACAAAGCAAAAATTAATTTTAATAGGTGAAAAGAACTTGATAGAGTTTGTTAATCGCGACGTTTGTGTAAAACTTCTATCACCTGTGATCATGAGGAAAAACAAAAACGATTTTATGGGGTTACGAATTTTTGCATATAGACATTCATTGAAATCTTGAATTAAATATCATTGACAAATCACTTAAAAATAAACGAATGATAGTTCAAAAGTAATAAGGTGTATAACATTATGACCCTAGTTGATATGGAGAAGGTAACAAAGAAGTGCAAATAATGAAATATATTGTCCAAAAAATCATTAGTTTTATGTGGTTTTATTTTGAATTAAAATATACACATGGTGCAAATCACTTCCTGTTCTGCTGTCCCTGGCGCAAGTCCTGCAAAAAATATTGGACAATTAATATTATTGTAATTATTCACTTTATGATCATTAAACAAATGAAAATTACCCTAGGGAAACTGCGGACTGGAGGTGTTCTGATACGACGATCAGCCTTAGACCTGTTACGCACTACTTTGGAGTGAATAGCACATGAGACACAGTAGTGCAATTTTGCATAGAGCTTAGGAAGCTGATAGGATGTGTATACACTGGCCTCAGTGATATCACGGACAGCAGCAGCTTCCACAATATTACGGATGACGAACTTCTTAATCGCCTTATCCTTCGGAACGCATCTAGCGCAATTGGTGCAGCGCACAGGGTTTACATGGCCACGGCCGTGCTTGGCACGTCCCCCGTTTCTTCGTTTACAAGTCTAAAATTATAAAAATATTTATGTATTAAAACAACAATGAAAAACAGACAAAATAACCAATCATAGTAATCAGCCGTCAAATGTTTTAGGTTAACAGTGCCTATACAGTTCTTAGTATGAGAATACTATATTATTAAGTAATGAGTAGTTCACTTGTACTTCAATTTAAAATAGGACAACGATATCACAACTCTCAAACAATTGTACAGTTCATTACTGAAGGAAATGTTTAACATTTGCTGTAGGTAATCAAGTATATCGAGCCACATGGCTTGGTCTTGTATACATCAGTCATATTATAGTAAATATCGCCACTTTAAACCGCACAATTTCTATAAAACAATAAATATAATATTGCTTTTCACTCTGAGTATTAAATTCACCCGAACATTATTCGCAAAACTACTATATTCTTTAAAATTATTATGAAAGGCAAAATTTAGTTACCATTTTCTTGCGTTAGCCAACAAAGAGAAGCCGGAAGCCTGTTATGGCTGCGAAACTGGGGAAATATAACTGCAGTAGTCAAACGATGTATTTACTAATTGTTGTCCCAAAAACTTTGTGAAAATATTGCATTTCCTGTCGAATAATTTTCCAGAATTACTTCAATGCCAATATTGATCAATTACCCATTATGAAGAATAATGTTGATTTACATTTCATTAAAAACCACATCTAGGGAAAATATGCATTAAGAAAGCAACGCTGTCTAGTGATAATATGACGTCGTCAAATCAAAACTTATTACCAGATCATATTCCCAATGCTCTAAACCATCTTCGTGAGCTCCGTGAGACGCGTAGATTTATACCGGGTGGCACCGCCACATAGCATGGATTACGCGATCCTTACTTTAAACGCCTTGAAAAAAATTTCCGCTCGAACAGATAAGGAAGGACTGAGGTGGAGGTCAGTAGCTCTCCTTTTCTAATGCTCCCAATGGTTACGTTTTTTTATACTCTCTTGAACAAAATACTAGTTTATGCTCCATCCCTATATTTCTATATCTATGACCAGAATACACACGCTTTAGAGTGCCAGCGGGTATAAATCTATGCCAATCTATGCATCTCATGGATATCACGGAATTTGTTATAAAATACTCGACCAATCAGAAATGTGAGATTGGTTTGAAGGCTCCCCGCTCAGGTGGCGCGTCAACACAGAAATAAAACTTGGATCATGAAAATCTAATACTAATTACTATTATCAGTTATCACTATTATAAAAATCGGTCCATTTGGTTTAACAATTAGAGCAAATTATAGAAAATATTTTTGTTGAAACATTCCATAAACAACACATAAAATTTAGATAAATTAGCATTCGGTGACCAAATAATTTGTTTAGCAGGTAATTAAGTGGAAAAATGAGAAAAACGTGGCTCTGATTTTCATGGTGTTATTATCAGCACATGGAAGTTCTCCTTTTGCATAGTTAGATATACGGAGTGTCAACAATGGTAAATAATAGAAGTGGATCCAACAAGGGCCGCGATCGGCACGCATTGGGCCATAGTGTACTAAACTTAAATTAATAATATTATATAATACAATCGAGTAATACAGTAATAATGGGTATTATTACAATATTGTAAAATATCACAACAATTAATATTTGTCTCGCGTCAAATGAACAAAAGACTGCTCCGTGCAATGGGTATACGCAGATTTGTTTAGGGGATCACACAGAATTTTTTATTTTAATCTATCTTATCATTTATTTTCGTTCGAAATTGCCTTACTTAACTAATCGAGAAAACTACCATTGCACGGCATAGACACCCATTAGGTGCCGCAGCAATAAAGAAAAAATATATATATAATTTTATATACAAAAGAGGAATCGCTCCGTATACTCCCAGGCATTTACCTTGTTGCTGTTGTTGTCTTAATATAATTCCTAAATAAATTAATTCTCATTCGAAAACGGCCACTGGTTTCAATTAATGACAATATCGACCCTCGCGTCATAAACAAAGGAAAACGCACGGATATTGTTGTAAAAATAATTTAAAGCAAATGACGATAGTCATCGCAACTTTACCGTGACAATTTTTCACAAAATCCGTACATACACGGTATGTCTGTGTACATAGCTTGCGCGCAGCTTTGATAATGCAATATTGTAGTACTGTAACTCATTAAGCGTACAGGAAGGCCGTACGGTGACAATACATACTTGCCCATTCTCCCTCCATCCCCTTTCAATAAATTAGGGCGAGAGAAATGAAAGATCCTAGCCTTTTTTCTTCAAAAATCGATCTAACAATACTGTTGTTTATTTTCTGCGACAAGTGAAAATAGAACCATTCGACTTTTCACGTCGTCATAAAATAACGCACGGGGATCGTCAGTCCCAAAGAAAAAGAAACAGAAAGCAGCCAGGAATCCGGCGAACCCTGAACCCTTCAAAATAAAACAAACATATAGTAAACAAGGTTATCCCGTGAGAGGCTCATAATTCCTAGTGCGTCAATTCCATCTTCGTCTTATTTCTTCATAATTTCTTGCTATTGTTGTTTTGTCCAGAAAGGTGATAAATGACCGGCGAAATAATGGCACTCAGGTATGGTTTGGAAGGTGGGCGCATGGTTGCACGATGATGCACAATACAGGATGTACCAAAAATCACCAGCCACAGTCCCACATACATAATGATTGTTATATCTGTATGTAATATTATCGCCTGATTTTACACAACAGCGCTAGTAAATCTTTATTCTTCGTTATCAGTCAAGAGTCACTATTTAAATATCCTATAATACTGATATATAATAATAGCATTCGCGAATGACAAGCTATAGCAGAAAATAAAATCCTATCTGCGCCGACACGAACCATACTGCGGCTTTAATTGAAAGGTGCATCCGCCACGTTATTCACTGACATGGCGTGTGATTCGTGGCTCGTCCTGTATGTACAAAGCACGTTTGTAATATTTTACCACGAAGTGGTTGACACTTTAAATAGTTTCTTGTCTTTTTCAGAGTTTTCATTTCTTGTTTCTAATACAGGGCGAACAGGGGTTGGATTCGCGCACCACACACGCATGCATACGTAACAGTCACGCATCCCTCTCACACAATCAGCCTCCACAATATATAATCGTAACCGACATAGCAGTATAGTGTATTCGCCGTAATACGTAGAACTCGCATTTTTATAGAACACCAGCCATTTAACTACGTAACAATCACTACGCTGTATATACAAATTGCTAAAGAATAGCTGGATTGCACCAACCGTCGGAAAGTTAGTTAGTCTTGATAAAAAGCTCCGGTAGCATCGATGAAGTTGATCAGACACAGCAACAAATATAGTCCCCGTTATTCGTATCTAATATTGTAGTCACTGATTGCGATTGTTAGGAATCAAAACGAGACGGGGACGACACGAAGATCAAAGTATCGAGCCGAATCGGAAAGAGAGCCTGTAAGAAGGTAAGCGTTGGTGCAAGCGCAGCATTATTCTCTCTTGAATATATTAGTTAACACTTACGGACTCAAACGACAATTGTCGCAGACAAATCCATTATAGTACAGCTATTATTGTTTCGTACTCGTCTTAATACCACTCTAAGTATTGACTAAAGCTCCTCAAGGCGGTAACACGGCAGGCTATGATGAGGTTATCTTGTGCTCCGTCGAACAATTGGAAGAGAGTAAAAAGCCCCATCTTGTCTCCTGTGTGTATGTCTCACTTTCTCTCGTTAAATAAACATAATTTCTTTCTCTCTCTCTCTCTCTCTCTCTCTCTCCGTTCACAATATGTCTCTCTTATATTAAGCTTTCTTTGTCCATCCTCTTCCCTAACTCTCCCTACCCTCCAGAGCCTCGCTTAACCATAACTCATACAATGCGTCGCTTATTTAAGTTATAACGAGCCTTTTAGTTTTCATTATACCTCTTTTTCGCTACGTGTAACTTGTGTGTGTTTCTTGTGTGTCTCTAAAATAAGTAAGCTTTCGGCTTCCTTTAGAAGATCCGGAAGATGCCTTTCTTAAACCTTGAGCTCTACGTACACTTCCTCCTGATTTCTCTTTACTAACGGAGAAGCCACTGTTCCTTCGTTCTCTTTAATTCAGCATCGTCTTCTTCGTTACTACCGGGGCTCGCAGGTCTCATAGACGAGTTCCGGTACCAGAGCCAGAGAGAATGTCGTACCAGCGGCTGGGCGTGTATATTGCCGCCTGGACGTGTTCACTTCGTGTTACCTGTTATTCTCCTCCATTACGACCTGCTTGAATACACCTGCAGGCATTTGGCTCTTGACTTCGTGACTTCCTAGGGCCGTCGTACCATCCTTTCCGATGAACAATTGTAATCCCGATGCTAAAACGAAACGAGGAAAGTAATATCAATAAAATGGACGTAAGAAATTATATCTATTGTCTCCCTTGTCACAATAGAGTATCTACTCACTTTCAGCACTTTCGAGGTCGGATTGCTCCAGATTTGTAGCTTTGAGTAGTTCATCGATAAGAGAGTCGGGATTCGGCCTGGTTACTTCGACCCTACAGAGAACTGTATTACCAGTACCATCCTCTGCCTTTTTTCTGCGCTCAAGAGCAGCCTTCGCCCTATCCAAGGATCCCGTTTCGCTCAGTCCTGATCCTCCGGAGGGATTTCTACAGCGTTACAGATAGAGAAATAAGTCATGGGAGTCATTCAGTCGTTTGATAACGTAAAGAACGCAGGTGAAAGAGTGACCGAGCGAGTGAGAGAAAGTGAGAGGGAGGAAGTGAAGAGTGAATTCTAATTTAATTATCGGTAGTTCGTAAAACATTAGAATAGACAGTCAATGAAAATCAGTGCAAGATAGTGCTTCGTCCAGTTCAGCGGTCGCACTAATGCAAGCCTGAAGTAAAACCAATACAAATTTTAATGACCCGTAATGAGAAGCAGTATGGTAATAAAAAAAAATTACTAATCCAACGCAAAGAGTGATTGATGCAAATCCATAGAATTCAAAGAATACACATGCAATGAGTGCATGCACAAGTTCATAAAAAGTATGCACGCAAAGGGTCACGACAAAAGGTAGTTTAGAGTCCAAGAGAAGTCAAAGCACACTTCTGTGTTTTCCACGAATCGAGCAGCTTCCATTAAGCTTTCCATCGATTAGAGCAAAGTGCTAGATATGCATGTAAATATTTTTCGTACAAACGTGGAAGCTTCTCGATTAAAATCAGTTAAGCAACGTGATACACGAGCAAGCTCACTGGCAAGGATAATAAGAAAAAGCTCAGGCTACACTCGGAGGTAATAGCGTAGTAGGACTTGGTTACGAAAGTTAAGGAAAAAAAATTCTCCAATCGAATAACTTCTTAAAGCAAATCCGAGAGTGATTCGAAGAAAACATTTATCGTGAAATACGAGAGGCAAGCATTTTTTTCGTACGAAAAAAAAACATGTATGAAGTGACGTAATCGTTGACTTTCGTACAAAGCCCAGGGCGTTATATACGAGACACGAAAGCATGGACTGACGGTGGGGTTATGCTGTTTCGGCGCTGTGCAGTTGCAGGTGCGACTTCAGGTACTCCTAGCGAGGACTCTTCGGAGTCCGGGCTGGTTGCAACGGTAGCCAACTTGCCCCCAGCCCCATCCAGCAACTTACGATGACCTCCGCCAATTCCCCTGCAAGGATTCAAAGCCGTCCTAACTAGAGAAGCCGTCGAGCTAGTGAAATTTCGAGCTTTGCACGCGGACAAATCCAACTTTATCCGAACGCCTCCACCATTTATGAAATCAATTAACACGTTCGCCGTGACACGAGAATCAGTCAAAAATTTAAATATTATATTGACTATCTATATTGACTAATATGTGCGTACACGCAGCGAACGTGCTAGTCCTGATACGCCTGACAGATATTAAAAAAACATACAGGTGTCTTATATATAAGAATTTCATTATTGGTGTTTCTGTGTAGAATGTGACATTTTATTGAAGCGTGACGTCGTCAATACGCAGACGCAAATTAACCATGAGTTATGTTAATGTACGCTCATGCAGTTAGTTATTGGATGTGAGCGATTGAGGAAATTTTTAAGTCGCAGCATGTATCTGGTACCATGGACAAAAAGGGAGATAAACAGCCGTGTAAAAGCTTAGCACGGGGGTGTCCCGCCTATCGTGACCTCATATTCTATGCTTGTACCCCACTCTATAGAAGATCGATCAAACAGAGGGACGGAAACAAAAGCGACTGAAGGGATATGAGAAATTCAGGGACAAAATTAATCAAGACACACAAAAAAAGAAAGGCTATCCACCAGTAGATTCCATCGCGATACGAGGAGATACGACTGAGCTGCTGGTTAGAAAACTCGAACGGCTCATACCGCTATAGAAACTGGTTAGACTCTCCATTCACACCGGATATCACGACCGCGTATTATGGTTCTGTGACATGCTGAAAAAATTAGTAAGATGTCGAGGATCGATAGAAAATATTCAAAATTAGAAACGGTCGTTATATCCGCAGAGAAACACATGAGCGCGAGAAACTAGCAGTAAACACGGCAAACGAAGAAAGAGAGAGAGCTATAAAGAGAGAGAGAGAGAGAGAGAGAGAGAGAGAAAAGAAGAGAAAAAATAAAAATAAAAAAAAATGTTATTTTTGTCAAAAGTAAAAAATGGACGTGTACCGTTTATGCATGTCTTTCTTTCTTTCTTTCTTTTTTCTTTTTGAGAAACTCCATGATGAAGGACCTACCTGAGGGTCTGGCCCGCCGTCGCGGAGAGAAGCGAGGCTCTGGGAGTGTCAGGCCTATGAAGAGGATCTGGAGAGGATACTGCCCTAGCCTGATCGACGAGTCTCAAAACGGGACTGGTTTTGCCCTTCTCGATGCAGTCGCAGGTTTTGGAAATACCGCGCCAGGCCGCGTGACCCAGTTTCGGTCTCCACTGACCCGCGAGCTGCGTCGATTGGCCCTTATTGTCATCCCGGTTTGAATTAGCGCGCGAGTGCCGCAACTCCACGGGACCGCCATCGATCTCGTCCTTGGATAGATTATTGTTCTCTTTAAGAGTGCCGTTCGCAAGAACAGCGCAGTTAACGACGGCAATGTTCACGTTCACCGCTGCGGCACTCGAGGCTTCGCGAATCTTCCCCATGTCGTGCCTACGCGACGATATGGGACTGGAGGTCGACCAGAAACGGTTACGTGGATTCATCAGGGTGAGGGAGGGTGAGGGTGGCGACATGGGATATTGACTGGTAGGTATACTGCTGCTACTATTCGTTGTGGTTGTCGTTACGTTGGTACTAGTTGATACGGATTCGGGTTTAGTTAGATTGGGCTGATGATTTTGGGAGGGAAGGGTTGGTAGGCGTGGTGCCCATACCGGCCAAGAGGGTGACCTATAAAGATCACAACACAAATATCGTTCAGCATGCAAAATCATAAAACATATATATTCCTTACGCTGAGTAATAAGTCTCGAAAGAATACAGAGGATAGAGTATATAATGTATGTCAAAGTGATAGATTTCGCGATTTAAAAAAATATAAGAGAAACGAGAAGAGTAATCGACATGTGAATGTATCGCTAATGCCAACGTAATCATACAAGAGGAACGGGGTGGGCTGAAAATAAAATAAGACTGAAAAAGAAGATATAGTTAAAAAAAATAGAGAGAGAGAGAGAGAGAGAGAAAGGAGCGAGAGAACTGAGCAAATATTTTCTTTTAACTACCATCCGTGAGTATCGTCAGAGTTCCAGTATATAAATATGCATCTTGGACTCGCAAATATTGCAAATCGACAAAGCGACTAGCATCCAGCCTCTGTGTTAGTTCGACGATCAAATGTATAACGTTAGTATTGTTAGTAATTACGGTGAAGGTGTGTATTTATCATTTGTTCCATCCACTTTTCCTCGCAATTATTAGTATCCTAAAGTATATAGTCGGTGTATGTACAGCGTCGCGAAGATTGCGATAGTACGGAGATAGTCATTAAAGCCGAAAGGAAATATTAATTTACAGAAATGTCTGGCAGAGTCCAGTAGTACCAGGTTACCACCGTCGACATTGTGTCTCTCTAACAATTTGATAAGACGAAAATGAGATAGTCATTTTCCCTTTCCTTCCTTCTATATGGCAAATCACCTGACTCTTCCTTCCATCTATTCTCACCTGATGTGTCCACTATCGCCGCTACTGCTCTGCCGACTGTGCTGACTGTGTGAGTTCAAGGACCCGTATCCTGATCCTTTGCTGAGCTGACTGGTATTGCTACTGTTGCGCGAATGACCCGATTCCGTGTGCGCTTCGGTCAGACACTCAACAGGAAGTGACGTAGGTACTATTTCGCTGAGTGTCATAGGATCATAAGTCTCCGTACCACTCAAGAGTTCTAAAAGGACAGAGCCAAATAAAAATATCGTTATATCCATCATCATCGGTTGAAAATTTTAACATGCAGAGAAAGAAAACTAATAATAATTGTATTATCAATAATGGGATTTACCGGAGGAAAAGAGGGCAGGCCTCTTTTTCGGAAGACTTCCAAAACCGCTACTGGCACTAGCTATACTTCCGGCCAAGGAACCACTGGATACATAATCGTCACGATTGCTACATCTTTCCGAACCTATCACTTCGTCGCCAGTGACACCAGGTACACCCGGTACTCCAGGAACAGCTAGCTGAGTGTGTTTCAACGAGGGCGATGGTCTGAAAAGTCATTTTTCCATCAGACACGATTAACTGATTCCAATTATAAGAGTAGTAGTACTCTTTAGGAATCTTTTAAGATCAATAACATTGACGTACACTTTGAACAGGATATCTCCAGACAGCATATTCATCTTGATAGCTACCCTTAGCATGGAATTGTCCTGTCGATGTCTGGCGTCGTATCCTTCCAATAGACATCTTCTTCGACAAAGACCAGCCCCCGCGAATTCCGCCAAGTTCAGATCAGTAAAGCCGAGTTTTTGGAAGGACCTGCCTCCCTTCAGTTCCTGCAAACGATAGGAGCATGAGATTATAGGTGATAAGCGAAATCTGATATGTTGATCGATGAGTAGTTCGATATCCCGATCTAAATTAACTTTTGGACTGCGGCGAATAATAAAGGCAATGATCTAATGCATAATCAGTAATAATACCGATGATACTTCGGGACCCCGATGACCGCAAATCATGACATAATACAATTTGCAATCCGCGTCTATGTAACACGCATATTCTAAATTCGTCTGGATCATTTATATCAATTAATAACGAAGAGCAATTCCATGGGTCATGACGCACAGGAAAACTCGCGTGCGGATATCGAGCTGCTGGTATATAATGTGCGAATTCGTCGTTCGTATAAATTAGTTAAATAACTTTGCCTAATAACCGGCTGGTAAGAGTTCCTGAAAACGTTTGACATTTCAGATACGCGATAACTCTCATGGAAAGTAACCACTTAGGGGCAAAGTTTCCAAAAGTTAATGAGCCTTGTAGTTGACATTAAAAAAAAAGTCACCGACAAATCCGGTATTTCAAATGCCCGATAAATAAATGTAGATATATGCTAAACTTGGAAGTTACGTGTAAAAGTTAATTGGACGCTTTCGATACACAGTAATTAGAAAGTAAAAAAATGTTACAAACAATCATTAAAAATTACCTTTCTCACGGATATCCTTAAAATACAAGGATCCAGGACTCCGGTCGAAGCATTGGCACTCATCTTGCAGACAAACTCGAATTTTGCGTTCCACCTCACGGTGTGTTCTTGGACCTCTTCCCTGAAAGATGAAAAAAAAGCCAAACTGTTAAAATTAGCAAGAAACCAACCACCATTACATTAAGAATCCTTGATTGATTTTCCGCCTTTACTGTACATTAATATTATTGTTATTGGCATTGAGTAGAAGCAAATGATTCATCATAAAATTCGAAGACCTTGCCAAGAAAGTTTATTAATAAATCCACGGCAATGAATTATCGTCCCGGTTACATCCCCTTCCGGCACGCTCATTTCCGTCCATAATTAGTGTAAACGAAAAAAATTTTTTTTCTCCTCAATTCAAAAATAAACCCCAAGCTCAATCAGATCTCCGTGACGGTAATTTCCTGAAAACAAATAGCCCAATTGTGGCTGATGTGAGCGAGGTGGAACCTGGTGCCAGCACAACGCTAATGCCTTAACGAGATTAGGTATTAGACAAGAGCGACTTAGTCTGATTTCTTGCGATAGACTCACGTCAAGCATTTAGCGAGAACATTCTATCCAGTTTGAATATATCAAGTAGCTGCTGCGAAACTAGAAAACGATAAGAGGCTTGAAATTCGCGTGGGCCTAGCGTAGGACTGCTTATTACTCATCAAGAGATGACATTGCCGACAACGTAGATAGCGTAACTAGGTAACGTAGAAACAAGATAGAGATAATTACCATTAAGAAATAATATTATGTAAAAAAAAAGAAGATACAAAAATTAGGCCAATGACAAATATGTGCTTTATTAAACAGAGAGAAAAAAAAGATATATTAATTGGACGACCATAATTGACTTTTAAAGAAGGACGTGTCCCAGCATCCTTTCTGGAGCTGATCATACATTGGAACATCAATGAATTCAACTATCCATTGAATATAATAATACATCGAGTGTATCCGGCTGCGCGGTAAAGATAATGCCCGACAGTCCCTGCCATACCGACTTATCAGGACGTAAACCAACAAGGAACGTTTCATCTCGAGTAATATTTTCGAGACGTAATAGCGGCGCAGCAGTTTCATATTACTTGGAAAAAAAGTTCTCGATAATAATCGAGCTCGGGCCGATTTCTGAGAAGGATCCCTTCGAGTGTTCTCCCAATATTCCCGCAGGATGTCCTGGTTAAGCGGCTTGTGAAAGAGGCATTAATGAAATCACAGTAGCGTACGAACGTAGGAGGACACCCGGGACAATTATTTCTCCGCGGAAGCTCGGCGCGCGATACGTCAGCTTCATAGTACGGAACAGGGGTGGCTGAGAAAGCATTGTCTACCCGAGACAAGCCAATTACCGTGGAAACCAGGCCACGGGTAGCACCGAGCAAACCGAATCCGGTTCGTTTCATACACCGTGGACTCAAACGCGACTGTTGGATTTTCGTTGAACCATGAAAAAAAATCATTAACGACTAAAACGAAAATGATCCGAGCTACGATAAGAATGGGTAAACAAGAAACGCCTTCATTTAAATATTATTTTACCTAGGGACGATATAGGGTGGTTTAGGAGTGTCGCCATTACGAAAGGTTTAAGCACGACACAACGTTTAGTTACGAACTGTTGCGTAGCAACGTATTCAAAACAACACGTTCCTGCTATCTCTTCGTCTTGGCGAGGAAGACAAAAAATTTGTATCGATTGCAGCCAAAAGGGGAAATATAGTGCAGGCCCTTTCACATGCATCGAGAATGAACGAAATCGTTATCTTTGAATCGCGTGTTACTGGGCTGCCATATATGGAGAGAAATAAAGAAAAGATTTTGCCTAAATACATATGTACGGGTCAGTCGGGAGTTTAGCGAGGTTCTAGGTATACAGGACTTTAGGACGATATCCGCTACGGAAAGTCGCGATGATTTGATGAAGAGAGAAAAAAGGAAAGGGAGACGCACAATGATCTCGCAGTCTCTCCCGTAAGAGTGAGAGTCGCTCGGATCGTCAGAGACGAATGAAAGATGGCCACTGCAGTGCCGGAGGAGAGTTCTCGCCCGTTTTAGCGAGTCGTTCCACTGCTCCAAATATGTCGGTCGTGTTGGCAAAGACTCGACTCTCATACGCGAGAAAATGCAGGCTTGCTATATACATTATACATATATACAAAGTGCAGCAATAACAGTACGATTCTTTCGCAAGCCATCAATTTGTAAAGGACGATATAAAATCCATTTAATTAAAAACTTGTATCAAAATCCAAAGACTTTAATTAGTTGCAGTCAATGTTCAAATCAAGTTCGTACACATTTGAATGTCACGATGCAGTAACAAGACTAGCTATACCATCCATTTAGAGAGAGTCCCTATGACCTTTGGCGATGAGAATTATTTGAATCTTTATTTTTGCACTTTTTTTTTTCACCGAGCGCTGAGTATATTACGACTTGCGTGTTATACCGACGTCGTTTACGTGAACTATATACGGGTCGTTTCAGAAATCTTTCTTTCCCTCCTTATACCCGCAGGCGTTCTCGACTGCAAGATGAACTCTTTAGAAGCGACTATAGTAATAGAATTAAAAAGCCTGTGTGAAATAGGGTAAAATGGTGGTTCGGTTTTACCGACGGGACAAATGCTTAAAATGGATCTTTTTTTACATGCGAGATTAAATCTGGAAACCACGGAGCAATCGATTTACGTGCAAGTCGCGTATTCAGGCTGCAATGTGATTTTCCACGCGAGGCGATAATTGCATGGGTGACATTCGCTGAATGGAGATCACCGTGCTCGTAGATAGATGTTAGGTAAACTTGAGTAAAAAGTGAACGGGCGTAACCTGAAAATTTACAAGGAAAATGCATAAGCCGGGATTATGGGCAGTAGGCAAGCAGAAGGTAAACTTTAATCTGTAGTCTCTAATGAATTTTCCAGTCGTGGTTTAATAAAGCTAAGAGATTAATAAATCTTGGCGATATCGCGTGGGCCTGGAAACCCACCCTTATCTGCTCTGGGTATTACACCGTAAGAGACAAGTCAACTCGTATTACCTGACCGGGTCGATAATCGTGTTCTTTTACGATGTCCCATTACTAAATGGCAGAACTCGATTCAAATATATGATAGGTACAGTCGATTCATCGAAAAAAAAAAATAAGTACGCGTCAAGATATCCTAGAATGCTATGAAAACGTATTATTCCTATATTCGAAAAATTCACAACTTTCGTTTCTCATTTTTATACATAGCCCCACTCTGCTGATTTTTCCGACCCTCCGAAGCCCCGTTTAAGCCATTACAAAACTAAATGACATACTATTCCGTGAAACAGCCTTGAAACAGCCTTGCCCACGGCTACGCATTTTATCCACGTAGCAGACATATAGCCACGTAGCACGCATAGAGCAGATTGTATAATGGGCATTACGAAAAAAAAAAAACTATATATATATTTATTCTCGACGACCAATTTCATTGGTTAACAATGACGTATACATCTGCCGTTTGAACTTGTGGTTAACGCATCGATAGCTAAAGTCAATTTAGAATTTGTCTACGTCACAGCTATATGTATCTTTATTATCTTATAAGATTATCACGAAGCCTTGTTTTTCGCACTTACAATCCAGAGCTTAAACCGTTCACCATGTTAGGTATAGTATCCATAGTAATAGCCCGTGCACAATGAAGGTAACTGTAAACCAAACCAGCGTGACGTGTCGAGAATTTATCGATAGAAAGAATTGACCACTGTATCACGAGCAGACTCAGCTATATATATAGCTCGTAGAATATCCGACAATGGATTAAAGAAAAGCAAAATATACAATAAAATTGGCATTTTCACGTTATACAAAAGACTACTGTAAGAATGGCATAAATTTCGCAGACTCTTATGACGCAAGCTCTTAAATCAATTGAAATTTAAAATTAATCATCGACGACGTGAACCTTGACCTTGAACTTTTGTTATCATTCAACCTGCCTCCGTAAATTCTATTTGGCAAGTCGCAACGCCTACGCGGGATCATTAAAACAGTATATATAGTACGTGTGACGAATATGTAAAAAAGGATATTTTCCCTTAAACGTCTTTGTCCCACTCGAGACACGCGTCAGTGACTGTAATTTTCATTAGTCGTTTATCTGACATTATACCCCTACCACCGCCATATGGAACTAGAGATGAAACACAGAATCCAAACGTCACTGGGCGGATCCGTATAGAATAGTAAATAGACACATTCTTGTTGACTGATTAAATATACGTTTTTTCAAAGTTAAAATAACACAGTTTACAGGTCTATACTACATGTATATAGTTACTTACACGTGCTCACACGTGTACATAAGAGACATACGAACTCTCGTACAGTTTGAGGATAATTTCGTGTCAGGCTCGTGCATCCCATACCACGCAATGGACTATTATCGAGTTGGCTCTAATCGAGTCGCACGCGTCTAAATTGGTAAAGAGAAACAAATAGGAACCGTTACGCTACTGGTTTTAAACTTAACGCGCTACTTCCTGAATATCCTACCTACTACCGCCAGAGCGCGCACGTGGTCTACTGTCTAATAATAAGCAGTAATAAAGCACATCTAGAATGCTTGTAGGTACCTAGCCACTTCCTATTACTTCCTACCTACTATAAGAAATACAACAATAAAGACCGTTATTACATAAACGTAAGACGGTATAGAAAGTAAAAAAGAAATACCTATATAGATATATATATATATCCTTAAAGTCTTCCTTAGGCGTGTTCGCATTAAACTCGTGTCAATATCGTAATTGACATATGGATTCCGCTGGTGTCCATCACGAACGACGGAGGTCGTTGGCATGGACGATTCGGTGAATACCCAATACCAGAGTTCTCACTCGATTTTCGAAACTGCCTTTCTCTCGAACTTTATACGGTTACGCCTAGCTTTATTTTCTTTTTTCGTTCGTCTTACTTCACTTTGGCCGAGGTCCGCTACCGCTTACATAAGCCAATTAGGGAGGAGGATGAAAAGTGAAGGTGGATACGCAACGTAACGATTATACCACGGTGTTTCGGTGAATTTCCCCCCAAGCGAAATTTAGGGAAAAAGAAAAAGAAAACACTTATTTACATAGCCAAAAGGATATTTTCATTCGCGCTCGCGAAACAGTCATACTGTATATACAAAATATCGCGTGAATGACACTGGTGAAATACCTGCCCGATGACTACGCAAGTCCCCTAAGTCACGAATATGAAAAACTTTCGTTAACCAGTAAACAACATTTTTTTAAGGTTACACAAACACGAAATTTTAAAAATCTCAAAAATGTCAACTATGTTATCTATTTAACGTATTGTTTAACATCGGTTGCCACATACCACTTGTGGACACTGTGACTGACACATATCTATATGTATATACAAATTTTTCTATCAAAATGCTGTTAAATTTGACACCTTGTTGTTTATAGTGTTTACACAACAGCCGACGAGCAAACTGATAATATACAATCGTTATCAAAGATTCCTCTTTTAATGAGGACACGGTCAACGAATACAGCGAATACCGCGAGAAGCGTTAAGGCGCCACGTATTGCATATCTCTTTAAAATTCAAAGCATCCTGGGACCAATCGATGCAATAGCGACAGTGGTCGACTTTGGGCCCAATGCCAAAGTAGCAGCGGAGTCGCTCGACCCAGACAAGACATTCTAATCAAGGCTGCGCGCGACTTGTCGCCTTCCTTCAATCCTCGCTCAACCTTCCACCTATTTAATTACGAGATAACGGAGATAAAATTGGCGCGTCGCCGCGAACTCGAGCGACTCTTGCAAAAGTGATACTCCATGATCACAAGGGAACGTGAGAACTCGATACGACCGAATTTCCGTTGGGACTTACAAATACGCGCGTAAACGTTCCACCCGTTACATACGGGCTAAGGATGTTCCCCAAATGATAATGCCGCTGCTGCCAGTAGTGTAAAATAACATGGAACGCGCGAGGGCTCATGGGATTTCTCTATTCCACGTACAATAGCGAAAACCCGGATGTAAAACGAATGACACGTGTATCATAGTTTCGGCATTGGCATTGAGCTTTCAATGGGATATTCCGGTTGCCTGAAAAGTTGTTGCGATAAATTCGAGCGAGTCTTGGATTCCAATAGGATTGTGTCAAGTCCATAAGTATAAGTTGCATCATTACCAGTTGCTACTAGGAACAGCCGCTGCTACCCACTTCTATGCAGTAATCGCGATACGCGCAGTGTACGCTGGGTATCTCATTGTACACCGTGTATATCTATATATGTGCCGCGTCGAAGCGTTCGGTAATTTCGTCGCGACGACGTTTCGCCGAGTTGTCAAGAAATAAAAATAAACCTGACATTGGCAATGGGCTGAGAATATTACGAGCGGCCGTAACGTTTAATAAGAACGCGATTAAAGCAAAAGGTGTACATTTACGTTGGAACTGTGTTAGCGTTAATGAATTCAATTAATGATACCTCGTGCAACAAAATGTCGTTATAATTATCGGTTGACTGTGTTAAGGTCGAGAGGCAAAGATACGGAAAAAAAAGAGGCAAAAAGTGAAACCAGACTCGAAGGCCGTAGCAGCCTAATGTACTAAGCACGTGTACGAAAAGTGGCGGCCATTGCTCCCCCCTGCCGTTGCTATGCTTCTTATCCATGATACTCACTAATTATTTTATCAAACCGTCTGTCTAGATAGACAGATATACACATTATTTATGTATTGTGACTGTGTGCTGCTTATGAGTACACGTATGATGCTTATACTTATAAGCGCATGACGATGGAATTCTTATAAAAGTACGATCAAATGTAAGAAAGTTCAGTATACGCGATATCCCCATTGCACCAACCTGACTGAGTTCACTTTACGATAAACGTGCTGCTGCATTTATAAACGACATGTTGAGACCAAGATGCATCCCAAATATATTATATTATTTGACTCAGATGATTTTGCACGTGTTGCTATATATGATGCACGAACTTTTCGAGTATCTGTTTTTTTCTCATCCGGTGATAGCCACGACTGTCTATCTGGACATTTTTTTTAATTGGTCTCTTTTTAAAATCAATTTATCTCTCTCGTTCTCTCTATTATTTCCCTCGGGTGGTATCGCATGTCGCGGTTGAGCCGGTGTTTTCAAAGTTGATGGACCCATAGTGATTTTAATGATGCTACCAATACGATTTTCAGGCGAGAAAATGGAGTAGACAAACAATACAGGAAAAAAAAGATACCGAGTAAACGATTAACAGCACGCTAAAGATAGACGCTGCCAATTATTGGAATCGGTAGCTAACTACAGACGGGCGTAGAAAAATACTGTTAGACACTCTATCGACGTGTATTTTGCTATAAACCACTGGGCGATATTTCGAACGGTTTTCGGACAAGCTAAATTTAAGTCGGTCAGCTATTAGAGAAGATGACAAGGCTCTCTTTCTATGTGGACCTTATCGCGAGCTCGTAAACGCTCCTCGGTATTTCCTTTGCGCTTGAAAATGGCCGCCCTGCCATTTCTCATGCACATTATCAACCGATTAATGTCGACCAACGTACTACGCGAATGCTTTGTGATTAAAAGTAGAACAAAAAATAGTTACGAACACATCGGAATCAAAGAACTCGATAGACGTCGCTACGCTAAATCAAATAAGTCAAAGGCGTCTTTCATGCTTGGCCCGAGAGTGAGACCCATAATGGTACCGACCAGATCGTCTATAATTCAACGAAATATGTAAAGGCAAAGAAACTATGTATAACACATACACTAGTTATCCGGATGCGCATGCGTGATAACAATTTCCATTAATGAAATTTTCCGAAAAGATAAACGATACGAAGCAAGGTTCTCTTGTAACACTGAAGAGGGATAGTGAAAAAAAAGAGTGTAAGTAAAAAGGATGATCCAAAAAAAGCTCGTATAAAGATCCTCGATACTGTCCCACTGCTCTAAAATATATGTGAACGTAAACACACGTGTAAGCACATAAGCATAACTACATAACGCAGACGTATATAAACTGAGTCAAGGTGCATGGTCGAGACTAAGAAAAAGTCGAGAAACACAAAAAAGTATTAAAAAAATTATCCTATATATCATCAATGACGTCAAGGATCGTGAAGTAAAATTGGACTTTTGTATCTTTCGTATAGGTTAAACTAAAGCAACTTAATTGTAAGCGTGCGTATTAAAGTATTCGCGTGTGCTCGGGGAAGCACTCACAGTTAATCCACGATTACAGGCTACGTGTATATAAGATATCAGGTGTATATATATATACATGTATACGAAAACACGTAGTGGGTGACGAAGTGTGGTGAGGCCACAGTTTGCGCATACGCATCCAGATGAATAGTATTGCGAGCGTGCAAAGTGGCGAGGCCAATCGATAAAACACGCGAATGTCAAGCTGCACGTGAACCGACCTATATAGGCATTAGCCACAGAGCGCCATTAGCCCATAGCCCTACGGGATAAAGGGCGCCGGAGACTTTATTCTTGTCAGATAACGGCACGCTATATAAATATACACGGTATACCCCCTGGACATTATAGTCGTGCAGAAGATTGGCCAGGAAGCGTGATTGACGCCCATGTCTTCCTTGGCTTGACCACTGTCGTGTGGATATTCACATTCCTTGCGATCCTACGTATATACTTCATATATATCTACCCTTGATACTCCTAGAGATATAGATATGTTCATTAGAACGGATATGCGGAAACTGATAATTTTCATTCAGTTTCTCGCCGGCAGTAACACTTTGATGTGGTACGTTAAAAACCGTTGGTTCGTGATACTGAGACATTTTTATATCCTGTTATCTTCTTATACTTCACCCTGCGCTCGGTCAACGTGATTGCGGTTATCGTATCACAATGATATGGGGATTACGAGATAAATCAATGAATTTTATGGCGTGTGGGAGGGTATACTATTATTTGGAGCGAATGGTGGATTTAAAGGAAGCCTTGCGAATTATACAATATAGTAATGGTAGACGATGAATATTCATTAAGGACGAGTATAAACCAATAGGTTATTTTCGAAAATGGTTCTCCCCACTGCGGTATATACGGTAGCATGATGATTATGACAGATCCTCTTGGTCGGTAATCCCAAGAAAAAATGAAGTTTCAGATAATTTTGTGATAAGGGAGAAGGATAGTTTGGGAATTTATATGGGGAATCGAAGAGGGGAGTGCCGTAAATGATTTTTACAATTGAAAGGAATCTTTCGCGGTAATTTAATGGAGAACCTTTTACCATGTCATGTGTATAGTACACATGTGGTCACAAATACGCATACGTGTATTTTCAAGATTGAGTGCATTCTGTAATTCCTATACGGTAAACTGTATTTCCAACAGTTATGCATTAATATTTAAGTATTCCCATACTGGTGTGTCATAATACATAGATACATGTATCATGACATACATATATCAAGGGATAATGGGGTGTTTCCTCATCAGGATTGGTGTGAGGTCCAGGCTGTCCCTAGGGAACAGGACATTGTCCATTATTGTCCATTATTATACTTTTTTATTAACAGATAAGTCCCCCCCCCCCCTCCTTCGACCCTCGGCTACACCCTCTAGGAATTCTACATCACGAACAAGTTCAAGGCCGACAATAGAAAAAAAAATCATATCACCGCAGACGTAGGATGCAGCACTGATTGCACTTGCCCGATACATGACATTTTAATACGCCAAGTACTGGAACATGATGTTACAAATCTAGATATCCAGCCAACCTACAACAAACAAGGAATCGATACTCGACGTTAAAGCAAACCAGGAGTTAACCAATTAACTAAGAAATCAGACCCTAAAAACATCTACAAAGGAAACCCCTCGTACAAGAATCTCCATCAATAAACTGTTAATGACCAAACTATAACTCGTATATGTTTCTCTTCCAAAGTTTACTTATCGCAGCTATAAAAGTCCTAAGGAAAGTAACGATAATCCAAGCAATACAAAAGTTATACTAGCAACGTATCCGTCCAATGAGTTTCAATAATGTATACACGGCAATCGGTACCATTTTCGACTTTCTATATATACCATATCCAAACAGTATACAATATACAGTCTTTATGAAATCTCTAAATACATAGGTAAGTATACATATATGTAAGTTCAAACACGATACATGTACGTATATATTTAATAGGCTTCCCCATGGAGTCTGGTGTAATCAAACGTTTCCTCTTGGACGCTCGAACCTCTATCCTCTATCCTATCCGCCGTTAACTATTTCACGCAGGGACATCGTGCGCGATGTCGACAGGACATTGTTCATTATACTTGCATTATGCTTTTTTAGTATAGCCCAATACAGCGCCTAACAAAAAGTTCGTCCGTGTGCGAAAGCACCGGTGCACATGTCATCTGACTTGATGCAGACGTCTCCGGGGCGATTATTAAATAAATAATTTACAAGACTCTTACACGGAAGCACGCAAGTTGACAAATTAATAAATAATACAGAGACTCCCAAGTACGCATTCTATTTTCTACCCAGTATCCCTGTCACGTATAGACCAAACATTTCGCCTAACTCCTGAAGTAACAAGTAGACGCAATTGCTCGCTTTGGGTAGGATCGCCTGCGGCCACATGATACAAGAGTAGCAACGATAACGGTTCCAAATGGAACTGACCAAGCGACACAATAAAAGTAACGCGCGAGTTAACGGTTTGCAATTTTAAAAAGAGTCCTCGAACCTTCATATAGAATACCTAAGATCGGTTCGTGCTACAAAATTTTAACCATCCGTTTCCACAGTGCAATAACGTATGTAAAAGGTTCAAACGAACGCACGTCTACTCGTACGACAGTATCATTAGCTTAGTTTATAAATATTTCCTTATTAAACGTACGTTTATTAAGCGAAAGACTGCTCGGTTACTAAGAATTAATTTTGATCCTCTTAGGAAGAAATCGACAAAAAGATGTATATACGTTGCACAAGGTATGTCATGAGTGTATAGAAAAACATGTTGAAGACTTGGTACATAATACCAGCCGGTTAGAGACATCTATAGGTATAAGTGCGTGCCAGTCTGAATCTACGTAACCTACTCGACTACGTAACACGCAGGTCTGAGCAAAAACATGACTAGCTGCTGCTACTGATAAGGCAAATGCGACGTATCACTCGCGAATCGGTTTTATTGGCCAATTAAGAAGTAAGGCAGTGCATACCTTGACTCAAGTACTCGGTTTTGAAGATTTTCAAATTACAGTCTATCCACGAGTAAAGTTCAATCTCGAGAATTCTTTTATATGGAAACCCGTAATAGGACGGACCTTCCAAAACGTAGGTTACTCGTGGATAGACTATATGACATAAATGCATCCACGTGGTATAACGCAAGCACCTATTGCACAACAAGGACATCTGGACTCACCTAGTGGAATGATCAACGAACGAACCGCCGTCGAGTAAACGAAGTTTTGCGAATAATACAGCGCTCACGAAAGGCACGGCGGTTAGTTCCTCGAGACCGACCTCCACGGAGAATTTGTACTTCTTCTTCTTCATCATGAAGGCCATCTCAGGTAGCCCCGGGCACTTCACTTTGACGAGCTTCGTTCTTGGGAGCTTCTTTAAGGCCCTTCGGAATTTCACCAAAAAAATTTTTGTCTTCCTTTTACCCTCCTTTCGTTTCTCCCCCGACACACTGTTAACACACTTACCCCACTGACACTAGAATTATAGTTAAAACCAGCTCGTTGTTTAATAGCGGACTAGTTTAATTTACTCTTGTTTTTTACAGCCTCTTCCGTACCTTCGTTCACGGCATGACGATCAATTTCATTGGTTTCCACTCTCCAATTATTTTTGGATTTCTTCTTGCCGAATGCTATTCTCAAGTAAATGATGATTATGATGATTACCCGGTTTATGAACCTTGACCTTCTAGAGGATGAGGAAGATCCTGACGAGGTGTGGTCGGCATACTGCTTCTAGGAACGTTCTACGAATTCTTCTCTTAATGGCCATTTTTGATTGTGGATTCCTGCCTTTTACGATACACCATCGTTAGCTGGTTTACGCTGAAACAGTTAATTCGATAATTAGACTAATAATCGTGAAATATAATAGGTTTAGTGTTTATTATTATCCAAGTGAAATGTTTTATACATCTTGTAGATAGAGAACTAAAGTAGTTTTTATATATTTTAGTCTCTTCTGAAAATAATTATACAGGTACGACATTTGCTTGAATTGAGTATACACAAAATTCTAAAAAGAGTATCTTTTTATTCCGTACCTTATGTTAAGTAATCTGACGTCTCAAGTCTTAATAAATGAGTAAACTGTTTCCAGGTGTCATACTTCAAAAAGTGTTAATAAAGTAGCGTTAATATTGAACGTCTTCTTATTAAATTAGTATCCAAGGAGGTTAGGATGTGCTTAAAATTCAAAGATTTCAAATAAAACTAATTTTAAATAATCGTAACCCCGAATGTCAAATTGATTGGATAGAAAACGACAAATTTGATATTGATCTTATTATATCGAATCTTGAATGAAAAACTAATGAAAACAATTGGACAGAAACAGATTTCGATGTAAGTACCAACAATCAGAAACTAACGAAGGTTATTTTCTAACCTCAAAGTGGACCATCGTCATTTATAAAAATATAATAATAAATTCTCGTGCGAATGCAGTGCACGCAGAATTTTACAAGCAGTATTGTTATTTGTATGATACTTTTACGCAGAATAATTGCCAAAGAATGAGACGCATGTAATTTTTTGAGGTGAAAAACATTCATACAATAATTTTGCAAGGGTCTCGTTCCCTTATTTAGCAAATATTTCTCATAGAAAGTGGCATTTCCGTAACCGCGGAACTTGCACAAATCTACGTGCACTCGTGTTCGATAAAGAAAATCCATTGATTCAGTGTAATTTGCCTTTTCGTATTTGTAAATTCAAGATAGGCGTTTGTACTCTCCAATC
The DNA here is from genome assembly GCA_030142595.1 of Trachelus iudaicus. Lineage (NCBI taxonomy): Eukaryota > Metazoa > Arthropoda > Insecta > Hymenoptera > Cephidae > Trachelus > Trachelus iudaicus. The sequence goes on along the minus strand of JARQTH010000045.1, from coordinate 157,163 downwards.
GAGTTAAATAGATGTAATGAATTTCAAAATCTTCAGGTCACTTTTAAATTCAAAGTCGGCATAGAGCTTCTAAACGTACCCAATGAATCATTCATTTTACACTAATAAATCATACAAAAGACTGATAAGGTTTTAAGCGCGAGATTACATTTTCCAGAGAACACCGATAATCTCGCACATTTCGAGATTTCAAAAGACGTTTTTAAAATCGGTGAGGGCAATTAAAAATTGGTTTTTAATTATTAACAAATTGAAATCCATACAGACCAAGTGTATATAAAACATAGATATCCAACTGTAGTCTATCCACGGGTAGAGGGTAAAATTCAGAGGACACCGGTATATTGTAAGTCATGAGGAAATGGCCCCTCGAAAAAAAAAATGTAATAGGTAGACGTATTTCACACAGTGAAATTAACAATCTAGATAATTATTGCACATCAATTAGTCATATGAAGGCAGCGTTACTATTGTAACGTCTTTTATTCCACTACTAATGGAACATCCTGAGTGCTTATAAACGATAAGAGTTCTAGAAGGTGTATGGAAGTTGGTCGCAATTATTTACACAGTACAATAAGAAAAGCGTAAATATACATTAAAGACTTGACAATGGCAATTGTACAAATCGATAGGAACTGTACTTGCAAACAATCAATCATAATACGTATATACGTAGAATAACATATAATGGAGGTACGAGAATGTTTCGTACACATTTATTGTCTTTTCGTTTTCTTTTTTTTTTTCTTTCTTTTTTCTTCAATGCCATAAAACTACTTTCTCGTACATCAGGAGCAATCACCGTGTCAGAACTAGATTATACTGACCCGAGGCTAAGTTAGTCGAATGGTTTATATTATTATTGGCTGTCGCGTGATAGTTTTTCAGATGTAAATTCTCATTCGCAGGAAAACGCAGTAATTAGAAGAATTAGTAACGAACGTCACTCACGTTAGACTGTATACACTAATAGCGAGTCATTGTATATTCTTGAACGATGGCGATAACACAAATAAAAAGTTAATTAACAGGTTGCCAATGGTTGGAAAAAAAATAGAGAAGGAGAAACACAACATTTAATATGACGCTGATCATTATTACCGATTGTTTAATATGATTACATTATTATTTAAGATCGAAAATACAATTGTCATTCGGTAAGCAGAATAATGTTGCACCAAACGATAAACCAGCATTCGTTACGTATGTACGATTTTCATAATATCCTCGGGAAGAAAATGGATGCACTGTTCAAGCGTAGATGAAATATCCACGTGAAAGAATTCAGTGAAAATTATACGCGAAAAGCAGAGGAGGAGAAAGAAAGAAAGGCACTGCCAAGAGAAATGGACTTTCAGAAGTGGAGAAAACTAGGAAACAGCTGTCCCGTGATGGCAGGCGATGGCAGGTGCAGTCAGAGAAGTGAGCCATGGATTTTATAACCTAACAACGAGCCGCTGACGTTTGTCAGTATGTAGAATGTCTGCAGCGAAGGAGTTAGAGACTAAATGAATAAATCCCAGAGCGAGCAATTTAGGAGTAAAGACAAAGAAGGTTTTGTTCTAGGGAAAGAGAAGATCTGTGAGAATCTTTAGGTAATACTCGAGCAAAGAAGGTGCCATAAGTGATATCGAATTTCGGATGCTCTATATTTATATGAATCTTGACTTGGTGTCCTCAGTAACGCAGACATAGAAATGAGTACGTATGCAGTCACATTAACATTCTATCTTCTGCAAGAAGTCCCTCTGGAGATAGAAGCAGCAGCAGCAGCAACAGGAAAGAGTAAAGCAGCACAGAACGGTTGTAAGCAGTGATAAAAAATTTCTAGCTCACCCGTACGAAATCTTGTGAAAATTATCTTTAATGTACGTATATTGGGATCCTGTGCCTTTAGCCACATTCGCACTTTTTTGCATTCGACATAATTCGCGAGTTTCACGTAAAAAGTATTCCCGGAACGCGACGCGAATTTGTCTCGCGTTATAAGCAGGTACGAAGTCGTCGAGTACGTAGCGCTCGAAGAACGGCTGAGAACTGACGCGTCTTCGTTTTTCGTCTTGACTGTCGACGCGACTGCCATCTATACTATGCCTCTGGAAGCTTCACTTAAAGGCGAATTCCAAACGAACTCACTTTTAAAGTTTCCTCGGCGGTTCATGAATATCCACTTAAAGTATATTTAGACAGAGTTTTTAGAAATTACATTACTTTATGCAGATACATCTTTGGGAAATCCAAGAGAAATGTATTTCGAGTATATGCAATAAGAGACTTGCAATTTTCATCCGGTTAATTGAGAAAATAATGGTGCTACGATTTGTCAGAATATGTTGCTTTGTATTTGCCGCTTTTTTAAGCACCGAGAGAGCGATACTCGATTTCCGGAATCTCAGTGACCAAATGGCTGATGTTGCGGTCGTTTCTGTCAGTGTCCTACGTGTTCTATCCGCAGAAAACATGTAAATAGTTATTTAGGATCGAGTAAGTGAGCCGCCGTGCCATCAAACGAAACTTGATATTCCCGTAGGATATTTAAGGGTGCGGTTCATTGATGTACGCGAACCACGGAATCTGTCGGAAATGTCCTCGAGGTTTGTCTGGTATTAAGAGAGCACTATTAATTTTGACGTTCGACGAGGTTTCTTCACGCAGAATCGGCACATAGGGAACCAAGAGAATCGTCGCCACGCGGGTATGACTGCGTTAGAATGAGAATCAGATGATCTGACAAGACTTCGAGCCATTTACAACATTCTGGTGAGACTAGATCCTTGTGAAATATCAAAACACATTCGAGTGTTTCCAATGATTTAAGCTCTTGTCTTTTATCTTTATTTCTTTGTGCAAATGCACTCATTACATTGCGAAATCTCTACTTGTTTGAAGCATTCCTTGAATTTTATCAATTACCATTTTATGCTCGTGTTTGTCACTGATAAGATTTTTATCAAATATTTTTCGATCGATATCAATATTTATAACAATCCACTTCTTCTTGTCGGTGTGATTTTTCTAATACGATTCTCTTCCAAGATTATTTTCGTTCTTATAATTTATATGCTTATAAATAATACAAAACTGTCTTACTAAAATTTCTCAGCTCCAAATATTCTGACCACATTTCTTTATTTGTCTTTCTGATAATTATTATGGTTTACATAGTCGTCACCGGATACCCGATATACCTCAACTCGATAATTTAAACTTTAACAAACTTAAATCTTTTATCGCAAAAATGCATGAATCTCATGTTTTCGTCCGATGAAAGCAGTCTGGCCTAACATATATACATATATAATATCCGTAGTGACATAAAAATAAAATCATACTAAAACATTTCGTATCCTTTCAGTGTTCTCTGTTAATTATTCATCAAAAACTCCCACATCGACAATGTGTCGTAAAATTGTTAAAAAGAAACAGCCCCCTGTTTGTTCTTTTTATTTTTCTGTCCGCCATTATAGCTATGTATATATTGTTATTCGTATTAAAAGCGATACAAAACAGCCATCTAATACGTTTCACCATCACGTGTCGATTGACAATGCTCCATCGTTATATGTATATCGTATGTCTTTCTTCCTACATATTGTTGCGATTCGCCATTATTTCAGCCACAAGTTGCGTTGCCGTAAAATTATACGTCCGATAAATGCGTCATTGCAAGATGCGCCATTCGTCATTCCTTAGGATTCGTGGTTTTTTTGTCGACGCAATAATGCAACCCAACAGTACACAATGTAGATGCAATGCAATAATGCGTGGGTTCAATGACAATAACTTTGCAGGCTTAGTTATGGAGGATAGCATGAGCGTCAAGTCTATGGAATCAGTGGCGACCAGCGATGAGTATGAATTCGTAAGCGAAAAAGGAACAAGTAAACCACAACAGACATTGCCGGAGCCGCCGACATTAAAAATTGCTAACAACGGCAATTTAGAGGATCTACAAAATAATCTTCGCGAGGTAACTCATACCCTTAGGATTCAGTTCGAATAACTAGGACTTATTAATTATTACGTTACTTTTTATCATTTTGTGTGTAATAGGAGATGGATTTTCTTAGGTGATAAGAATTATCGCTACATCTAATACTTGTTATAGACTATCTTAATTGTTTTAGTGAACAACTTTGACCATGCATTTTTTTATCGAATGGTTTTATCGCATTCCAAAGTTCATTTGAATTTAATAATCCGAGTGATTAATCATAATTCGAAATGAAATACTAATTTCAGGTACTGACGGAAGATTCGAAGATGGAGGCCAGCGAAGTTAAATTAATAAGCAGCAGTCAATCGCATCAAAAAGTAAAGAAAGTTGGTCAGAGTCAATTTTATGAAGTGACACCATTCGCGATAACTCCAGAAAAGCAGGACGTTATGAAGCCGGATGATTACACAGAGGAAGGTATTACAAAAGGAACAAATTGAAACTGAGCAAAGGAGATACTGTTTGGAAATTTCAAGTTTAGTTGATATTTCAAAATGACAACTCTGTTGTAGAAATGACTGCGATATCGGACATGCAGCAAGAATGCACTGTATTTAATGGCGTAACTTATCTTGGTGCAGCTGCAATAAATGCACCAAAGTCGGAATGCGAAATACAGCGGAATATGAATATCCTAAATGCTGAACAGACTCAAAATCTTGGAATAAAAGTGTCAGTTTCTGTTCCAAGTAGTTCACAGGGCTGCGTGGTGTGAGTAAATTTGAAAAGGAAAACATTTTTGAGACTGATAAATACACCGAAATTCATATTATATATATAAAATTGCAGGCTCTACGATGCCGCTACACAGCAAGCTATTGCGCATTATGAAGTGCAGCGTATTTTATTTTATGCTCGTGGTGAAAATAACGGACCCTGTGCAGCATGTTTTGCGTTCACGTGGTCTCATGGCGATACTTTGGAATCAGCCATATTTCAGTGTCATGTTTTCCGGTGTAATATCCCTGAAGCTGTAAGCTGATACTTCTTTTGTTTCAGTTGATCAATAACTTGTCGAGTAAAGTATTCAAATTAAATATTTAATATTTATATTAGGTCGGGCAAGTATCGGCATGCTTTGCAAAGGCCTTTCAGAGGATTCCTAGATCCATGACAAATTCTTTGACTGGAAGTGACTTCAACGGTTTCAATGGCGGTAGCGAGAAAACCAATTCACGTGTATTCATTTTTGAAGTTTCCATGGAAGTCAAGGAAGAGGACGGCAAGGGTGGCTTCAGCACTGTTCCCAAGGACAGAAATTGCTTTAAATTTCGTTGTAACGTAACAAAGCAGGTGTGTCTAAGCATTCAGCAAGTGTCCAGTAAAGAAGGCGGTGTCGCTCTTGAGGTAGAAAGATGCTTTGGCGTTCTTGTTAGCCCAGGAAGAAACGTCAAACACAGTGATATGAGATTGCTGGAGATGGTAAAGACTCTTATAAAGTTTTATAATATTCCTTTGATTTGTATAAATGCAAGATTAATATTTAATTTCAGGAAGTAAGCACAGGACCAATATCCCAGGAAAAACAGTGCTACAATATATATGGTCGTTGGGATCCTGCAGATCCTGCTTTAGAAAGTCTCAATTTGGAAACAACGAGAGAGGGGAAAATATTTATGACAGTAGCAGTGGATTTGGTAATACGTGGAATTCGCGATCCAGTGAGATTTGTCATAGAGACGCCCGTTAAGATATTCCCACAAAACGAAAGATTTTGGTACTTCAATAAGAGAAATCTTGTGCAACAATTCTATCTAAATTCAAAAGAGGTCAGTGTGCATGTACAATGCGTATCCCTGACACTAATTTTATCAATACTAATTGTATATTTGTACAGATTATATCTGGGGACGGTGCAGATATTCATTATGAAGTTCAAAGCATAGAGACATCTGGCGAGTTAGATAGGAACAGATTGAATCTTGCTTTGAATTTGGCGTCTCTGATAAGATCCCCGTCTCTTACTAGCATCGACACTCTTACTCCTAAAGAAGAAATAGATTCTGGTAAAATATCATAAATAGATTTTTCATAATTTTAACATAAACGTCATACTATTAATTTTACATTCATTCTCCTTTCAGATGGTGATGAACCTATGTTGAGCGGAACTGGTGAAGTATCTAAGGATTGCTCTGCCGACGAATTGGCTAGTTGGGCAGAAGTTCTCGACAGTTGGCACGTGAACGAACAGCGTCCAAAGTTACTGACAAAATTAACGAAACTAGGAATTCCCGAAGCACTGCGCGGGGAAGTCTGGCAGCGTTTAAGCAATTGCGACAACTCACTTGAAATGATGAATAAATATCGAACTCTCATTACTAAGGTAAGCAAGCCATTGATAACGATTTACAATATAACGTGTTTATTGAAAAAAAAAAAAACTTTTCAACAGGAAAGCAGCTGCGAGAGTGTTATTCTAAGAGACATCAATAGGACTTTTCCAGCGCATGATTTTTTTAAGGAAACTGGTGGTCTCGGTCAGGATTCCTTATATAGAATAAGCAAAGCGTATGCCGTTCACGATGAAGAGGTCGGATACTGTCAAGGGCTCAGTTTTTTAGTTGCCAGTCTATTGCTACACGTAAGAAATTTCGAATCTTAAAAATACAAAAATCTCATAATCCAGACTGACCAAAAATAAATGATATTTGTTTACAGATGCCAGAGGAACAGTCTTTCTGTGTGCTAGTGAAACTCATGTATGATTATGGCCTTCGGGATTTGTACAAAGACCGATTTGACAATCTTCATATGCGTTTTTACCAATTAAATCGATTAATGGAGGTACGTTATTACGAAATTGCTTAACTTTAAAAAATACACGGTTTTTATTTAATATCACAAAATTTCAGGACCAACTTCCAGAGCTCTACAAACATTTTTGTGATCGTGGAGTAGAGACGCATATGTTTGCCGCACAATGGTTTCTCACGTTATTTACTGCCAGATTCCCTTTATTTCTGGTATTCCATATTTTAGACGTATTTCTACTCCAAGGACTTGATACGCTATTCCAAATCGCTTTGGCATTGCTAATGGTAAGAAGTAAAATTATCTAAATGTTGAAAAAAAAAAGTAATACCCATTACGGTCAAATAAATTAAATTCATCTATTTTTCAGCTATGTAAGAAGGAACTACTCCAACTGGATTTTGAAAGTATATTGAAGTATTTTCGTGTCCACTTACCAAAGCGTTGTCGCAACGAGGAAGTCTCTCGTTACGTGATGAAGCTTGCCTGTTCGATTACGTTGAAGAAATTGAAGAAATACGAAGCAGAATTCATGGCGCTAAAAGGTAACTTCATCTTCTACGTTTGACGCTTGGTATCTCCTCGTCGTTCCTAAAATCCCATGTATCCTTCGTCCGCGTGCGTTTTAACCTGTAAAAAGACTTAAGAGGAACTACATGCAGTTCCGTACCAAAATGAAAAATACTTAGGATAGTCATTACTGAAAGTGCGTAAAAGTCATTTTTTATTTACGACGGCTGTGAAAGTTGACGGATACTTTTGATATTTAAACTTTAGAGGACGAGTGGATTTTTTTTTAACACCTACAAATTTTGACTTGGAATCTTAATGTGCACGCTAAATTTATACTGTATCAAGAAGATAAGGCTGCAAGACTGACTGCCTGTCATCTAAAGGTTAAAAACTTTAAAAGTTGATGTATACTTTTGATATTTTTATACTCAAGACTCCTTTGGTTTGAATGGATAAATTAATCGTATTATTAATGACCAACTGAACAAAAAAATAACCAAAAGAGTTTCGCAAACAATTTTTGGCTTTGTAGTAAGGTCATGTAGTACTTAGTCTAAGAATTTAGTATCTTCCTATTCTCCACTTTCCTTTATTGGGGAACTTTGCGAAAAGTATTGATGATTGTCCGTAGTCATTAATGTTAAGATCTTATATAAACACCTTTCGTTTATTTAAACAAATAACATTAGAAAGGGCACTCATCGATTCTTAGTATTGTCTCGTAAAAGTAACTACTGTAGTAAGCTTAATCCTTTGGTAGAATTAGTATGCATGTTTCGTACCATTGCAACGCTTCTTTAGAATTGTAAGAACAATAAAAAAGGACAATCTAGTCTCTAGACGTAAATAAAAATTAATTTCACATAATATGTCTCAGTTCACCAATGTAAATCAGATAAAAAAAAAAAGAATCTGATTTCATCCTCGCTACGACACACAATTACAGTTTAATCAAAACCCGATGGTGATGGACACGTCTGCTGGTGGATTCGTAATCTCGTTGGTTGCCTCACGTGAAAAAGGAATGCTTTTACGAAATAATTCGTGGCACATTTATTTTTTTTTTCTCTTCTTAGAGAACGAAAACTCTTATGCAGAGCAAGGCTCAACGAACAGCGCCGGATATTCCTCCTGGAGCACAGGAGATATCGTCCGTATGCCGTTAGATAAAATTGAGAAATACGGCAGTCAATTAAGTAATTACATTAATCAAAGATTCAGCGGATATGATTTTCCAATGTGGAATTTCGAAATGGCCAATTCATTCTGACCAGAACTCATTACTCTCGAATTTACCTCATGAAAGCATTCACCTACCATTCCCGCATTTAACGTATTGACAAACGTATGTAGTAACAATGTCCATAATCTCATATGAAAACATATATATTCATAAAAGCGCGCGAACATTCGAGTTGTAGAAAAACAAAAGTTAAACCGTAAAATTCAACGTCAAACGATACTTGTACCTTTTTTTATTTATAATTTATTTATTATTATTTGTTTAAATAAAGCAGTCCTTTCTTTTCGTACGTCTCTTTGTAGTTTTATCAATCGCACCCGTTCTTTTTTCTCTTTTACTTCGTACTGTCATTCCTCCTCGTTCCATCATCCTCCTGTGTATCCTGTGGCTTTGGAATGTACATTTCGTTTTGCATCATGGGGAATGTAAAGTGCATGATAAGTGTTATCAATGGATGAAGAAATTTCATTCATTGACGTCTACAGGGTGAACTAACTCACTAATAGTAATTGAGTACCGCAAAGAAAAAAAATTAACTATCATTGGTTACGTATACAGAAAAAAATTGCGTCAGACGCTTTAACGTTTACAGCCATTACGAATTGTTTCACGTCACTAAACGGGTAAAAGGAAATCGTTATTACACAGTCTTAACAGCATCGTACATACAATGGATAAGGCATCCTTTTAATCTGCGCGAAACTTAAACATGCCAAATGCATTTATTTCTGTACTCGTAATAACGCGCATTCAGTTATGTTTCTGAACTCGTTGATATCCTCTTTCTTTACCTGCGGTGGATATAAATTCTGCAGATATTCACGTGAAATAAAACATTTCTGTCGCCTACTATCAAGAAGATCCTTCACGTACGATAATGCACGTGGTATACGTTTGAAAAGTTGTATAATTTCAAAAATCCGCAGTAAGTTGATCCAATAGCTGTTTTCTTTCATTTTAAATCCGCATCAAGTAACCGCTTTGATAATTTTTTTTATCTTACTTGTTGCGTGATCCTCTTTTCACCAACTGCGCGAACGCGATCAATTCCTATTACGAAATGATCCTTACGAGTTGGGTGAAAGTAAAATAAAACGAGATTCAATATTGATTTTCTCTCTTACATTTTATGAATAACGTCGAGTGGATTCTCACTTTATGCGAAATCTGAACTTTGTTGTTGTCCGACGTGCAACGGGATACCGATGACGTATCTATCGCCTGCAACAACAGCAGTTTAAAACGAGCCGATGTTCTCTTTCGCAATAGCGTAAATACACTGTGCGCCTTGACAGTGCACCAAACGCTCGATTAGTATCACTTGGAACGTATTACGATACGTACGCGACACGTATCCCGGACATGAGTTCGATTTACGCACTGAGAATAGCTAGAAAGAGTAAGAGATTGTCAATAGTATTGTAACGTATATAATAATATAGATACAAAGTCCAAGTTTGAGTTAAAATAGAAAAGAAATATTTAATTTGTATGCATGTACCAGATGCGACATTAAAATTAAAAATAGATATATTTTTACTGTATTCCCTGTTGCTATAGTGAAAGCGAATAATTTCCATCTGTATCCTCACGTTTTTATCGTTACTCGATAAGATTTATAATTAGGAGAAGAATGATTGTAAACGTATGCGATCAAAAAATATGAAACAGTTGAATATGCAGAGACTAAATGTGGCACGTAAATAATTGCAGAAGCTCAGGAAGATGCCGACGAGTACAGCAACGAGGTGGAGCAGCTTCGTGGTGCGGTCGCAAGGAACGAAGAGGAGAAACAACGGTTGGAGGCTGAATTGAGTCAAGTTAAGGAAATGCTACAACGTGAAGTAGCTAGCGCAGATGCTAACAATCGGCGTAGCGCAGTGATAATAGCAGAATATAAACAGGTAATTGTTTATGCATCGTTTGATAAACAAACAGACCTTCGCCGTGTTAAATGTATCTAATTACTGATGACAAATGAATTTTAGATTTGTCAGCGCCTGGAGGATGATTACAATGCGGCCAAGAATACGCTGAGTGACCTCCGAGTGAGTCGATATAAAAATTAAACAAATATGGAAAGTCAATTAATACATTTTTAATATTAAACTTCTCTGTGACTAGAGTAAGGTATCAAAATGTGACAAGTGCAGAAGCTCCATTACGGAATCAGCAAGCGTATTGGCAGATATATCCCATCCACTGGAGAATCGGATAGACCCTATGTTACACCGTGCCCAGGAGAGGGTGCGGGAATTGGAATTGGAATTGGCTCAGACAAAATTAATGCACGTGGAAGCTGAGTGTAGAAATCAGGTAGAGGAATAATTGTTGTTCGTACAATTTAATGATGTTCGTTTAGAACAATTCCTACTTCTGTTCATTTGCATTTAGGACTTGACTCATCAACTCCATGCAACTGCATCGGAGCTTCAAGCAGCTCGCAACAGCTGGCCCTGGTTAAGCAAAACGTTATCCAGTATAAAAGAGGCTGCAAACAAGAGGGAAGTTATGGGAGGTAACGTAGTGCGACGTGACAGTGCACCAGGAGGCGACATGCATCATCATGCGATACATTCTCAGAGTCGAGACAGTCTTAAGGAAGTGGTGTGATGCCGTAATTACTCCTAGAGTAGTACAGGAACAGAGAAAGAGAGAAAGAGAGAGAGAGAGAGAGAGAGAGAGAGAGAGAGACAGAGGGATAGAGCAAAAGAAACACAAAGGTAAATAGCGCCAATAAAAGTAATAAAAAAAAAAGAAGAGTAAATACCCAAGAATCTTAGAACAAGAGGGTACTAATGAGGAAGATACACTTATTACCGGACGCTGAGTATTTTGAGAACAAGAAATAAAAGAAAACTATTGCACGTGTGACTTTTCGTGTCTTCTGTGTGTACTTCAATATGAGCGTTTGCAGGTGCATCCATGAATGAGTGTGTTGGAATACTCAGTGGCTGGTAGCGGAATCGTATATGACGAGTACATGTTTACAGCTGCATGTAATAATGCCGTCCTGACGTACAAGTAGCAATAATGAAGTAAAAATGACGGACGAGCACGTGTACGTCAGTTTAGGCAGAGAAAACTTTGGTGTTCGCTTACGACGCAATCTCATGGTGAATAAGAGTCAGTGCGGCTACACTTTATACGTTCTCTATTGATATTATTCGAAAGACATTATCGTTAGTCACTTTGTTACGTTTTACAATTATATTTCTTTTGTATCTAATACGAGACACGCGTATATATGACTGTAAACTGCAATTGCACCGTGCGGCTATTTTTAAGTATAATTTAAGAGTCTCGGGGGACGATGGGAAAAAAGATACGTTCTCTTTTCTTGTGGGACGAACGTCTTATTATTATTTTTTTTTTTTTTCATGAACTCTTGGGAGTATATTTGAAACTGTTGAGTAATATTCCTAGGCTATAACCCTGGATACTATTTCTTTTTTCTCATTTGCTTTCCTTCTGGCGGAACTAGTCTGGCGACGGCGACGTCGAATTTAATGTGGACGTAATGAGCATGCGTTTGAATTCCCTTTTATAGGATATAAGACAGATTTATTTAATTGTTCTTGTACTTCTTTTTTTCATATATATATATATGATTCTTTTGTATCTTTCTTTGACACTTCACGATAGGCCTCTTGCATTGTAAATTTGTTTCTTCATTACTCTTGCGATACTGTTTTCACGACAAGTCTTTCTTTGTTTTCCAATCGCTCTCGATCGTATGATAAAGAAATTATTTTGCTCGATTCATGTGTAATAAATAAATATTGATTTGTAATGATCACACTCCCCCTCACCGTGCTTTATGTTATTTCCAATAGTGCTTTGTTTTGTACAATGTTTCCTATCTTTGGACCGTGTTCCCCGCGATCGACTAAATCTCTATACAACAATATTAAAGACGTGCCATTCGAAGAATGAATCAAACAATTACACAATTAAGCGTGCCATTTCATAGTAGGAACAGATGATGAAAATATTCAAATGTAAATTGCAAAATCTTTATACGAACCGAATCGTCGTCCTCCGCGTGTGTTTTTCTTGCAGAGCTACTAGTTCTCTTTTATTAGTTCGACCATTTATAAAAGTAAGATTATCCCACGTGCGTTGAACACTTGTCACTGCTATATTTAAATAAAATAAAATAAATATTCCGTTTTTTTGTTTTTGCGAAAGCCACCATTATGTATAAAATATAATAATGATAACACTGTAATCGAGCCGATACCATAGCCATCATAGTCGTATATCAAACAAAAGAAAAAGAGACAGAGCGTGTGGGCGTATGAGTATGTATGAATGAAAATAGAGGAAAGGGAGAGGAAGAGGTAAAGAACCAGAAGGAATGAAGATAGCAGGAAAATTGCGTTACTTCAATAAATAAACATGTAAAATCGATATGATTACGAATAATTAATATTATCTAAAAAAGGAAAACCGTCAACTTTCTGTACATAGAGTGAATAAGAGATTAAGTGGGAGTTTCAATGTACACACGAAACGAAGTAAAATATATGAAACTTGAAATCGAACGGGAAAAGAAAAAAAAAGAGAGGCAAAGAGAAGCTGATTAGGACGATCATCAATTACGGATGATTTCCACGACGTTAAATAATATGCTAAAACTATTCAATCGTGTAAAGATTTAGGATAACCGCCCGTAAGGATAGTGAAAAAAAATGTAATTGAGAGGAGGAAAACAAAAACCAGAAGTAATAACGAAAAAAATTAATTGTGACATTGTACGTCCTGTAATTTCATTCCATTATTACTGAAATAAAGAAAAGTACCAAATGTTGCCTATGAGTCGATATATATATAATTTGTTTCATCATTTTCAGCCTCTCTACGTTATTTGTCATTTTATTTATTAATCGTTATTTGTCATCATGATTTTTTTATCATTGTTTTGTCTCTAGCTTACGTAACTCTTATTTTTATTGTTAATATTATTGTTGTTGTTATTACTATGCTCTTCTACGATTAATCGTACATACGCTAATAGAACGATATGCAGTATCAGTCTTACGATAGAAGGTAAATTTTCTTTTAATCCGTTATCAATCTAGAAAACATTAGTCAAAACTTTCAATAATCTCAAGCACAACCCGCACGCGTTTAAAAATAAAAAAAAATAGAAAATAAAAACATAGAGATCAAATATATTTTGTATCGAACCGTAACAAATTCATAAACTTTAACAAGTTACCACTTTGTCATGGGAAAATAATAGAATGAAAAAAAAAGTATGCGAATTAATGAAACGAATATAACATATATACATATATATCTTCACGCAGATAAAAACTAGAAGTGCGCAATTGCACGCAGAGGAAAACTAGCGATATAGAAACAATGGATCCATGATCGTACGAAAATATATTGTATCGAACGAGCGACTTTGTCATCTTTGAAATATTTTTAGTTTGTCTTTCTTTTCGCTCTTTTTTTCCAGCTCGTCGTAGACGTACGCAAATAGTTTGATATGTCTTATGTGCTGTTCTTAATTATACGTTTAAAGAATACAAGAAAAAAAGACTGATAAGTAACATGTCAGTAACGGCTAATTTTTCATTTTTTTTGGAAGAACATTCGTACGCAGTTAGTCAAAGATTTCTCCGGAAGCTCGCTAAACGAAGGCAAGATCTTTTCCATGGATAACAATTAATTATTTATTCCTGTAAACGATTAATCGTTATTATCGTTAACATAGTTAATCGTTATCGAAGAACGTGTATCACGTATTAGAAAAAAAAAAGATGAAATGGATACCGTGTATTTCGTGTAATACGAGCTTTCAATTATGGACTACGACAGTTATATGTATATTATATCTGACAAATACGCGCTAAATGAGCTGCAATCTACTTTCGTATATTCATCGATCATTCAAACTCTCTGACGTGTTGTCAAATTCTCACCACATTCACACAACTCAAGATGAGCTATAACAAGATCAAATTTTTGACAGTAACAAAGAGAATATCACATCGCTTTTAAAAAGAAAGGAAAGCCAAAAGCCTTCGCTTATGTACATACAGGATTAGGGACAGGTTCTCTGTGTAAAGGATGTCAACGAGATGTTTCAAGGATCTCCACCAGCTCCCCAGTCTCTTGGTAGATTTCCTGGATTATCATCTTCTGTGTTATCACTACTTGGTGTCGTTGCATCGTCTACGTCGTCGTCGTCGTCGTCATCCTCATCATCCTCCACTACGCTGTCCTCTTCGGAGGAACTACTATCGAAGCCTTCATCGTGGTCTAGATTAAGATCTGGTGCATCTCCACCTGAAGTATAAAAAGTATATTTTTTATAATGCAAGTACGTTGTAAGGTCTTTTCAATTCATCAGGATCCGATTTATGTACCTGCAGGTTCATCAGGTGGGTGTTGGTAATTTAAGCCACCCACGATATCCACAGGATTAGCCATTTCTAAAATACGCAGTAGCCACATTGGAAATCCGTTTTCTAGGACGTAAATGTCGTTCTCGTTCTCAAGATCATTTTCTAATACGTCAATCAGAGGCTGAAGATCTTCCAGATCGTTAATCCCTACGGCTATCATGTTATTTCCTTCCCCGTCTCTATTGTTATTAGCGAGGTCACCATTTTCGACCTCGACTAGCTCCAGAAAACCTGGCCTAGGTGCCTCCGCTACACTGGGTGATTCAGAGTCAGAAATCCTGTCGTGTGCAATACTTGATAAGTCGTTTTCAGGTGTTATGTCTTGTGCTGATGCGGAGTTTGGGTATCCAGAGTCCATAATCTCTGGCGAAAAACTATTTGGTGGTGTTTCTAAAGCTTCCGATGAAGTTGGCTTCACTTCGGCGATTTCTTGTTTTGAAGCCTTTCTTTGGCTCATATATGAAATTTTTGATTCCTTCGTTGATACGGTGTCCGTGATAAGAACATTCTTAGAACACGTTTGGCAATTACTTTGATTGTTTACGGATTTCGCATCCTCTTCCGGAATGGATATATGTTTTGAATCTTTTGAAAAATCATTGGTGTTATTCGACATGATGTTATTACCATCTTGACTAGAATTTTCGTCTAATTGACACTTCTGCGTTATAATAGTTTTACATTGACTATCAGCTTCCTTCGATTCACACATTCCTGCAAATGTATCTTCAGGAACGTCACTGTCAGATGTGGTCTCTTCCGGTTTGTCAGAAAAATCATTTCCGCCTTTCAATGTCACACATTCTTGTTGATACATAGGGATACGTTCATTCTGATACCATTTTTCCATAATTAGACTACTGGATTCACTGGTATTGCTTAAACCCAATAGAGAAGTTTGACTACTATTTTCTAATAAATTTTCATTACTGCTGGATTCCATTGTTGTTCTACTAGAAGAAAGTTGTGCTTGTTCTCTCTCGCATAATTGTTCCTCGAGTAAAGCTGTAGTATTCTTCACAGGTTTTTTATCTTCTGATTCTAGGAGAACTCGCGGAGAACTAGTATATTGTGGCTGCCCGCTTATGTCACTGGTAATACTATTTAACGATAAACTTTGCATAGGATTTGATTCGTGTTTTAAATGTGCGTTAGATATACAAGAATACTCAATAGATTCCCCATTTGTAATTGGCAACTGTGTAATACCATTTTCAATATGAATTTCGTTGGAAATCGATGGCACAGAATTATCAATGGATTTGGACTTAAGCAAAATTGGTGGAAATAGTAACTTAAGACCGCTACTCGTTGTCAATTGTACTGGCCGTTGTGGTTGGGATGTCATCCTGTCGTCATGGAGATTCAGTTTATTCAGAGAATAAGTTGTACCTCCATTAAAAACCTCCTCTGAAAACCCTCTGTTCCTCTGAAAAGCATCCTCGGATTCTTGTCTGTAAAATGGATCGTCTGCTGGTTCCGTTTTCAAGTAAAAACTTACACTGCTTTCTTCTCCTGAGAAATAATTCTCTCCGTAGCTAGAAAATGGCATTGATGTCATGACAATTGGTTCTGACTGTAAACTGGAATTTGAGATATCCAAATCATCTAAATCTATTTGATCCAAACCTATAGTTACGGAATTACTAGGTAATTCCTGCTCATCTGAAATACTACGAAAGTCAGCTGGAACAAAATCCTGTACTTCATGATTATCATCGTCATTACTAGGTAATTCATGCTCCATCTCCATATAAGGATCAAAATGATTTCCTTCTTCAGTACCCTGTGCATCATCGTAAGTCCTTTCTATGACGAGTTCTTGGTCGAATTCATCCAAACCTTCGTTGTTATGATCATAATAATTAAGACTGGAACGATTCAACTCATCTTCTGCGAATCCGCCACTATATTGAACGTTAAAAGTATCCCCCTGATCCATTTCGTCTTCATCCCAATTTTCTTCAGGCACAGCATTATTATCATAATACTCAGTGGGAACATTAGATTCATCAGCGTTCCATTCATCGCCCCAACCCGGTCGCTCGTGGTCCAGAAAATCATCATCATCATCGAATGCAGATTCAGAGAACACGGAACGTGCGGGCACCAGTATAACAGGTCCTTCTGGTCGATCTACTATTGTCCAACCAGCGTTCACCAAAATTTCTCGAAGAAACTCAGTGGTGACACAAAAAGTCACGAGTGAATTCATAAGTTTATCCAGAGCCAGTTCCTCCTCCTCCGTTCCACACAAATATCGAATATAATAGGTAGCTGCATCCAGAATCTTCTCTTCATCAGAACGATTGTCCATTTGAAAAGGATACTCGTAGCAGGCAACTTCCTTAAATAGTCCTTCTGATCCAAGGATCCACTCCTGATTGATCTCTTCTCGTCTGTGAAATACTGCCATTTGTGAACAAGAACCACAGTGCTCTGTACCTGGAGGACCATCACCGATCCCTTGGATGGTCACCTCATAGTTTGGATACCTGGCGACGATGTTCTCCGCCCTGTAGATCAAATTAACCAACGATTCTAACAGATCCTAATCCAGAGGATCTCTTATTAATCCTTACCAGTCGCGGAATTGTTCTCTGCTCCATTCAAACTTGTGATCAGGATGACGAAACCCACTGAAATTCTCGAACAAGACATTGAAATCCGCATTAGGAGTGGTCACAATGGCAACTCGAGGTTTGATGTATCCAAAAACATTATATGGGAAATCCATTAATGTATCTGGATAGAGATGTTCGATTCTGGAGCAAACAAAATTATGTGTGACTAACATGTCTAATTCATTCTCTTATTGAATTCATTATGGCACATAAATTCAATTTATGATTTCATGAAAGAACATGACATACAGCTCTATGCAAATAACAGCATCACAGTTTTCTAACTTTCGATCAGCATGTGTCACACTTCCTTCATACAGACGAATTGTCAATGGAACTGATCTGGTATGTAAGAAATCAGCATGAAGTGGCTCGACTCTATGTTTGTATGAATTCAGTATTTCTTTATCTATGTCAACGTGTAAAATTTCTTGGATTCCAGGAGTATTCTTCAAATAGACTGAAAACGCCAATTCTGCACAGCCAAAGTCTACTACCTATAAGAGTAAAAGTACATCTAATTAATGTACGACAGCAATAGTTTACTCAGTAACAGCACAGTGAGAAGTATAATCTCATTTACTCAAAGGGATATTTCCAGTAAACAAATACACTCGAATAATATATTTCTTTAAGTGGTATTCATATTAAATTCAGCAATATTTCAACTGGCATTCACCGCGAGAATAAAATAATTTTACATGTAAGCAACATAAAAAAAATGAGTTTAATTACAAAAGCATTAAATGAGAAACAATAAAAAAAGAAATAATCGATAATATCAATCGTAAGAACAAGTGACAATTACTGTTCTTACGCATAATTAAAATTTATTACAACAACTATAAACAATTTTTTTAAATAAAAAGATTCTAAGGAAACATAATATCAGTGAAAAGAATCATAGCCATCAAAACATTCTAATTACGTTTGAAATATTGAAAATAACGTCGTCTGCAATCCGCGTAAGAACCCGCGTGGATGCGGGTTGAGATTAAAAAAACAATGTTCGTAAAATCATAACAATAAAGTTGAATAATAAATAAATACAATACCTTTCTAATCTTTCCAGAGTAACGCTCACTACTAAGTACATTTTGAACGGCGACATATCGCTGTACGTAAACCGGTGGATAAAATTTCAAACCCATAATCTCGCATTGATAGAGCTCGTAATCAATATCGTTCTCACTATCCTCGACAATATCCAAGCTAATCTCTTCCTTGATAATAGCCGCTCGTTTAACTTGAAAATTATTGTAAATGATTCTCCCCAGAAGATAAAGCACATGGAACAAAACGATAATCATATCTGTTTCAAATTCTCAGGGTATTCTCAGTTCGCCCGGCGTATATTTCTCTTCTGACATTTCTTTCAATGTATCACGGCCATGTTGTTACCGCTTCAGCTTTCAAAGGTAATCGGCAGAGTGCAGCCATACTCATTTCTCGCTAGGGACCCTAGAAATACGTTCATAAAATTCTAGGGGTATTTTAAGTAATATCCGTGTCTTCCTATTGGATGTCCGATGACAGAAGCATTTCGCAGTCTGCTCCAGTCTGCTTCTTAATGATAAGGGCAGACGAAAGTGCCGATAAATAGCAATATGGGAAGTGCGGATACAACGACAGTTGGCAAGAAGCTGATAAGTGATAATAATGATACTGTCGAAGAGTATGGACCGAATCTCAAGATTTTGCCATCAAACGACCAGGTTAAGGAGTTGCAAACAATCTTGCGGGATAAGTGAGTATTAACCATGCATTCGTGGTAAAATTATGATTCCACCTCACACGCGATTATTGCACGTCTGTATTTCTTACGTTATATACTACTTTTCAACATATTTTAAATTCTATACCGACATTCACTCGTGCAGAATGTGGTATTCATGTAAGAGGATGGCATAAGTAGCACATGGCGCTGATATTTCCTGGAATATATTTTACTAAGAAAAAATGCATTCCTTGCTCTTTATTTCTATTCCAGGAACACCACCAGAAGTGATTTCAAATTCTACGCTGATCGTTTGGTAAGATCAAATGAAGATCAGTTATATCCTTCGGGAAATTTGACTTATTGTGTTGCACTTAGTGATCACGCGTTTTTGTGTGTATGTGTGCATGTGTGTGCAATTTTTTATCTACTTCCTGCTTTTAATTCAGGGTCATTTCCGGTTCTACTATATATTATTATTGTTTGCGATTTTAAATCTTTCATGATACACATTTTTTTATACATATAATCTTAATTAAATGATATTCGTTTATTATTAATTAGCTGATTGATAACGCCGTACAATTGCATAATATGTTCTTTAATTGATCATTTAAATTATGCAATGACAAATTTGATTTACAATTTAATTTATTTCACTTGCTTTTCTACTTAGTCATCCCTGAACGTGACCATGTGCTTGCACACACGGTACCAATGCGCGATTCATCTTTTATACTCGTTATTTACGCGAGCGATGACTTTGATTAGGAATGCTAAATAAAAAAGGTTGTTTGCAGAAGTGTCTGCTGTTTGTATGCAAAATAAAAATGAAACAGTATTCGGCATAAGGTAAAGATATTTTATTTGCTAATGAAAATTCTCATGTTTTATCATTCTTTAATTCATCGTCCTATATTTATAACTACTTACATGTTAGATTGATTAATTTAAGTAATTCAGTATCTCTTAACAAATTTGTAAATGTACGGTATACGGTATTTGTTATCTTGAATTATCGAGTTTTCGTGTAAAACATTTAAATCATAGCACATTCTTTTTTTTATTACATAGTCCTCCATCAGTTTGATGAGATTGATCAGTCACTACTGATTGCACATAATTCATTATTTATTATTAAAAAGAATTTTGTTCCAGATTAGACTCGTTATAGAAGAAAGTCTAAATCAATTACCGTTTTCAAAATGCGTCGTAACTACGCCAACTGGAGCAAAGTACAAAGGATTAAAGTACCAAAAGGGAAATTGTGGAGTTTCTATAGTAAGAAGCGGGGAAGCCATGGAACAGGTACTGATAATAAACATATGTACAAAGAAAAAAAGGAAGAATGAAATTCCCTTATTCTTAAAAAAGAACGTTTATTCAATAAAGAATCAACTAACATGGATGCCGTAAGTTAACACTTTGACTGCCATGTGGGTCATATATAACCGACCACGGTTTCTCCTGTGACGCTACGGTGGTCATTGGTGACCGGAGCATGATTACTCTTTGTATGGTTACATACTCTCGTGGCGTCCTGAGTGAAACATGTGATTTTAGCGTGGCAGTCAACGTGTTAACGAAAGTAGAATGTTCTAGCCATTTTTTCCCGTTTATTGCAGGGTCTGCGGGATTGTTGTCGTAGCATAAGGATCGGTAAAATATTGGTTGAGAGTAATGCCGATACGCACGAGGCCAGAGTTGTCTATGCAAAGTTCCCGGACGACATATCTGAGCGAAAAGTGTTGTTAATGTATCCTATAATGAGTTAGTATCAGACGCAATAAGCAACATTAATTAGGATTAAAATATAGTTAGGGTCTCCTTCCTTATATTGGTTACATCATTAAAAAGACCAACGCCTGCGCCTGTCGGTCTGTTCGATTGTTCGACATGGCGCATGTAATAACATTGCTTATTTAAAATTTACAAACAATGTCTGGTTATGAATATTTTATGTGAAAAATGCGATGACCTTTGATAAGAAAAACTTAATAACGTTCCTCTTTAAAATGATTTGCAGGTACTGGGAACACTGTGATAAAAGCCATAGCTGTATTGAAAGAACACAATGTGCAGGAGGAAAATATAATATTATCCAATTTATTCTGTACACCAATAGCTGCCAAAACTCTAGTCACTGCCTTCCCTAAGGTATGTAAAATTATTATTACTTGTCTAAATGGATTTTTGTTTGCTCTTCGTTCTCATTATTAGTATCTTCGCCATACGTCACTATTCTGACAGATTCTAACCAAGCATCAACAAATGTATGCTTTCTGCTGCTTGTACGCCGTAGGCGCCATTATTTGAGAAAATCAGATGACTGTTCCAACGGAATACTCATTCAAAAGATATGTTAGGTTGGCTTCGGGTCGAGTCTCTTTTTGATTAATGCTAATATAGATCCTTTCAATCTTTACTGTCATGTAGGTATAGTGGATTGTGTTAAACAATTGCTTGTTTTACCTCTTAGGTTGCTTCTTTCTATTTATGTCACTTCACTCGGCCGTTTCGAATATGTATATATATATATATATATATATATATATATATCCCAATTTATTTTAATCATTTGAAACTCGTCTTGAGAATAAAGCTAAATATTCCATTTTCCAGATGAAGATCTTAACATCGGAGATCCATTACGTTGCTCCCAATAATTTCGGACAGAAATACTTTGGTACGGATTGAATTCATTCAATTAATTTGCTAGTGAGAATTTAAGCTAAGCTAGAATATAATTTATTAAGTATATGAATCGTGCACGTAGCGAAAGGGAAATTATCGAAATGTCAGTGATAAAACGGATTGTCGTCTTGTCGCAATTTTCTGCAAAGTCCGATATTTAATAATATGATAAAAGGAAAAAACTCCCACTACCTTTGAAAAGTGACAGAAGTAAAGTGCAGTGCTCAGGAAGCCATACAAAAAATTAAACGAGCTACATACTCGTATTCTTTGGGAACGCATTTCAATTTCAATATTTAAATATCCATTCATTCATTCGTTCACTCATACGCATACTTACCTCAAAGTGAATATTTTTTACATGATCTCAAATGGCAGACTATACATTATGCAGTTATTATACAGCAGGGAATAACACAGCAAACCTAGATATATTTCAAGAGAAAGCCAAAGATAAAGGCAAAATCCTATTATGATCACGCGTTATTTGTGTTTTCAAAACTTATTAGCAAACGTGCCTCTAAAATGTGTATTCTCTGATAAACTTAAAAGTATTATTCAATGAATCCGCAAGGTCCCAAAAGTAGCGAGTTGCGGTAGTTAATTATATTATTACTCTAATCCTTTTTTTTTATATTTATTTTGCACCTAATCGCATAGTAGTGCACTAGACTTACTAATTTTTTTCAGTTCTCAGGGGATACATATATATGTTTTAAGACGCGTTCTCAGTACGCTATCGGGGTGACTCTTTCACACTGTATGTCCTAAAAAGATTATCCCTCCAACTGAGAATAATTTTTCGACCACAGGCAATTACAGTTCTTACATAAATATAAATGGAGGTCACTGTTTGCGAATGCATCTCATTAATAAATGCAAAGGACATTTCGATAATTCGCTTTCCCACGTAATAATATTTTGTAAGACTGTACGTAGTGTAACGTCACTTCGGGTCGACTCACGAGGAAGATTTTCGAGCACAAGAGATTGAATAAATGAGGGAACAAATGTCTCCTGTAGTCTCAAAATGAATTAAACTGTCTCAAGGTGAAAGGGTTTGCGAATACGAGCATCGATTCGTTGACGAGAATAGACAAAAGTAAATTTTGCAAATTTTTTAACTTTCTACATCAAGAACGCCACAAAGGTCCACAAGTCCTGTCTGGTAGGCCGCTGTCTATGGCAATATATCTTTAAAGTGTTCCTTTCGTTCAGGATGTCTGATGGGAATATTGCTTTTGGACGAAGACAGTTAAATTCTACTTACCATTTTCTTTTAATTCATTTTATTCTTTCTGTTTGTCCTATTGACATTTATTCCCGTATCATTTTATCAGCCATGAAAATGTATTCCTCGCGGGAAAGCTTTCCGCGATCGAAGCCACGTCGTGTTTTTCCTCCTTCTAATGAACATATACATATGAATAATTACGTGCAAGTTCAGGTAAAATAACGCTATTTGGCGTAAAATATAAAGGCGCCATAGATATATATACACACAGAAAAAGAAGTATACACGTTGCCCTCGCGGTAAAACGATACTTGGCTTCGAAACGCATATATATTGCATTCGAATCGAATACACCTTTTATAGTATAATTATCACGACTATGTGAAAGCAACACTAATGGATTTTTCCTTTATTATTATTTTATCTTGTCTTTATCCTTATGTTATCTTATCATTTATTTTATGTTTTTCTTTTTATTCTTCACATTGTAGGCCGAGGGTTGTCTTTCGCACGGGTAATTGTTAAACTGGCATAATATTATAAAGGGATAGGCCATTAATGGCAACTCGGATTTTTTTTTACAGTATATTAGCACCGTATGCACGTTTTATTATTGAACTACATACACACAGGTGAAGATTGGAAGACTGTAAGGCATCACGTTTACATATTTACTCAAAAAACATAGAAGAATTTCAAGAAACAATACAAAAGTGTTTCTAAGTTATACGTCAAACGGAAATTAATTCTATGCTAAGTAAAATGGCAACAGCCCTTTTTTTAGAACGATCTCACGGTATCCGGAAGTCGTGTCTAAGCTTCTATCATTTAGTATTACTCAAGAAAATAAAGTCAGTGTTGAATCACCAGGACTTATAATGATCGATAAATGGAAGTTACCTAACGATTTAAAAATGATAAAACGTTTAAAAAAAATATGATTTCCTGATCATACTACCGTATTATTCAAAATCTTGTTTTTTCTTTCTATTAATTCTACATGCATGATTTTTTTTTTCTAAAACACCTGACTAGTGCTAAAGTACCGAATGAAAAGTGTCAGAGAACTTTTGTACGAGCATAATATCATTGGATACCATATTACACCTTGAAAGCTTAACAAGAAAAAAAAATAAGCACAGAATAGACAAGATCTTATTTTCTGATAATGCATAATACGACTTTGCCCCGAATTTGTATATAGCAATTTGTACGCGTTTTCAACGTCAAATATAAATAATTAATTTTATAAGTCTTACCATTAGTTTCTATTAGTCACGTGTGTATGGGTATAGTGTGTGCGTTCGCGTTGCCTTGTATCGCTTTTACTGTTACAGTAATAATAACAGCACACAAATTCAAACAATACACCGTGGACAGGCGTATAATATGACCTGTATGTACCGTAGCCATTTATGTACATATACGAGAGGGAGAAATAATGCGTGGAGGAATTTTGAAAAAAAAAGGGACACGAAAACTAATTTAACGTTGTTCTTAAAAAAAAACATTACGAGTCAAAGCACACATTAATTTTGTATCTTTCTTTGAAAATCATACATACCTCAGACGCATATTCCGGTCACTGTTCCAATTTAGAATGATTTCTTGATTTTGTTTTTTACCCCTTTTTTTTATATCAACTCCTGTCGCAAAGAGAATTGTCACGCGTGTCATGTGTTCAAACGAGATAAAAATTCATGTGAAACAAGCATACGTGTAAGGCGCATGAATCTGTACGAGTGTTCAATACGTTATTATAGCTTTAAGGATAAAGAATCTATGTTGCGCACCCTTGTATGATTGTTTTCTTGTCGTGCATAGAATTGAAAGTATATATTGCCAAGAGAGAAAACACGCAAATGCTCATTGCGTCTATTCCTGGTGATGACAATAGTTTCTTTTTCTTCAAATTTTTTTGTTCAATTAAAAACATCTTACACCAGTCTTACATACTTTCTTAGATAACCTTCTAAGGATCAGTCAACGCTTTTTATTTTTGTCATGGAACGACATTTACTTGCATATATGATAATACATTTTGTTCAGAGTGAATAAAAGGAGTATATTTTCATGAAAACTGTCAGAAGAACATAACCAGTCAAAATATGAAATCATGCGTATGTCTGGTGAACATATGAAATCTAATAAGATAGAGATAGAATAAAATTGAAAAATACCATTATCAAATACGACGCATTAAGTATTTGCCGATATTCCCTATGTAATTTAATAAGAATTCACAATAGTCGAATTCCAGCAATTTGTACGTGAAGGGTTTAAGACGCATCGCAACCTAGTAAATTCGTGGCAAATTTGTCACATGAATAATTAGCATGTTGATCGGTCGTAAAATAAGAGACAATTTATGTGCAAATAAAAGTGAAAAAGATGATGATCCAAATACCTGTATAAACACCTATACTCTACGTATCATTCATTTCATTGAAATTCGAGAAGTTTTGCACATGTAGAAATCTGTTTCCATGAGAATCCTATTCTTTCCAAAGCCACGATTGCTTTTATCTTGAATCTAGTAATGTCGATAAAAATTTACCCGTATCGCTAATAGATTGTATCATGAAGTGTTACATTTTTTAAGAAATATGTATGCTTCAGTTGCAATTCATTATTAATTGATTTACAGGACGTATACGAGTTGGACACATGGTCCAATTAAGAATGAAAGAGAACTTTTAATTCTTTAATTTCAGAAATTATAGATTGCATAAGAAAGAGGAAAAAAAAACATGTTTCGCCATTGTTATTTTTCAGGCACTGAGTATCACGGTGTAGAAGTTACGTCGAATGTACAGAAGACAAATTTCGCAAGACGTTACAGTAGGGACTCGGATTAGTTGGGATTTAATGATCAGCCTTCCTTTATCGTAACCATGTAGATTTTAGTTCTTGAATTTTTGTTTTTCTTCGAGATTACCTTGCTCTATAAGAAAAATTAAATAGAAATGAAGACATAGAAATGTACATCGTCGAGAAGCTGAGAGACGGCACTATAAATCTGGACCCAACGAACAATTTTAAACGGGAGATTGACATTACAATAATTAAGGACAATGTTGCAAAGATGTATTTTGTACGTATTTCTAATTTTCTGTCTTACCGTGAACGGTGTTTCTTTTTATGTAGAAAATATGGATGAATATGATTGCGTTTTTCTTTTACATTTTTTACACAAGTATCTTCAGGGTCAACATTCAAAATCATTTTTTTTTCTTTGCTACTTTTACTCTTCTTGCGCGGACGAGTGCTAAATGAAACTTAATTGTTCGAATAACATGTCAAGTCTCAGTGAAACAAATGAGATACACAAGATCGTATGATTCTGCGTGATTAACTTGTATCGATGTATTTATTAGTAAATTCATATATGTATATATAACAGTGATCCGTATGATACATATCAAATGTATAATGAACCTTGTAAATATATGCGTGTATATTTTCATAATAATTCAATGCGTTAAGACTTTATTTCGTAGAACTTCTTTAAGACTAACAGTCATTTTTTTTAATTCTCTATTCATTCGTTACTCTTTCCCTTTTATTACCGGCAGTCACGATACGATGACTGGCGTATAAAGAAAAACATTGTTGAAATTCTATCGCGTCTTTAGGCATTTAACGTTATCAAAAAAGAGAGAGGGAGAGAGCAAGAAAAAAAAGTAAGACAATTTGACTCCTCTTTTTTGCTTCCTTGTTACACCCACCTGTCCTATTGGATTCTGAAAAGGCTTTACTTTTTTCTGTCCTTCCTCTTTTTTTTTTCCTGTAACCTTAATTAGTTTTACCGTGTAAATGGATATTAAATAATGTCTAGCTTTTATTTGTAATAAACGTAGTCTATGTAGCATTCTTTTTCTATTTTTATATGTTTTATCATTTCGTTTGGAGCTTCTTTTTTCCGCTCGGAGGCCGTGCAAATAATTCAATGTAAAAGCCAGGTGGGTTTACAACAATATTTAAATTATTAATTCAATGGTAAACAAAATACGACTAATAAAAAAGAAGAGAAATATCGATCGTATCAAATTATCGGGATACCAGATAATAATTTAAATAATAAGCAATACTACGAATTAATAAAAAAATTAAAATGAGGTTATTTCTACACAAATTTTAAGAACGGATACGCCCGGTTCTATCAGTTTATGATTTCCATTGGTGCGTGAAGCGATAAATGTACGTGTAATATGTATTTTCTGGCTTTTCTCTGCTCCTTTGTTAACACTCGTTATCAATACGTTCATGAAACAAAATTATAAGGACTCCTAGCAAGTATCTATAATTTCGTCTATCCCTTTACGTAGAGTGACAATGCGTGACATCAGTGTCGTTTAAGAAGTATTTTACTTGAAAAAAAGGTTTGTGCATGTCATTGTTTTGCTTTTACAGTGAATACAGATATAAAGTAAGCAGGAAAGAATGATAATGATTATTTTGATTGATTATTGAAATTCCTTTTTCGTTTACTACTTTTGATGCCGAACTTCGACCGTTACTATGCATGACGTGAATTTTGAAACCAACGATTAAAATAAATTTTGAATAAATTTATAGAACGAGGAAAGAGAGGATAAAAGAGTAATGAAAAACAAATTGAGCGAAAAGGTGGTATCTTTTTAAACGAATTTTCAGACAAAAGTCGACTTACTTATTCATTTCCATATTTGTATTTGATTTGGAAATTCTTTACGTAATATCTAAAAATGTTGATTAACCATAAAATCTTGAGCACCAAATCTCTTATACACGAGAACGCGATGTAGCGTAAATGGCGAAATCTTATAAGGAACAGTGCGAAAGTATACAAATTTTAATCAGCCGAAACATATAGTATTCTTTTATAAAGCAAAACAAAAATCTACACTGAGATAATATTAAAGATAGGACACGCGTGAAAGTAATAAGAAAGACGCGGTGGAGAAAATAGGACAATACTGTAGATAAGCAAATGAAAGTCATTAAAAAAAAAAGTAATCCGTTAACTCTGTACGAATTTCGATTAACATTTTATGATAAAGCGTAGAACAATATGTAATAGTCTCTTATAATATAAATCGACTTGACAACAAAACGTGGTCAACCCACCGCCATACACTTTCGAAAACAACGAGGAATCCTTGGAGACTGGGATATGTCCATAGGAATTAATATAGTTAACGAAATGATATAAAACGAGGTATGTTTAAAGAAAGTGGTTTATGAAGGTATCTCGCGTAACTAAGCAGTACAGAATACAAAATGAAGATGTAAAATGGTTTCGAAATTCCCGTAGGAGGAACGAGAATACGAAAATACAAAACAGAAAGA
The DNA here is from genome assembly GCA_030142595.1 of Trachelus iudaicus. Taxonomy (NCBI): domain Eukaryota; kingdom Metazoa; phylum Arthropoda; class Insecta; order Hymenoptera; family Cephidae; genus Trachelus; species Trachelus iudaicus. Next base: position 128,631 of record JARQTH010000045.1, on the reverse strand, counting down.
CATTTGGATTCACGCTCGTATCTATGCATAATTTACGAATTACATGAGGGTTATTTGTATTCTATGCAAACCTACTTGTAGTCTCCTTTTTTAATTTTTTAAACTTTATCCGAGTGGTTTAATTTTTCAATAATCAATAAATTTGAAGCGTTCTTTATCGCTGATTAAAAGAAAAAGCGAACAGTGCAGAAACAGCTTTATGAAATAAAGATGATGAATAATAACAACGGACATCGCGAAATCCCAGCTTTTAATTTTAAAGTGATATTTACTTATCTACTCCTCCTTCTCTTGATCGTCGGATTTCTCCTCGTTTTTATCGCCACTCTCCTCCATTTGTTCAGCTTCTGTCTCAGAAGTGTCTTTCGCGTCGCTTTCGTTAACCTTTGTATCGTTCTCAGGTTCTGCAGCAGCATCAACTTCACTAGGAATATTTATTTCGGTCTCCTGTTCCTGACTTGTCAGAGGTCTCCTCTCTTCCAAACTGTTTCAAATAAGGACATGAAGTTTGAGTCCATAACAATGTTTTCTGTCCTTAGAGTTTGTTAGTTTAAAATCTTTTTTCACCTTTCAGGCTGAACCGCAGTATCCTTATCTGTAGATGGCTGCAAAGAAATAAATTAAATTATCAATCAAGATTAATTAACAGCATTTAAATAGAAATTTCTAGAGCTTATATAAGATTATTTAAATATAAAGAAAGGGGGAAAAAAGATATTTTAAGCTTCAAATTGTACCGTTTAGGTTGAATACATACCTCTCGACTGGATGCATTTCCATTTTGCTGAATGTCTTTACTTTGTGATTTATCCAGTGTGATCTCTGCAGTACTAATAGCTGGTGTTACCTTCAAGAACTTTTCAAGTTCATCTATCTCATTGGCAAGATCAAAATCTTCGTAATCCTAATTAAATAATATTATACAATGATTGTACACATAATATACAAATCACAAAGCTGTACATTAAATGAATAAATAATATACACTCAGATCACTATCTATACATCATAATAAGGCAAAAATAAATAAACTTTAATTTAATCTGAATTACCCCACAGTATTCATCCTCGTTAAAGATTTGTGGAGGCAGAGGGTGTTTACTGTCCTTTGCATTACTATGAGTTTGCATAAATTCTTTTTCAGATTCCTTTCCTGGCTCAGTAATGTCAATTACAGTATATTCGACATTTTTACTCTCAAGAATCATCAAGACACGTTGCTGCCTTTTTTTTACCTGAAATTAATAAATCAGGTCCTATAAACTCAAGAAAAGTTTTAGAGGATCCAAAACTGATTGAAGAAACCCAAAAGGACACTCCAAAAACATTATAAAAGAATTACGAAACAAAAAAGTCATTGATTTATCGAAAAATCCGAAAAACCGTAAAAGCCATCCTTATCATAATAATCTCTTTATGAGTAATAACTGACTAACGACAGCTTTACCACAATAGACTATGATTAATCGTAAGCTTCTCGCAATTAGATCTACAGTTATAATGACGAATGTTGTATTTATCAAATCGATTGTAATCTGATCCACAAGCATGTATCGTGAAATGTCATCATAAGGTAGTTGCAAGGCCACGAATTAGCACTGGCCAAGATTCTGTTGCATTCTGAATCTGTATATCAATAAAGCATTTTGGTTCCGCAGAAATTTTGGCACTCACTTCTTTATTGCCGCTGATCCCCGATACGTAGACCTTGACGACCATCGTTGCCCGGGGTAATTCTCCTGTCAACCGGCACGATAAAGCACCCTCACCGAACCTTCCTGACTGGCTAATTTATTAGTAAATAAGTAGTAGCGGTACCAAACGGCTAGTTACGGTCTGACGGCGGAACAGTAGTAGCTGGTAGTAGCAAGTAGCGCTTTGGCTCGCCACGAAACGAAAGCCTAGCCTGGTATCTATCTCTTCTTCTACTACGTCACTGTCTCTCTCTGGCTATCTAACAGAGTACATACATACTTCTGTTAGGCGAAGCTAATGAATGCTTAAGGTTGTTTTAAAACGTCACAGTTTACTTTCTTGAGATCACCTGTATAAGGTCTGCTGTTCAATCAAGCTACTATAGGTCCGTTCGTGCAAGTGGTCTTACGTATTCCTGACTATTATAAGCGTATTCGAAAATGAGCTGAGAGCACACAGTACACGTGGCGTCCCTGTTTATTGCATGCATTTGATCGAGATATCAACATGTTCTCAGCGCTCTCGGCTCATTTTCGAACATATCTATAGTCCTCCAAAGCACGTAAAAACGCTTGCACGAACGAACCTAATAATCGACTTTACACCATTTTCAATTGTATTGTTATTGAATGAATAATTAATAATTTGTTGATTATCATCTCACAGCTCTAAATATATAATATACAATTATTGTGCTGGTTTGTACTAGGAACGAAACAGTTACGTATTAGTTCGAAGTGAGTAAATACAAAAATGTATTTACTATTATGTATTCTTTCCAGAAAAATGTGTAAATAATTCAGAATAAATATTGTGGCGATTTTTATGAGGTGGCCATTTTCGAGCCTCTGCTGAGACTTGTTTCGGAGCGAAGACTATCATCTGATCGTATATTTTCTATGGCGTACTATTATTGGAGTGTACTTCAAGTCAGTAGTTTTAGTACTCGACAGTATCCGATGAAAGATGTTGAGTCTAATTTTGTGCGGTCGTCTGGTACGATTTGCACAAAATAATTCAAGAATTAGAATTGGTGGTATAAAGAAGTTTTCAAATTCCGCTGGGAAACAATTAATATTTTGCAGAGGACAACGATATTCTGTTCCTAAGTGTTCGACTTCGATTTCAGTTGCCGGAATTAGGGTAATATTTATATCTCAGTTCTACAACCTGATCTCTATATGTACTTCGTCTTAATAATCCAAACTTCACTGTTATTTAAATAATTTTTCTAATTCGATGACGTTTTGCAATTTTATGATGTAGGATTTATTTTTGTACTCTAATACCTTTGAAGATAATATTCTAAGGAATTATAAACATCAAAAGTCAATGACGAGTGGTTTTATAAGTATTTGCATTCACTTATACTGAGAATTAGTATCTTTTGACAAGTGGCAGATTGTTATCTATTAAAAGTCATAACCAATCTAATCAATCATAAAACTGATGCAACACTCTAGTTCTCATTCCCATATCAGTACAATTATTAATAATATTGCTGTTGGTTTGCAAATAAATAATATTACTGAAAAAAGAAAATTATCAAACTTTTGCACTCGGCAGGCATTAAACTCTCAGAAAATAATTCTTTATTTGAAAATGATGAATACTATATAAATATTTCCTTATTCATTCTACAGATTTAATGCCTGCTGAATAGCTATGGGTCGAACATCAAGAAAACGTCACAGAAAGAAGAGAAATCATTTAACTGAATTAAAAAGTCAGGATGAAGTTTTTCCGCATTTAATAGAATGGATGATGTCCAATAATTGGCAGCCAGTTTGTGATTTAATGCCATATAACTTTCCTAATACTGGACGAGGCTTAAAGACTTTAAAACACATTAATGCAAAAGATACTTTAATTAATTTACCAAGCAATTTGTTAATCACAACTTCCACAGTATCAAACAGCTTCATTAGTACAATCTTCACAAGTAAGGAAAGCTATGAGGCTCAGAGTGTATTAGCTGTCTTTTTGGTATTTGAAAAACATTTAAATGAAAGATCTGACTGGAAAGTATACTTGGATACGTTACCAGATAATTACACGAATACAGATTTTTGTACCAAAAAAGAAAAATCATTATTACCAGAGTATATCTTAGAATACCTAAGATTACAGACAAATAAGGTCAAAAGTAGTTATCGTTTGATATTAAAATCTATAGATCTTTTAAAAATGTCTGAAAAGCACATTTGCCCACACTGTAATGTATCTTTACGTAAAATAGTACATTATTCCAAATATAAGTGGGCATATTATACAGTCAACACAAGAGCCATTTATATAGATGAAAACGTAAACAAAAATTGTAGCATAAATATTAGGAACATAAATAACATGACTTTGGCACCTTTTCTTGATATGTTTAATCATACGTTCGATGCTCCTGCAGAGGTACACTTGGTTATTGATGATTTTCAAAAAGAATTTTATCAACTTAATACATTAACATCATTCAGTGCAGAATCCCAAGTTTTTATTAATTATGGTGCACATAATAATATTAAACTATTCATTGAGTATGGGTTTTACATTCCTAAAAATCCTTTAGACGAAGTCTTTTTTGATATTACAGACGTACAAAAATGCATGAATATTTCCAAAAATAAATATAGCTTTCTTACAATAAACAATTTTCATAAAGACATGGGATTTACTTGGGATGGGCTTAACTACAATGCAAGAATTGCTCTATTTGTGTTAAGCACAAATACAAAAAGTAGAACATGGAAAATGAAGATATACAATGAAGCATTTAATGCTCAGGACACAAATAATATAAACGTACTAGCTAAGCAAATTCAAAATATAAAGCACAAGGAACTAATAAGTACATTAAGCAGTATGCAAAAGCTAACCAAACCAAGTTTAAGTTTTCAAATTGCAAAAAATATATTAGATGAGCACATTTCATTATTACATGAATCATTGAACAACCTTAATATCAAGCAATAGGTTTTAAGATTTTATTGTAAACCAACTTTAAACAATTAAATCTACTTTTGTGAGTAATTTTAAGTGTACATATATTAAATACATCTTCATCTTACCAAGACCTCAGCTCTATGTACTATCAAGAATAAACTATTTATATAAAAGAATTATTCATATCAAGAATTAATTTTATAGCACTACAATGATCATTGTCTCTTCTGTGAACAGTGCTGCAGTGGCAATGTGCTGGACCGAGCGCAGAAGAAGAAAAATGTTCCCCAATCGAAGTCGGTGGTCACTCCGGTTAAATTAGCCTTGGTAGTAGCCGGGCTAACTGGGGGTAAAACGGGACAACAAAAGCGTAACTGCTTCCATCCAGGCGTATCTAGCTTGAGCCGCGAAGGAATAAGCTTCCAGGATCGACCCCCAGTTACCAGTATGGAAATGGTCAAAGGAATGCTTAGCTATATATGGCCAAAGGTGCATCCTCGTTTTTCATGAGATCAAAAATAAGTATAGGACACTAAGGACACGTTATAGTCATTTTTTTCTCTTCTCTGTTCCCAGGATGATCAGGAAATTAGAAACAGAGTAAAAATAGCTGTGGGTCTATTGGTTGGAGCCAAACTACTGAATGTCGGAGTACCATTTATTTTCAAATATGCTGTCGACACATTAAATACTCATTCAGTAGTAGCAGGTGGTGAGGCGATTTTAAGTATGAATAGCGCTCCGGAAACTGTAGCAACTATAGGAATATCATTATTGATTGGATGTAAGCATACCTAGTGCTAATTCTGTAATATTTGATCGACGGACTGGATAGAATGCACTTATTATTCTCTTTAAAACAGATGGTATTGCTCGTGCCAGTGCGGCAGGTTTCAATGAGCTGCGAAACGCAGTTTTTGCAAAAGTCGCACAACATTCGATTCGTCGAATCGCGAAAAATGTATTTTTACATTTGCACAATTTGGATTTAGCGTTTCACCTTGGAAGACAGACCGGTGCTTTGTCTAAGGTAAAGATCTAAAGATTATTATAATTAATAGATGGTTTTCCACGTTTATATGTGCTTTTTTTTATAACAATTATTTTCAGACCATCGATAGGGGTAGTCGTGGCATTAATTTTGTACTCTCTGCCATGGTGTTCAATATAGTGCCTACTATATTCGAATTAGGTTTAGTAAGTACAATATTGGGTATAAAATGTGGCGGCGAATTCGCCAGTGTTGCTTTAGGCTGTGTTGGAATTTATACGGTTTACACATTGGGTGTCACTCAATGGCGAACGAAATTTCGGGTTTACATGAATCAGGCAGAAAACGAAGCCGGGAACAAGGCGATAGACTCGTTGATCAATTACGAAACAGTGAAAGTAAGTATTATGTTAAATCTGTCATAATCACAATTCTGTTGTTCATTTCTTTTTATTTCTTAGTACTTTAATAATGAGAAATTCGAAGCTGAAAAGTATGACCAGTCTTTGAAGAAGTATGAGGCAGCTTCTTTGAAGACGAGTACCAGTTTAGCATTGCTGAATTTTGGTCAGCATGCCATATTCAGCGCTGCACTCAGTTTGATAATGGTACTGGCTGCAAGGAACATTGTTAATGGTAAGAATGATAGCGACGATGTTAAACTAATAATTTTATAATAATAACTTCATTTCCTTATATACAGGAACAATGACTGTTGGTGACTTGGTAATGGTAAATGCATTGTTGTTTCAACTGTCCGTCCCATTAGGTTTCTTGGGTTCGGTGTATCGAGAAGTTAGACAAGCTTTTATAGATATGCAAACTATGTTTACGTTAATGACAATGGATCCTACTATTAAGGTGCAGTAAAAATTTACATACATTTTTATTTTATTTTAACATATGAGGCTTATTATTCGTTTTTGTTCAAACAGAACAAAGAGAATGCAAAACCATTTAGTATCACACCACAAAACTCTGAAATCGCATTCAAGGACGTGAATTTCCAATATGTTGAAGGCAAGAATATTTTTAAGAATCTCAGTTTTACCCTTCCTAGTGGAAAGAAAATTGCCATTGTCGGTGGTTCAGGCTCTGGGTAAATTATTTACGTCCTTTTCTACAGCGTGTTATATAAAAAGAGAAACTTGTATAATTGTTGTATCGGTTTCAGCAAAACATCAATCGTAAGACTGCTATTCAGGTTCTTCGAGCCACAGAGTGGCGAGATTTTGATAAACGATCAAAATATTCGCGACGTTAACCTGGACGATTTGCGAAGATCCATAGCTATAGTGCCACAGGTCAAATGATATAAATCAATATTTTAATGCATTCATATCCCATAACAAAATAATTATTTTCAGGACTCCGTGTTGTTTCATGATACGATTTTCTATAATCTCCACTACGGAAACCTAGCCAGATCTGAAAATGACGTTTACGAGGCGGCAAAAATGGCGAATCTTCATGATTCTATATTGAAGTGGCCTAAAGGATATCAGACTCCGGTTGGAGAACGTGGCTTGAAATTGAGTGGTGGTGAAAAACAAAGGGTAGCGATAGCACGAGCAATTCTGAAAAATAGTCCTATTTTAATATTCGACGAAGCTACATCATCCTTGGACTCCATAACAGAATCTGTAAGTCAATATTGAGGCTTGTAATTTTATTCCAAAAATTCGACATACATTCACGTTAAATTGTTCTCCACAGAATATTTTAGAGGCTCTCCGACGAGCGACTACTGGTCGTACTTCGATCGTCATTGCTCACCGTCTATCTACAGTGATGGACGCCGATGAAATTTTGGTTTTGGACAGCGGCTCTCTAGTTGAGCGAGGCACACATAATGAGCTACTGGCTATACCAAATTCTCTTTATAGTAAATTATGGGAGGCGCAGCATATGGGCGTGATAAAACAAAAGAATGAAACTATTAAACAAAGACCAGAAGGTAGTGCATGATTCCAAAATAGAAGGAAAATGCACTCTGTCTTGGCTACTATTTCATTAGTGATATTTACAGTAACATAATAGCGTTAATGTACATAAGCACCCGCCATGTAGGCGTGTGGTGAATTCGTACAGTATTTTCAGGAAGTACGATAACGCTTTTTAACCAAATGAACAGCTCTTCGGCGGTTTTACGAAAGATGCAAGAACTTTTCTGTAGCGGGATTCTACAGTGAGCAGCATTACTCGAAGAAAGTAGTACAACGTTAATAACGGATAATTGGTTTGTGTAGAAAGTAAAAAGAAAAAAACTTAACCATAAAAGACGAGGCTAATAGAAAAGTCCCATGTAATATACGTATGAGTTGAGATGGAAAAATAAAGGATTTTAGTTATGGAGAAGAACAACTGATTTGTTTTATTCATTACCAGTTAATTGCCAGTAATGATATATTCTTACGACAGTATGAAAAATAGGCTAACTTCTGAAAAACGAAGTAATTATCGATTAATTTCAGCCGCTGACTGGTCAGTTACCCTGACAACCTTTTAAAAAACAATCATGGACGCCTGTTGGGGCAGCAATGTGTTTCTGACACGCTGAAGTAAACGTGAAGATGTCGAGGACTGACTTTGACAATTACAGGATAAGAATGTAACGGAATAAGGTGGTGCCTGTTTGTAAAATGCAAACCGAGGTGCCGACTCTGCCCGTAGTCTGCTTGGATGGATTAAAACGATCAGCTAGGTAAACCCTGGTTTATTCTTAAACGTGAAAAAGACTAAGATCTAAAAAGTTCTTTTGATCTTTGAGAGACAAAGAGAAAAAAAATAAAAATGGTTTCCATGAATATTTACAGGAAACAGAACAACGGAACAAGATCATCGTCAGTAGCTGCCAAGAATCATTCACCATGTAAAAGTGCTGCATATCTTGTATCAAATCGAAAACAGTTACACCCGTTGCTCGGTGCGTACAAGAAATCAAAGGATTTGTAAAATATTTCTCTTTAACGTTGCATAATAATAGGTGGGCCATATAAAAATACGGTACGTATCTATTCTTTGTCGGAACCCTCAAAGACTAGTAGCAAAAGTGCCATAGGGCAAAGAGTAATGTCTGCAAAGATGCTACGTGTCAAACAACTTCAGAATCAGCTTGCAGACGCTCATTATCATCTGAATGTAAGTAAGATACAAAACATGTATAACTTTAATCATAGTCCGCATTCTATATGGTATGTACGAATTTCTGTTTATTAGGAATTGGCGAATGAGAATAGATTATTGAAAGCTTTACAAAAGAGGCAAGACTGTGCTTTAAGACGTTACGAGGGAACCAATGCAGAATTGCCGAGAATCATAAATTCGCACCACGAGGAGCTTAGGGTATTGCAGACTAAGTACAAAAAGCTTAAAGCTCAGCATAAAGATACGTGTGACTTACTAAAGGAAAAAGAAAATGAACTTCATTCGCTTCAGGTGATTTTTAACTATAAAAAAATTTTCATTCAATATTCTAATAATTTCAAGGTGTTTTCATTCATATTACTTTCAGACGCAAAATAAACATTTGCTGCAATTGAGTAAGGATCGTAATCTTGGCGAACGGGAGAAGCTGCAGACGCAAGTATCAGATTTAAATCATAGGATAAATTTGCAGCAGGAAACGATACAGGTAGATATTGTAAGAGCGAATGATTTTTTTTATTTTTCATATAAATCTAATAATTGTTGATTCGATCAGACGCTCAACCGGAAATTGACTTTGGAAACTAAAAGCTTGAAGCATCAATTGAATCTAGAAGTCGCCAGGCACAGAGAGACACAGAAACACTTGCAAGAATCTCTTGAGAAGCTGAAGACTTTGGAAGACCTTCTGGACAATAGAGAAAGAAGATTGTATTACAGTGGACAATTACCAGTTTTCCATAAACCGAAAAACATGGGATCTCAGTCTCTTACAAACTTAGCTGAAAGAAGGTATCAAGTTGGAAATAAACAATTTGTAATTTTTTCTGTAATAAAAATGTTTCCACATTTCCCCAACAGCAACGTGATAAAGACAGCTAGAATCAAAGGACAAAATACTGATAATGATTTACTGGTAAGAATGGTTAAATAATTCAAATTAACACGTTGAGCGCCACGTAAGTTATCGGTGACTGACACTGAACTTTCCGTTCAGGCCGCGTCAGTAACGGGTGACTGACAGTGTAAAATATGCGTGCTTCTAAGCAGCGCGCTTGGCCTGACGGGGATTTCCTTATAAATTCGCGTGGCACTCAACGTATTAACACTTCATCAATAATTACTCAAATTATTAAAAATTTTCTGTAGCCAATTCTGGCCGAATCGGAATCCATGGACCATGTAAAGTTTGGGAAGACTATACCTACCTCAACGGCCGATTTATTACCGGTATCGCCGAAAACAGAAACAATGGCGAATCTTCACCGCGTAAGAAAATTCCGACTTCAAAAGTCATCAAGTAATCGCGACATATCGACAACGAGAAGTAAAGAAAAATTAAATGAAAGAAGAACCGAGGAAAATGGCGAGTCGGCTGAGGTGTTGAATTCTGGAGGAACGCGAAATTTTGCAGATATGATGGCACAGCGCGAGGCAAATGATTACGAAAGAGAATTACGAAGGTTCGAGGAGAATTATGAAAAAAGAAAAGGTCATGGAATTTACAAATTACCCAAAGAATTAAAAAAAGAATATGGATATTCAAGTAGCGACACGGACAGTGAAGAGACGAATAAAGCTCAAGATCCATCGAGTAAGTCAAAAGAATTGCATGCAAGATTGATAGATAATGAAGAAGAGAGCTCAGATATCGACGATAACAATGATAAGAGAAGAAATCCCCGATTTTTTAACAGTGATACCAACCATGAGAGATTCGTTAATCAGGAAATAATATTCAGTCACGAATCCTTGTCGAAACTGTCAAGGAGCTCGATTAGACAAATCTATGGGAACTTCGAACATAAAACCGAAAAAAGATACGCAAGTATTTCGGAAAGTGAGTCCGAATTGGAAATAGAGTCAGGACTTAGAGAAGATGGTGAAAAATGTAAATTTTTACTGAGGCCTGTGCAGGATGATATGGTGAAATCGGAAAAGAATAATCGAATGGAGGAATTTTTTAAATATGACATAAACACAGCAGAGTCAGAATCAGACGCGGATAAAGAGGAATTGGGAAACACTCAAACTGGATTAGAAAATGTTAAACAGAAGTCAAAGAATTTTGACATGGGTCAAGAAAGTGTTTCAAGGGACACTTATGACAATGGTCAACAGCGTCTTATGGACATTACAAAATCCTGGAGTGAATTGCAAGACAAGATAATGAAGGAACGCGAAATATCAGAAAGACAATTAAAAGCTTTGGAAAATAACGCAGAAGATTTATCATTTAAAGTGAAAGCAAAAGACTCACTATTTTTCAATGATAATATTCACACTGATAAGATGTCCTTATCGGATCTTTCAGTTTTAGAAGATAATGCAGCAGACAAGGAGTCTCATTTGAATAAAGTGGATAAAGCAAAGCAACTTGTTACACAAGAAAATATAAATGTTACTGTAGAAGCAAATACATCTAAATCCAATGAATTACATGAATCACCAATACACTCTGGCGAAGTAAATGCAGAGACCGCTCCGGAAGATGATTATGAGAAAGTACTAAAGAGCAAAGCACGAAATTTTAAAAATTCTGAAGCAGATGAATCGTATTTAAACAAAATCGAGGAGGAATTGAGTAAAATAGATTCTGTCCAAGGTAAACTGTCAAGTTTGACAGTGGAATCCGACAGGAAAGATTGTGTTAATTACATGCTAAAAAGTAGTATAGTAATAAAGGAGAAAATAAACGGTTCCATGAAAACAGAAAATTTGCAAAAACTTTTGGAAAATGCTCAGCATGTATCGGATGCTACAGAGGGAAAATCTAGTAAGGATCATAAAGACGAAATGTCAAAAGAGGCAAATTCGTTGAGTTATAACAAGGAGAAATTGTTAGCAGCCATGAAGGCGATTGATGACAATGAGAATATTGAATTTTTGGATAATCAAAAATCCCGAAGGAGCAGCATTTCGAATAGATCACAAATTACTGAAAATCTCTATCGTGGATTACCTAGTCATGCGAAAAAGAAAGATGATCTCATGAAGGAAATATTTGGTGATGTGAAGGTCGAAAGTAAAATGCGTAATGGCTGTAGTAAATTACACTGATATAAAACAATTCCTTTTTCAAAGAAAAAAAAGAAGGAAAAAACCTAGTGCACAAGACATTCAAAATATATAAATAATGCACTGTTAAATACCATCTTACACGGTTTTAATTATTTTTTCTCTTTGTATAAATTTCCCGTTGAAAAAATATAAAACACCATAACATCTTCGGTTAATGAAGAAAAAATTTGGTGTTTGAAGAAAAATATTACAAGATCCTGTGAACAATTGGATATAAAAGAAAAAGTTTGAAATTGTATAGATTATACCTCGTAACGTGTACAAAAGTGTTGCAATAACAAAAAAAAATAACAATGTATCACAATTCCCCCAGAGGCAAATAAATAATTTCATACGCAATGGATACTACTTGATGTTGTCTTTTTATATTATTATTTGTTTTGTGAAAAAATACAAATTTGTTTGTTATAATATAAATGTGACATATCGCCCGCACAAATACATCTCATTCCTAGGGAATGGGATTTGAGCAGTATAAAATATATTTGTTATTTACATGAGGTTAATGACATTAAAAAAAACTGACTTTAATGATCAATATTTTTAATAATTTCTATCATAAAGAACCCTGCCCGTGAATCGAAAATAAAAAGATTACATACCACCCCCTGGAATTTCATTATTTTTTTGAAATAGTTGTTGGCACATGTGATCTATTAATTTGGTATCGTAATTAGTAATGTTAAATTTCTCTTGTTATGTCAAGACTTTACCGCCACAGCATATAGTTTAAAGATAAACAGATCTAATCACCATTTAAATATATTACTATATAAATAATACAAATAATAAGTACATCATTTAACAGATTTTTTCGCGATAATATCCACGTATATGCGTCTGTGTCCTGCACGATAAATGGTGCTATTAAAATGTGAACACAATATAATATATACAGAGTATATCTGCCATATTCATTTATCCTTGAGAGATTGTAAAAAATATTAGTACAAAAGTATCAAGGATTTAATGGATTTTCTACTTGCATCGAAAGATATTCAATAATTATGATCTATACACTCTGTTTGCATATATTCATAATTCAGCGATTAACAATGCACAACATTACGAAACATAATCGTAAAAAAAATTAATGTTGGACGGATCATTCGAACTGATTTTTGGGCGATTCTTATCTACTCACATTGTCATCGATTCGCCATTATTTTGAATCCTTAATACTTTTAATAATCTCCCATCGCTGCTATAATATTCGACAATGCTGTTCTTGCATCACTCTCTTCGAAGACGTTTAGGACCTCCATAGCTTTTTGCGAATGTTCCTTTTGCAGTTGTTTTGTTAATTCAACTCCAGGACCTGTCATGATTATGTCATGAACCTGAATAAGTGAAAATGCAAAGATTGTTAAAACAATGTATTACAGAGCATCGCTATAAAAAGTAATATCTTTAAGAGAAATATTATTACCTTAGCATAATCCACATTATGTACAGACTCAAGTCCCTTATCTATTTCTGTTAAAATCGTTGGATCATGCTCAATATGAAACATTACAGGTGCACAGCATAGGCTAAATGGTATAGAATGATCTTTGCCGATAAAAGGACCCAAATCTAAACATGCCTGTTAAAAAAGGTATTTGTGTGTATTTATGTTAATTCTTAACCCGTATTTAATATCGAGTAAAACATATCTAAATGTTCAATTATAACATATTGCTTTACCTGCCAAGCAAGGGCTAAATGCTTTCCAAATTTATATCCTTGTTCTTGCACTTCGTTATTGTGTCCAGCTAGTTTCAATGTACCTTGACAGGATTTTCCAAGTAGCGCGCCCGCGCTCAATACATTTTGTAATGTCCATTCTTTCACGGCATAGCCATTACGATCTAGTGGCGGAATTGAGGGTAATGGATTATTTTGACTATCACGTCGTCCAATAAATTCTGCCTCGGCCAAGTCCCTCACAGCACTTGACATCAATTCTACTAACTATATAAGAATATGTATTTATTTTTATTGAAAAAGCAAGAAAAATGATCAGTGATAATTTATCAAAGTGTATGTTACATACATCCTGATTTCTGAGGGCTGCTAATTCGGCACAACTATTTCCTAGCAAGTAGTCGCCACTTAATAAGGCTATTTTATTACCAAAAGTCATGTCATTCATTTCAGAAGCTTCAGGGTATACCCCAGGATGTATGTTCACTAAGCCTTTATGAACAACGTGACTGGTACGGATCATTTCTGTTACTTCTGCTAGAGCTCTTTGACTGAAATACCAAAAATCAGTATAAAAACTGTAAACTAATAAAATAATATATATACTAAGCACTTAGTGATGAGATAACATCAGATTAAATACCTATAAAGAACACCTGCAGCTTTATCTTCCTCCATGTCATCAACATTTAAATGTCCTGCCGCTTTTGATATTAGAAGTACAATAAGGCCCCAAGCCTGCATATTATTGCGGCCATTATAAATTAAACTTCTACAAATAATTATGCATATTATAATACAACTAACTAAATAGTCAAAAACACAAAAATATAATATTACATAATTAGCAATAAGTTCTTACTTGGCAGTTTTCAACAGGGGATGATTAGATCCCACAAGCTTTCTCAAATGTAGTGCAACATTAGCAATCTCATCACTAAGAAGCCATCGCAAACTAAGAAATGATGTCGGATAGCCCACAATCTTCTCAGCTTCAGAAACTGCACGGTTCCAATCTGGTTTCTGACTTGCAGCAACTTTAGTAGCAAAACTGGTTGCACCAGGACAGAAGTCTCTACTGTCTTTAATTAACAGATGATATTTATTGCATAACAAGCCAGAAATCGCGTTGCCTCTTCTCAACACCACGGAAAGCGATTTATTCAAAGCCATTGTTATTAATCAGGCGCTCTTTATATCCGGGAAAATTCTTTTCGCTAAAAGGCTAACATTGGTCGTGTTAATAACCGTGAATTCTCAAAGTACTGACGTCCCAAAACTTTCTCTTTTGTCCTGATTTCCTTATTATAACCTGCTTCCTCCAATAACATAGCTATTTCGTAGTACGTCACGAACACGTGGTAACACTATTAGAAAGCTGTCACTGCATTCTAAGCATACCGAAGATTCTTCGAAACTGAGAAATACATTGTTTTATTATTAACAAGTCAATAAAAGATATTTTCTATCATCCTGTAAACAGGCAGATTAAACAATTTTAACTACTGATCACTACAAATGTCGCGCAACAGTTAGAATAATTTTAAAGTTTGACGATAAAAGTATTTCGACAAAGTTGCCAACATTACAGAAACGTAGAAAATGAAATTCATTACAATCGAGGATGAGTTTAGACCACTGAACTATACCGTTACTATACTAAACATGGAACGCGCCCACTGTAGTAAAAGCGCGAGCCGAGAGAGAGATGGTCAATATAGTGGACGACCTCTTTGTTTTTCAGGGCCGTATAAAGACGTCCAACTGCGTCCGACATCCCAAACCAGGAATTTTCGTAATTTTTGTGACGCGGTATATTACATGAATTTCGATGGCTGCGTAAACAATGTAACGTCCGTAAGTAAGTGGTAAATAACGAGTAGAGAATATTTTTGTATAGATAACTTGTTCGGTCACAACAAAGGGCGATTATTTTCTGTAGAATATTATGACGCCCATTACCTGTGAAATGAAACGATGCTGTAGGGCCACCACAAGGGCTTACACGACTTAATATAACAAGATTTTACCATTTTTGTGAATATATCATATCTCAAAAATATTGTCGAATCCAGTCGAATCTCACTAACCACGTGTTGAATGCAAGTTGTAACTGGAAAGCATCTACAAAGGGGCACCGGTGAGTTTCAGGAATTGTAGGTGGTAAGATGGTTGTATGTACATACATATATCCATACAGTCCTGCCTGCCACGGTATCTATGGACACGAGACGCTGAGTCTAGCAACCTCATTGGCTAGAACCCTTTTAAAAAGTTAGATCCCACCATAAGAATGTTATCTCTTTTGACGCGCGCTTTTACTGCAGTGGGCGCGTTCCACGTTGAGTATTGGTTGAGTATAGTTCAGTGGCTTAGATCACAGAATTTATACTCCTGGAAAGGAATGGTGCAGTTAAAAGTGGCCCCAACATGTTGAAACAAGAGATATATCACTTTCTCACTTGATAATGTCCAGTTCCCCTCATTGCGGAAGTGTGCATTTTACTGATGTAACAAAACTTAATCAATCTAACGCGAAACTCGAGTTACATGAAGACTGGACGAATTCAGAGAAATTCGATTAGAGGCAGCCGTTGTTATGATGTTGTGCGCGCGTATGCAGTGAGAGGAACTGAACGTTACGAACGAAGAGAGAGATATCTCTGTCTCAACATGTTGGGGTAACTTCTACTCATTTCTTCCCTGCCTTTCCTTGTGGCTGACTTCTCCAATGAGACGTGCCAGAACACTCGTTTCTAGAGTAGGTTATTCCCTTTCCAGGAATATAAATTCTATCGTGTGGACCACTGAACTCTAGCTGTCTGGAATGCGTACGATAGTAGTGGGGGCCGCGTAGGGGGTTGACACTCTGATGGGTTCTAGTGAAACATAGAAATAGTGATATAACCTACCGATAAGATGGCGTTGTTGCTCGTACTAACAGTCTAAATCACTAGAGTGCTGTGTCTCCAATAAGTAGTCTGTGACTTATGCTATGGTCGCACTAGCTTTGACTAACTTATATAGTGCCAATAATAATGTACTAAGAATAAAGCAAGAACGAAAGAAAGGCAGCCAATCAATATTATACTACATTTCGCCAGCTTGTGGCTGGACTTTACTGGGTTTCTACCACTATCTTCAACGAAAAAATTAAAATAAAAAGTATGAACTTATAACTTCAAAATTTTAATGAACATATATACATAACATTATATTTTAAGGTACAAGTGAATATTTCTGCACAATCAAGATATTAAATTATGTGGTGTTAGTTCATGGCATAATTCAATAATGTCAAGACACTTAGCAGCAATAACAAAAATTGGTTTGACATATGGCAAATCCTTTTTATTGCCAAACCAAATTTATATCAGGAAGAACTTTGTGGTATCAGTATCCTCATCCAGATTCAATGAGTATTCGTCTAATGATAGTGGATGTTCAGACGTCAATCCTATCATACCCGAAGTCAAAGATTACAATGAATTTCTTCAGGAGTCTAAATCTGGTGTTCGTATAGGATGTAACACCTTAATGCAGTTACTTAAAATTAATGAAAGCACTGCTTTACATGCAGTTCACATGTATCCTGCACTGCAGAAACTACCATGCTTAGAAATAATGCAAAACTATGAAACATTATCTGCAATTGGAATTCCACATCAGAGTATCAAGAACAATATCTGGTTGCTTGCTGACACGAAAGAGGTCATTAAGGTCAAAGTTAGATATATTCAACTGTTACCACTAGAACTAAAACATGCATTACCTTTCTTTAATCTGAAGATCAAAGAACTTAGAACTCTTGTTACCGTTATGAAAATGGAGGATAATCAGGTACCACATACTTCCAGGATACATTACTTATCTGAAAAATTGCAGGTACCAGTATAATCAATATAATGAATTTTGTACATTAAATAGTATCATCCGAAATTTAAAATGATATTTTTTGTTTCAGTGTCCCTTAACAACTATGTGTAATATACTTATGAAACATAAGTATTTACTTAAAATACCTTTTTGCAGAATAAAGAAAATCACAGAGATTCTAATCGGTACGTAATAACACAAAATAGAAATGACATACATCTTCGATGCAAGTAACTATATTTTTCATGCTTTAAAATGTTTTAGAATATGGTGTAACAGCAGAAAATATATTGAATGACTTGTGGGTATTCAGATACAAAGAAAACACTGTATTGATGAGAGTTCAAAAGGCTCTTGAGGCTGGAGTGAACCCAATAAAGCCATGGGTGGTACGCTGTCCTGAAAGTGTATTGAATGAGTAAGTTCTTACTGTTCGTTAATTTTAATGATCAAAACATCATAATTATTACATAAGTTATTATTAATAATTTTTTACAGAATTTTTAGAAAAAAAATCCAGCGTCACATAGCACTACAACCATATACAAACATCATAGATTTTCTCGCTGCAAAGTTACAGTGTAGCAAACAAGATGCAGAAGACTTTGTTGACAGGAATCCAGCCATTCATAAAATGGATCCATGGAAGTTGAAAAATGTTATTGAATTCTTGTATGAAAAGGAATATAAGCCTGAGCATTTAATACAAACCCCACGACTTTTATATTTTGGCTACAAAACAATACTAAATCGGTATAAAGAATTGGAACTGTTAAAGATGAAACCATCGAATTTAAGAGTCTTGTGCAAATCGCAAGCAGAAGTACAGGATTACATCGAGAAACATAAAAATATGAAAATACGGGAGGAGCAACTTCAATCGGCGAAAGAGAAAGATGATATTTCGAATTGAACCAAAGTGTAAGACATGTGTTTTATTCAACTAACATTACGACGAGTTTGGACATTAGTGGACATCCACTATTGTGCAAAGTTCAAAAATGTAAACTACTAATGGTGTTAAATATTTTGAGGCTACAGTGTACATAGAGAATACATTTTTGTATGAATAGAAAAACAAAGTATAGAAAATTGTTCTTTTATTTTCTTTTCATAATGAACAAAGCATGTAATGTTATAATAACTGGATAAAGACGAATCTTGCAGAGATATCAGATTAGTTTACCTATTCAGTCCACGTCAGTTTTTTACCGTTAATACTCGTCAATCCTCCAGATTTGCATAGCGCGTATAAACTGTGAAGGTGATTATTATTTTCGAGAGCTTGCTGTTCTTCTAGTAAAACAGTCTTCAGATTTGCACAAACCAAATCAGGATAGCCAATAAGTTTAGTGCGAATTTCCAACGTATTCAGCCAGATGGTATTTCCCAAACATAATTGCACCTAAATGAGATGAATATCATGAATAATAAAACATTATTGAGCAACGGGGGTAGGAGTAGTGAATTTTTGTTGCATGCGTCCGTTCACACGCTTATATACACGAGCAATTATCTATAGATTTAACTGATAAATAAAGTACGTGTATGTTAGAAAAGCCATGTTCTTTTGATTTTAATGATAAATTTTATGATCCAACAGACTATGGCTAACTTGTACACATTGTTTTTAATACAAAAATGATATTGACAATTTGAAGACTGAGTAACAACCTTTCCACACGCGTAAGAAGTAGGATTTAAATATTTCTCCAGCCATTCATGAACCATATTTTCGGTATGCCGATTCCAGACATATTCCTTATCGAATGGAGCAAGATTAGTTATGAAAACTTCCACTATATTGCTTGACCATATTTCTAATTCTTCGGGTATTTCTAACAAGCGGGATACCTGTCAAACAAAAAATTAAATGTAATAACTAAATTCTAATATTTCAACAATTATCCCTTTTGCACCACTCACGCGAACTCTTGATATTCTTTCGCCGGTATCAATACATCGAACACTCGCCACATTAGGCATGTCTTCCTTATCTTTCTCAACTATGTCCAAAATTTGAACACGTTTGAAACTGTCTACAGTATGTTCCAAAGTGTAGATCCCACCTACGTTTATAGTTCGGCATATTCTCCTGCAATAAGTTATGCATTTTAATTGATGAATTTTTTATTTACTAATTTTTTTATTTACTTTTATTTTTAATTTTTATTTAAAAGAAATGAATAGAGGCAATAAGAGGTAAACCTGTTATCACGGTTCGAATAGTGCTGTTGGATCTTCGAGTACAAGTTTGTATGTTTTTCAATCGAACAGACAACCGTTTCAAAATTTTCAGCTTTGATGTACTCCAATATTCTAGCTGAATAATGTGTTGCATCGTGTTGGTACGTTAGGAGTAAATTGGCAGTATCGCCTCTGGGAAGGAATTTATAAGTAGTGATTATTGATCAATTAACTAATAAGGATTAATCAATAAAACAAATAATGACTCACATGCTAATTTCCGTCGTAGGCACATCAATCTCTCTCAGCACGCAGTGTCTGTAGTGGCAAGAACTTTTTTTTGGACAGTAACCTAATGATTTAATAAAGTTGCAGATCGCGTATTCCTTCTTCTTCATATCGAGGGAGTGGGCGACACGCTATGAATATATTGTACTTTAATTGATTAAGAGTTTAATTAACTATTTATTAATCATTGCAAGCAATTGGGCCCTACCTCTACCGTATTTCTCAGGTCAACCGATACTTTCATGCCTAACTTTTCCATAGTATTTACGACTCCCGAAATCTGTAACTCGCTAGTCTCATCTAAGAGAATAATCAATTCACAAGTGGAATTTCCCGAGGACTGTGACACAATAAGAAATTATTAAAATAAATTCTTATCGAAAATCGAGCCGTTCCATATCATTACGAGTACACTTACTGTCTTCCAGTTATCCATTAAAGTCGAGAATCTATAGTAAAATTTAGATTTCGTACTTTTCGGTATTGAATAGTGTATCAGATGTTGTATATTTGATATCTCCAAATCCGGTAATACTTCGTCAGTGCATATTAAAATAGGATAACGTCCTGGTATACTCATATTCCAAAATTCCTTAATGGCTGAAAAATGTCATAACATTCTGTTCCTCGATGTTTCGAATATTAAAATATGTAAAGCGATTTTTACCGTTCAACTGGAAACCATTCATATTCCCGTGAGCTAATAAAGTTGTTATGGAATGCTTCTGTAAAAATTCGTCAAGTTTTATCACTTCGTCTGTATCATTGCAGACTATCATGGTTCTCCGCACTGTAGGCTCATCACCAATACATTCTGAAAGCATCATATGAGCCAATATTGGTTAAATACATCTTTTCATCTTCAGGAATAATAAATTTATTAATATCTTACGTAATACTTTAAGAGTTTTATTTTGCAATTTTATCATACAAAGCGTCGGCTTAATGCCGGCGTACACGGCAGCTTCCATGAATGATCCTATACACGTGTAAGGATCATCCATCGAAGTTATGACAAATTTTCTCAAAATTGAAGTCCACTGTTCGGACACAGTGACAATTTGTAGAAGTGGTGTATCTAGATCACGTCGATCTCTATTGCGTATGATGTCATGTATCTTGAACAATTCCCCTAACTGCAATACAATTTTGTAATTTATTTAGTGACTAGGCATTGTTCCTGGTATAAAATTTGTGTCTTTGTTTTTATTCTTTATTATAATCCTTTAATATATTTAAATCAATTACCGAAGTGAAGTATTTATCTAGAATAATATCAGCCCCATCAAGAACTAGATGAGAGAGTTTGTGAAATTTCAATATTTTTCTGTTTCGAGTCAGAAATCGAGCCAGGAACGGCGGCGTCGCCACTAATATGTGACAACCGTTATAAATTTCAGCCTATTATTAAGGAATAAAATTAAGCACAGTAATTAGTATTATTCCAAAATACATAATGGCACAATTATTTTATGTTTATTTTGTTATACATTACCGCAAATGATTTTTCAGATATTCCATGAGAACCTGCAAGTACTTTAATATTTTGATAATGCTGCAAGTATTCCATAAATAATGCACGTGCACAAAAAACTTCCGATGAAGATGAGCATAAAATTAATGCTAATGGTATAGTTCCTTTTGGTAACTGAGAAAAAAAAGATTTTGTTCCTTAAGTTTCAATAAATACTGTATTACATTGGATCATGATTATTACCGTTTCATAAGATGCTATTATACTTGCTATAGGCAACACGTATCCCAAAGTTTTCCCAGAATTAGGTGGACTAATTGCTACTACATTCAAGCCTTTTGCGATAGCTGGCCATATGTAGGATTGTATCAGCTTAGGTCTGGTAATACGCTTAGAATTTAACACCTAGTAAAATTTAAAGAAAACAATGTTTAAAACATAATTATGTATATACGCATACTTAATGATAAGTGTGTACCTGATGTATTCCAAAGGCAAATCTGGCATCTGCTACTGCTTTAAATTGGGCGCATTTAACATTACTTTTAATTAAAATCTTCTGTAAGTCCTTCTCAACAGTATTCCTGAAAATTCTTTTATGTTTATTGTGTGTTTTTAAATTTGGTTTACCATTAGTTACATTTGCATCGTTTTTTTTATAAATTTCTATGTCTCCATTGTCAAAGTGCACAATTTGAGACTGATCATTATATTTCGGATCATCAATTACTTTTAAAAGATCTGCGAATGCAAGAAGGATTATTAATCACTTATAATTTACATTGGTTATTACAATACTAAGAAGCATTACTTACCATTATCTAAGTATACTGCAAACAGATTAGATACCAATGTTTCACTAAGACAAATAATTTCTTCATCTATAAGTAGATAGAATTCTCCATACTGATTATTTTTCCCATCATAAGCACAAGAATCAAAATATATACATTGGGATGCAATCAGTAAGTCCTTGGTGAATTGAATAGCTGCTGCACTCCATTCACTCTGCAGGCTTTGGAATAAAAAAATTTAGATACAATTTTCTTGTAATTATAAAGACCAAAGACACCTACATTAAAGTAATCTGTTGATCATCTTCAACAGTCCATTTCCTTACAGCTGGAATAACATTATGTAGACCAACTGAGAATGTCAAATATTCATCACTAAATGTATGCCGTGGTGTAACAATAAAATTATCAAATGGTAAAACCAATGATATGCCATAATCTGGTAAGAACACATTGTACTGTGGATTTTCAACATCTGATAGATTTGTAATAATTCCTCGACACCACCATGCTGGTAAATGTACATCCTTATCAATTTTAGTACGTACAATTACAGGCTGAGGAGTAAATAGTAGGTATGATCAACTTAATATTACTTATACCAACAATAAAAAATGATTTTATATTTGCTTTTAGATTTTCACTTACATCCAGTAAATGGACCTCAGTATGTGTAGAACTATCATCCAATTTCTTTCCTTTCATGTATTTTTGTATTTTTCCTGATAATTCATCAAGTTTTTTAGAATAACTTTCCTTTTGATATATTCGTATATGATATGGACTTATTATACTAGTCACTTTTACTATGACTGCACTATCTGGGATGATATACTCTGAAAAGAAATATAGCAAATGCAATCAGAACTAGAGTTTGCAGTGTTTAATACTTAATACATGTGCAACACACATTTATTGTTCCAAGATTGCAATATTAGTAATTTAAATATCAACTTATAATGTAATAATATTGATGTCAGAGTAACTGAATATTTACCTCCTGAACTCGTTTTTGAACTCATGGACATCGTGAAAAAACTAGAATATATGCAATAATTTTTAATAATCCACAATTTTTACATAATGTATATCCCTAACTGTACTAAGTTATTTTAAATATAATTTCAACGTGCAGAATATACGGATGATATTCGTGCGCACTTTTTGAAACAAAGAATAAAGCGACTATCTTCACTTAGAAAAAAAAATTAGAATTTCAATAATAAAGCAGCATACAGATCTCTATATAGCCTTTTTTCTGTAAATACAGTTTTGCTTGGAAATCATAAATAACCGCACATACTTGTGTTTAAAGAAATGTTAAACTCTTCTTTGTCCTTTAGTGGCTTTATTTCTCTGAAGGAGGATCGGATCAAATATTAGCACTAGGTAATTTGAAACTCCCAGATAGGAGGAAACTGGATCCTCGCGTGTGTTCCAAAATCTACTATCATTCGAAAAAGTATTACTCTATCTCTCGAGGTCGATTGTTAAATCAAATTTAGTGAAATTACGAAAAATGAATAGTTATTAGCCAATCGTGTGTTAAGTTCAAAAGACAAGCACAACGATTAGCTAACAGTTATTCACTTTTCGTATTTTCACTGCATTTGAGTTAGACAATCGACCCCTTGTTCACCAACGCGCGTTCCACAGAAATAGACCCATACTTTAAAGTACAAGAATCAGATTTTTAAACATATTGCTGATCAAATAGGACTGTTAGAATGTTTTTTTTATTGGTAGGTAATTATCTGGGGGGAGAAACTTTGTCACTTACACAAATGAAAGTTCTGTTTTGCGATGAAAGAAGCTTGTATAACTACGTTTACACGACGGTTCGGAACATAGAATTCATACTCCTGGAACGGGAATATCCTACTCTAGTAATACAGAACTTATACTCCTGGAAGGGTAATATCCTACTTGTTGATTGACGACAATCCGGATATGGTTTTTTTCAGAATTGGTCACAAGTTCACAAGTTCTTTATTGCTTTACTACACAAAGAACAACGTACGCCTTGTTTGCGCTCATTTTCACTTCAAACTAAACTAAATTACACAAACTGTATTCCCTAGATGGATATAACCTAGGGGAAAACAAACCGCCGGATATGCCCACTAGAGCCGCTGTGGACTTCAAGCAGAGATGAGTAGGGAGATGCACAACGCTACGGTTTTAGGCGATACCAAAAGCATGGCGCTAAATCGTAGCGGCGAGTCCGGGAGTAGGATTTCGTGATCATCGCCTCTGTCAATGTTACAGAATCCGTGTAGCCGCGCGGATAAAGTTCATCGTTCCAGCCGATATTGCAGTCAGTGTGACACGGATGATTACTCGGTGGTGGGGAAAAACTTGCTGCCCCTCACAAATCGTTCTCGACAAGCAAGCGGGCAGCAAGGTCTTCCGTTAAACCGAACCCTGAATGTTTGTATGGACCTAATGCGCAAACAAATGTATATATTCAAATAAATTTCAAAGTTATAAAAAATGCATAGAAATATTGGTTTCAGTCTTTACCTCTTATCATGCCGAAAATGAACATTAAAAAATGAATGGCGAAATTCGTTGGTAAATGAAACGACTGAGAAAAATTCAAAGATTAATTTTGCGATATCATAGATAAAAATCTATAATAAAATGAATCTGGTATTAGATGAGCGTCGTAGCTGACTGTAAGTCGGTAGCCTGCCGAGTTACAACGTGGCCGATTACGGGTTCGATTCTCCATGAGAAACTCTTTTTATAAAATCTCTTAAAGTGATTCAACAATAGGCTTTTTCAATAGTTCTCGAAGAGATCTATATTTTCTTATAGGTTTTAACAGTAGTTCTGTTGCGTAACATCGTTAAAATCCGAATTTTCCAAAAATTGAGATGCTACACTGGTGTCAGATCCAGCACCGCACATTTTTCAAATATCTTGAACATGGTTCAACAATTGGCTTTTTCAATAGTTCTCGAAGAGTTCTACAGTTTCTGATAGGTTTTAACAATAGTTATGCTACCTAATATCGTTAAAAACCAAATTTCACAAAAATTGAGATGCTACACGGGTGTCAGATCCAGCAACGCACATTTTTAAAATTTCTTGAAATTGGTTCACCAATAGGCTGTTTCAATAGTTCTCGAGGAGTTCTATAGTTCCTGGTAGCTTTTTACAATAGTTCTATTGCGCGACATCGGTAAAATACCTATTCAATATACTGGTGGCATCATACGCTTCAGTGCAGGTAGGCATGAGTTGCTGGCTCTTGTCACATTTTTGTCATATTAACCTTAGCAAGCGTTCACTGTGCGCTCGAACTTAGGATTGCAATGAACAAAAATATTTAGGCTATAGTCGATGAGCCGCCTCGTTGTAAGTGTTGTTTTGGGAACCAGCGTCAAGTAGCGGAGAGCCTCTGCTCACCAAGCTACACGTTCGTGATTGCGGTCAGCTCGGCTACGGCGGGATATACATTATCGATGGAGGCGATGCACACAAAATCCTATTTCTAGACTAGACGCTATAATTTAGCGCCATGATTTCGGTATCTCTGATATTACTTATCTCTGGTTGCCAGCCCGTAGTCGGCAATCTTCACTGATTTACACTTTCATTGACTCATGTAAACAGATTCAAGACGGAACTTTGTACTGCTTTGTACCGCGCCTTGTGAAGGGGTTAATTGCATTTCTTGACCGGCTTAGACAATATTTGAATTATTTAAGAAATACAATGTCGCTTTATGATGCTCGTCAGTTTTTTGGTAATATTAATGCTCGTTACGCAATATCTATACCTTCGATAAGCCTGTCCAAAACGCAGAAGGTAATTAATCATATATCCAAGCGTGCTAGGAGGTTATATTGAATTTATTTACACTATCTTATATAAGAGTACGATTAATTAAGTGGCAGTAGGAACCTTTAATAACGACAGATTTTTTAATTGGGTCATAATTAATTAGTGACTATCATTGGATTTATAAATATGTTGTATATGCATATGCAGATCATACACAATATAATATTTCTAATTTAATTCTTATGGCATCCATAGATTCTTATAATTTGCTTAACTGGAGGTTCATTACTGCTTGGCGGACTGGCACAGTTCTTAAAGAGACGACGGCGACATCCCCCAGCGTCATCGCGTAGACATATCAGAGAGTTACGACAGAGATACGTGAACTCCGAAGCTTCTAATATTGGTAATTATCGCGGAAACATGACCAATCTTAATGTTTACTTCTTGAGTCTTCTGTAAATGATTGAAGATTCCTGGATTGTTGAAATAGATGCAGTATCACAGGCTTCATGGGCAAGAAGGAGCGAAGCTAGTAGTAGGAGTCATGTAAGTGATCGTGCTTCACTTATATCATCCGTTCCTGGTGGCTTAGATGGAGATGTAAAGCTAACGCCCCAACAGTATGGAGTCCTTGGTGAGTAACAGTACTATATTTCACGTGAATATAAGATTAACAACATTTCTAAGCGGAAAAATTTTAGTATACACAATTTCATAAACATATTTGTACATATGCTTCATCTGTTATGACAAACTAGTAAAATAACACTGACAAGCCTGCAATACTTAAGACTTGAGGATTCCAACATAAGTGTAATAAGAACTGTAGAACAATATGTATACTCTATATATACATTGCTTTTATATTTACATGATAATGTACAATGCAGCAGAACATTGTATTACGATGAACATATACCAAGAAAATTTCTAATTTATCGAATTATCAGGCGCATAGTATTAGTATCGTAGTAGTACTTTTTTATTCTTTCACAGTATTCGCATACACAATTATTAGTGAAGCATACGATTATGATAACTTGTGAGTTGTGTGTAGATAAATAAATGCTTTCGTTCTTTCCAATATACATATATGTATAAATACAGAATATAGTATATGAATGGTACATTCTTTAGATAAAGTTGTGGTAAGAATTGAAAGAAACATATCTATTAGATATGTCATAATTATTCAGATAATTTTTGTTTTAAGCAAGAATTTTTAAATACTTATAATTTCAGTCATAGCCATGTTGGCTTCTTAATCACATTAAAAAACAGTTAAAGTCATTTTCAAGATGCTGGTAGAAAAGAATAGCAAGTTTTCAAACTGTTTCTTCAGTACTATTGTAAATCGTAATTAACTTGGGATTTTTTTAAAGTGACTCAAGACAATTGATATCTTTTTGGAAGAACAAATAACCATCTACTGATCCATTACCACATTTCAAATCTGTTATACTTTATGGCCATGCAAAATCATCAGTTCATAAACTATTTCAGATTTCACATTTATCCATTGAGTATTAATCATTTCATTAAATGTAGTATTTATTTTTTAAGCTGTTTCTTCCAATTATCTTCAGTTGTACTCTGTGTGTATACACCAACTTGTTGAATAACTGCATGTAACTTTTTTTTATTCTTATGAAAAAAACTATTAAATCTTCAACATTTTTGCATCGAAGTTATTTGGATTGTTCCTCAAAAAAAAAAATATACTCCTTGAAGGGTGTTCGGCAAGTTTTTACATCCAGTATTTATACGTATATATATCAATTTTATTGAGGGATATTTTAGGGTCGATTTCTTTTACGCAGTGGCGGTTTTGGGGATAGTTCCCAAAGAATTTCCAGTGTAATGGCCATAAAGGTCCTTAGTTTTTCGTGTCCTCAAAGTATATCTTTGACAAGATTATATATAGATTTGCCATATATTTGTACCTCTTTGTAATTCAACAATTGTAGTAGCTCTGCTCCATTGACTTTATACTATTTATTGTTTCATCGTAGGAGTAGCTTTCTGCCTTTTAGCTCTGTTGCTTTTAGGGATAAAGCATCTATGTGAAAATTACTCGGCGATATATTAACTTTTTTTCATTTTAACTCTACATCACGGCAACCGCGTTATTTGTGAAAGAAGTGAAGGTTGTCTTGAAAGCTTCATCACGAATAGTTAATAACAATAATTACTTATAGTTTGTCCACTAAGCACAGCGTTATTCTATTAATCGAAAATCTTCAGTATTTATATTCTCTCTTTATCTGCATCTTTTTTCTCATGATTGCTCATGATCCTTTCTTCTCATTATAGAGAATTTTTTTTATCGAGGCCACCTTATACATATTGATATCGTCAAACTTATAGATACATACATGCATATAGATATACGGAAATGGGGAAAAACTATAAATAGCAATGACGGATTTCAAAACAATTATTGTTTGTTTTTTATCAACGCAACGCAGTAAAAATGTTAACTATTACATTGTTGACGTACAAGATTATCCTTACATAAAAAAAAACCGAAAAAAGGAATATTGGAAAATTGTACTTTAAGATTACATGCCATAAAAAACACGTCTCCCAACTAAATAATTATTATTGATATAACAATTTATTACAACTAGATCAAGGCTCTCGTTTAGTTGAATAATATATTTTTATATACAATGTTGGCGCCGCTGTTGTTATTCACCGATTGGCGACACAATCCCAAAGAAAGAAAGAAAGAAGAAAGGAAAGAAAATAAATATAGAGACACATTTGGTCCCCCGAGTAAAATTAAAACACTTATTGCCCTGTTATCTCTCTCTAGATTTAAGATAATAAGAACACTAGTAATTAGACTTCCCTCAGTGAGTGTAATTTATAAATAGAAATGATCATAGTGGTAATGATAAACTGACACACAAAAGAAAAAAGAAAAACAATATGCGACATCTTGATATCGTTAGGCAATTTTCAAACTCCTCAAAAACCTTTACATCCACTCAGTACTTATGTACTACTCTTACAAACCTTAGAAACGTCTAAAATTATACTGCGATCTCAAAAATATAGCATACCTGTATCAGTTCGCATTTCTTTTTCATTTTCATTTTCTTTTACATTTTTTTCCTTGTTTCTCTTCCTTCTGTAAATTTTTTTCTCATTTTCTTTCTTTTTTTATTCTTTCCCCTTAGGTTGAACGTTAACTCTCTCATCTTTTTCTGCACATTTCAGAAAATCTTCATGTTTACTTCATACGGCGATCCGTTCATTTTATAATTTCTTTTTCGAAATTCTGAAGACTGTGAATTAGAATAGCATGTGGCTGATTGCTTCCAATTCTTCTTCAAACACCGCGGGCAGGTTCATTGCTTCTTGTGTAGGCGTAATAGTTATTAATCGTCAGAGTCGAATTTTGTTTTTAAAGAATTAACAAGGAGTTTTGTTATTGATTGGATTAGTGATAAATAAATGAACTTCATCCACATATAAAATTAACTATTTGCGTTTTGCATCTCTTTACTTTTGGCTCACTTCTTCCTTCTTTCTTGTTCTCTTGCCTCGTTCACTATTCTTCATAATTGCTATTGAATTCGGACATACATACTTTCTCTACTTGGCTCGCGATCTCTTGTACTTAACATTCCTTGAGACTAGCTCATAATTAATAGATTTCCTCCTAATCTGCTAATTATAGAATATATTAATTAGTTATCAAGGTTCTCGTCATTAAAGGCAAGCATATGTAAGCACCGGAAGCTGGAGTACGATTGTCGGCTCGCAGCCTAGAATCCGGTTACATAGCCAAAGAGATTCCTATCCGGCTCGTATGATTTCTACACGAACTTAACGGCAATAATCAATTACATTATATCATATTATTATTTGACTTATTCTGTTCTTATTGTTGTTTTGCCAACCAAACTTTGTCTTTTTTAGAAACTGTTACTATTGCGGTTGTTAATGATCCAGATTTATACTCTAGCATTATCTCGGTCGTCAATTTTTATAATCTTTTCCTTTTCCTCATCAGACATCATTCCGTCAGATAGTTGTAGTAGTAGTAACAGTAATAATAGTAGTAGGTAGCAGTAATAATAATAGTAATAGTAGTAGTTAATAGTAACAGTATCTTACAGTTCTAGGACTATTGGAATTAATGGGAGCTAGAAAGTCATCGATCTTATCGATTATGCCATCAAGCAATGACACTTCATGTGATCCTATTCAGAGTAACTACTATCAGAAATAATAAGAGACTTGAGGTTAAGACTTTAAGATCAGACGTACCAGAGTGTGTGCCGTCTACATTGTTTTTTAAGGAGAGAGGGCCGCCGTCGTCGCTTTGCACGCTCACGCTGTCGGAATTTTTATGATGAACGATACTGTTCTCATCGAGATTCGGAAGATTGTGCTGATCATCCTTGCTCGAAAGATCCTTGTTAATCATTACCGGTGATATCATCGTAGTCGTAGTAGGCGGCTCGGTTGTAGGTGGCGGTACTGTCGTAGGTACCAGAGTCAAATTATTTAGGAAGTAAATCGGTCCCACTTCTAGAGTGACGTCAAACAAGTTTTCTTCGCGACGAATTCCACCAATATGACGATGAGTGTTGGTCTTGTTCTCATAATAGGAGACCAAATTTCCTGAATAGGGCACTTCCACACTCGTGTAATTTGCCTTTAAGGTTGCGTTCACACCTGTACCTGGTTGCAGGTATATCTCCACTCTATTGTTAACAGACAGAATGAAGAAGTTAGCAAATACTAGTTAATTATGTAAAGATATTAATTAAATAGACTTTATACGCGCATATTGTATACGCAGGCAATGGACACATTTTTATCACTAAATAGCTTAGGGACTGTGAACATCACAGGTATTGTTTACGTACGGATACACATCGGAGAGCTGTTTTTTCTCTTCAATTCCCCAAGCAATGTTAGGAAATCTAGTGCCATTGACAAGTGTTATGGTGGTGTTCAGTCCCTTCAGTATAGCGTGTCCTTGGCCCCAGTAAACAGAGTAATTATAGGAGTAACCAATGGCACCGGCAACTTTCATGGCCACATTGTCTTCGTTGATCAACGTGGTTTTCCCAAGGATTTGTGGAATGCGTTTGATCACGTGTTTCTTGCCAAAATTCAACTTCACCTCATTCAATTCGTACGATATCGGTTCAGCTTCCACCAGTATCTCACCAGATTCCACAGAACCTTCGGTGCCATCCTGGAATAAGAGTTGCACGGGTTACATAAATCTTACTGTCAAATAAAAACGTGTACGTCATCATCGGGAACGATCATTCAGGTTCCAGATACTAACTTCTCTCAAGTACGTAATAGTGCCCAGTTTCTCGTTCTTATTGAAAGTTCCTATATAGTGCGTGAATCTGTAAGGGGTCGTCGATTGACTCTTTTTCTCATCATCAGAAACCACGTGTCTCGCAACAAACATCTTTCCAATGGCTACGGCACCAACTGGAGTCGGATGATACTTGTCCCAATTCTGCCAACTGACCCTGGCGGCACTGTCAACATTTTCTAAGAGGTCGTATCTCTCGTAGGAATGTGCATTTCCAAGATACGAGACTTGACAATATTTCTCGCCCTGTCTTTGTCTACCCGTCACCCAGACGCCATTGTGCATCGCGCGGCAAACAAATATTACACGTTCTTTCGGTTCCGATTTTTCAGCCTGGTTGTCATCTGAAAGTATCAAATGAGACCATCAATTTATAACCGTTAATCATTATTAGTGTTTATTACCGATGATTCCATGATAACACTCACGTTCATTCTCTTGGAAGACTTCAAAGCCACCTATAACAATCTCCTTGGCAGGATCGAAGTGTGCTATTGGCAACCAATTTAGTGTGCTTGATGTTACCAGTTGGTTGTACTTTGACATTATATGAACGCTCTCGTCGGCTGTTACTGATAGTAACAGTAGGCAGATGAGCGCTGTTGGGATACAGGCTTTGCACGAAGTCATCTGCAAGGTAAATTAGATTTCTTGATGAAGTCGGTACACAAAGGTTCTTCGTTATTCTAGATCTATCAATAGTCAGACAGTCTTTACCTTCTCCACTTCAACCCGACAAGCAGATGGGACTCTAATTGACTTTTGGACCTGCCGCTACGAGTAGCTACTCTACGTTAAGTGATATTCGTGATATTGAGATGAGATTTTATAGCTTTTTGACTATCCGATTTCATGAAGTTGCCGTCTTGTTCGATTGACCGCAACATATTTATTGTGCACATATGTTGGCGTCTATCTAGATTAACGCGATCTCGTGTGATACTGTCTCACTGGTATTCAAGCGCTCTCATTTACTGTGCGTAGTCTTATTTTACCGACCGGGTGATTCCCGCAGTCGAAAGTCATTCGACGATGCCAAAATACCTATCGTTAAGATCACAACTTTGGCTAGAGTACAGCAGAAAAACTATTATATCCAGAAGGAAAGCCCTGAACTAAAATTGAAACTGACGATGATAACGGTCGTCGAACTTGCGTTGACGTTCACTAAACTGAAATATAGATTAACCACATGACGTGTTTAATAAAGGGAGAGAAGAATGGTCTATGCTCATGGGCCAGGTAAACAACGGAGATATTTGACATTTGGACGGGCCAATGTACATTGAGAGAAATCATGAAACTCTGGCATTCAAAGAAAGAAATAGAGGAAAGGAATTGTTTGTAATGATATAGCATGACAACGAAGTGAACGACATGAAAAATATTGCTCTTTTCATCGTTAAAAACATAATTTTTTAAGTTTCGCAGTGTCATATACTATAAACAGTAACATTGCATCACTGTCATTGCCATCACCAGCTTCATTGCTAGAATTAGTACGATTTGCGTCGGTCCTGTCATTTACCAGGACCTTGAAAACTAGTAATTTTAGTCGACTTGACTTTCCTTTATTACAATAACCTTGACAATGACACGTGGCCATTTATTTTTCGGAGTAATTCAAACTACATACATGTACTAACGCTTCATTTCGTATGTACATACAAAGCAGTCACTGTGCTCTTGCGCAGTTATCACTTGTTTCCTGAACTACATTTACTTCTGCAATACTAGATTTCTATGGATAGCGAATGATTTCCTATGGGATTGAAAAATAGGGGAATCGCCGCTCTCTAGGGAAATATCAAGCACCCCCCTTTCTACCACTATCCAAATATTTCCCTAGAATTGCATAGACAATAATCGAAAATTCCATATAGGAATGAAATTTTTCTGCGAATTCTGCGTCGCTTTTTGTACGTACACTCTTATACTGTCATAGTTATTCGGGGAAGGACGTCCTAAATCGTGTATATCGTTTATTTGCTCACGAACCGAATTACCTGGCATTAAAAAAATACTGCTATATTTTCACCAAAGTTTAACATCCATGTCTGCACTTTCGGAGTACTGTATAACAATGTATATCTATATAATTCACTGTTTGAGTGCAGTAAAAGTATAGCTCGGGAAAGACAATATTTAACTGACCGTATCGGGAACCATCTGTTGCAAAGGTTTCTCGCTTATGGCATGATCCAAGAAGGTCATGAATTGTCGGTACTGTACCGGAAAGGTATCCATAATGGTGTGGCGTACATTTCCGCTTGCGTTTACTGTATAAATGTATTCTACTCTCGCTTCAGTTCGCTCGCTCTTGGACTTAGCAGCTGATTGTCAGACAGGTTTCCGGCACGTTTTCTCCTATCAGACTTAACGTTCCAAAATCAACTACCTCGTAGTTAATCTCCGAAATATTTGAAGTAAGCAGTGAAACATCTTTAGAGCTATAAATAATTGAGATATTATTTTTATTGCGCTATTCTTATGACCTTAAATTACCCGACTGCTGTTAAAATTAAAAAAAAAATTATATTTGTAAAAAATCATATGAACGTTCAAGTAAAGTTTCAATTCATTTGCGAAGGACGTTTATACACACTCAAGTAGGTAAACTGTTATTTGCGTATTCCATATTAATATTGCCCATTTAATTACATTCAATCTTTAACCTTATTTTTTTTAATTCGGCCAATATAATGCTTTTTTGGTATTACGTGTTACACGATAATAGTAATTTCGTAGTATACTTTGGACTCTAGATGGCTAGGTCATAAAGAACCGCTTGACGTATGACGGGCTCTTTCCTATGCAACTAATAGTGGTGTACTAAACTCCTGCCAAAGAAACTTTAGGAGACAAACTTTTTAATCTAGATCAACTTACATGGCTCTTTCAAAAAAAATTTCTTAGCAACGGTTCCCCGAACTGTTTAACTTATTGTCTATGATAACAGACATTTTCTCAAATTCTATTAGCTGTAACAGTTTCTTCTTTCTTTCTATTAGGAATTCTTTTGCTGTAAAGCATGCACTTGATTTTCGCATTGGCTCTATCTTTGTAACTACATTTTCATTCCATTACATAGCTATTCCTCTTCCCTCCGCTTCTCGTGTATTTTCGCTGATAATTGTCTATCGATTTTCATAGCTCCCTTTCCACTTGCATTGATTAGAAATCAGGGATTTCCTCAAATTCAAGGGGACTATTCGACCATTCTTGCATCGCACTGCACTACAAAACTTACCGTGACACGTTATATAATAATACTCGATTTTCCAGTTTTCTTTCCCTTACAGGCATGTTTCATATATTTCATTCCTATTTTGGGGTAATGTCATATCGAAACGACGGGACTGAAAAGGAGTTGAGACATCCACGAAAATATGTCGTATACGTATACATAAGATGCTCCAACAAGTTTGGTATGATAAAACGGATAGCTGTCACAGGCATGCAAATAACGGAATGTTATTTGCAACCGGTTTAACGCGTTCCTGAATGCTTTTGCGCACTAAAAACTCTGGACTATTGTGTCGTATTCTCGGGGCTGCTCTTCGGGGCGTGTTGCCCCGAACAAAGCGTACAGATTACGTCATTCTTCACCTTCGCCATATCGAGGTGTTTACATAATAGAAGTCGTGTACGAATGCGTGATATTGTCGATAACCTCGAACTATACTGGTAAGATGGGATTTTTTGCTTCACGTAAACTTCACTATAGGATAATTGATATTCTCCAAATTTGAAGTATCTTCAAAAATTAAAAAAAAAATGCAATTTTATAAAGGCATCGTGCACGTTTTGTAAACTTCGTGAAGGCGAATGATGAAATAGAAACAATTAAAGAATTGCGGTGAGGGGATGAACTTATGACTGCAATTTCGAAAAACGCAAAAACATGTATCTCCTATTATTTTTAGTACTTTCAAATGCAATTGGTTTCATCGAAATCGAATCGATAGTTTTTTTTTAATAAAAATTTCGCACTTTTCAACCCACTTTACACATTTTTATGCATTCTCCCCGCCAGAACCGACCACAATTTTATTTTCATTATTCATCATGAATATTATCTTCCAATTGGTCCCATTTAAATATCTCGACTGGAAATATACGAAACTGAAATACTAACATATTTCAAAACGAACGAAATCGGAGGGGGACACTCGAGGTAACTTCCTTGTAAGTACAGACATGACAAAGATTGTACGTGATAATATACTGAGACGGAGGAAATGCACTCTGGCAAAGATGCAACCAATTTGTTCCGTATATAGATATATGGGAGCGTACATGCATATCGCATTCTGTGCACTTCTCTTCTCGTTCCATTGTGACCTAGTGACCTTAGTAGCCGTTAGGTTTATAACTACGCCATCCGGAATTTATTTAATTGAGACCAGCGATGTTAGTGGAGATGCACGTACAAGGACATAGTCGTACTTACGTACGTATGATATTTGTACGATCATGGGTCTCATAAGGCAGAATGTATGGCCCAGATTTCGTCGATCGATTGTCTCCCCGCGACCCTTGACCTTTCTGTAGCCTTCCTTTTTTTATACCACTCGATTGAGATCGCGCCGTCGCACAGGTACGTGACAAACGAGAACAAAGCAAGAATGAACAATTTTTCGTGATCTCGACTTTGTCATAATCGATGTTTTTCACCACGTACCTCACGTACTTTGCAAGTTTAGTCTAACCTAGAAATTCTACGCCGCATGCAGTGCGTACGTAATCCTCAAACAAAGAGTCCATTCAGTTCACGGGATATCGTCAAGCGTAAAAAATTCGTCAGTATGCCATTCGTTTTTGTTCTACCTCCGGGAGTACCTAACTATAACAATTCTCTCGCGTGAAGTGTAGAACATGGTGTACCAGGGTGTTGATATAGTATCCAATATACGTATATACCGTATAAGCTTCTATATGACCGGGCCAGAAAGTGCACGGCAGATAGGGTATGGAACCCTCCGGGTGCAGCATACCAAATAAGCGAAATATCGATTTGCAGCGCGCAGTGCAATGTCAGCGTACACAGCGTTACCATGATAACACCCTGAAACCTGAAGTCAAGAGCACTCTGCTCTTTCTTCGAACGCGTGCGCAGTGACAATATTGCTGGCTACCGGATGGGGTAGAAGAAACATATAGTTCACCCCTAGAGGCTACTAGAGGTTTTCTTTTTTCACTCCGAGGGTGGTAGAGACGTAACCGCTAAGGGTCTTTGTCCCCTTTGCCATGCACGCCAAGGACTTTGGAAAATCCAATGGTGAACCGGAACCTTGAACCCTACGGGGAAAGTTACTGGTACTATCGCGTTGGATCACTTTAACGATAACTCGTGGAAGCATTTGCTTTAGAGAGGGAGCTAAAGATACATTTAAAGGGGAATTAATATTTCTCAGTCAAGTTACGACGCCAGTTGTGAATTTAATAAACACTTTCGATCAGAGACAATCGACGTAAGGAAACTCGAAGAGAATTTAAAGCCGTTGATGACTCTGGTTTCTTTAAGAATTCTTCTCGAAATTCTCATGGAATCCAAAAATAAATTGAAACCTTGAAGTGCGCGGAGAAACAGCTAAATTAACGACTGCATCACGTAAGCACGTGAATGTATTCAAGAGTAAGCGCAATCGTGTTGAAACAGCCATCAAGGTTTCTATGAATTTAAAAAAAAAGATGTTAAGCCAAGTAAACATCTCTTATGCCTCATGAAAATAAGACTTGCTAGATGCAAATTACCAAGCACTAATGTACGGAAAGGTCATCTCTCTTCGAATAACCATCGGGGCCTGTTCAAAATGCAGAAATCTCGAACTCTAATATAAATTCAGAAACTTGAAACGGTCTCCTTTAGTGTGTATTCGTATTTCACAATTTATGCAATGCTTTTTTTTCTGTCTCTTCTTGCACTTCCCTTCTCGTTTTCTCTAGCTGACGAGTATAGTACTTTCGTCTAGGTTCTCATGCTCGAGGCTATTTGCTTGTCGGCTTATCTTCGTGAGAGTGGAGACCTTTAGAAGTTTCACCAGCCGGACACTTGAGGCGAGACAGACACGCAGAATGAAACTTCAGGGAGTTCTTCATCTATCTTTCCTATTTTTGTTTCCTACTTTATTTTCTCGTACGACAATTAAGGCTGGGGTACCGAACGCTGTAGTGTACGCGCCTGGAAATATCTCAGGTGGAACAGACTCCGTGATGCTTATTTTTATTTTCATTCTTTTATTGTACTAGACGTTCCGTGGTTCTGCTCTTAAAGCGTTGCCACTCAATGGAGTATTCACCACGTTGTTAGCACGAGTACGTCATGCGACACCTCCAGGGTATCGAACGATTGCGCAATTACGTGGCACAATTGACGTGCGTGTGTAGGAAGCTGCGTTCGTGGTAATTGCCCAAGAGAAGCGGCAACCTTAAAAACGGTTATTCAGGGCCGCCGTGAGAGGCAAATGAGTAGAAAAAAGGAATTCGAAGATAATTTGAAAAATGAAAAGAAAAGATTTTAAATTGCGGGAAAAAAGATTTGAAAAAATAGGTGACGTGAAGGAGGTCCTTGAACTACGTAAGGCTGTTCTCGGATAAAACCATCATTATTTTATTGTCGTTATGAAACGATCATTAGATGCTTCCTGAGGCCATTTGCTTTTCTTCTGTAAGTTTCACTGAAATACACTTTGAATTCCCTGATCGCCTCGGGGTACAAATTCTGTTTGATGTAACATTTTTAACTGGCACACCTAGTCTGAGCAAATTTCGGTACTCGGAGAGAGAGCGGGCCAGATGATTGATGTCACACTCTTAATCGGACTGTGTATAAATTCTTTTACAATGGGCGGAGACTGTTTTAATGGCGGCTATAGCAAAATTTCATATAACAATAAGCTACGTAAAATACGAATATATTTAAATTATTAAACTTATTGCTATTTGTAAATCGTTTGCTTGAATATTAATTGTAAGTGCTATGCTTATGAGGACTATAATGTCCATTCTAAAAAAATATTGTGTATCGATATACATAGGTACTGTGTAGTATCTCAAAGTGTGTCTGAGATAGTAGCTCAATTTGATAAACATTAATTCTTTGCACTTCAGATTTCCCTATTTTTCATATATTTTGGTGCCTGAGTGGGAATTGTCGAGTACAAAGTTAATGTTCTAAGAGCAAATCTAAGCCTGGCTGTGTATCTACATTATGAGCCATGTAAATGGCGTACGTCCGAATAGTTAATCAATAAAAATCAATAAAATATTTCGGATCATATTGTAGAATCATTTTCCGTGTCTAAGAAATCTCAGTCCTCGGTTGCCCTGAACACGGTATTACTGTTATTTCTGATCTAACCGTGTAACGGATCACGAGTACGCTGAGCAATTCTTATCTGCGAGCAAGTAACCATGAAGAAGCCTGGAAGTTGCCGGCAAGCTTCTCTCTTTGTTAGACAATTTTTCTACGTTTCTAGAGGTCGATCTGCCGTCGACCGATCTACTTTTCACGATAGTCATGGGCGTGGTACGAAGAAAATAGATTCCATTGTTATTTTTTTCCCTCAGCGCACTGTATAAGGTTAGTTCGTCGGTAGAATATCTGCTTAACAAAAAGCATGAATAACAAAAAGAATAAGAACCAAAAAACCTCGTGACTTTCTTAACGCTAAATTTTAAGAGTTATATCTTTAACAATACTCGCGTCTGCTGTACTCGCTTTCGCCAGATTGTAGGTGCGAACTTTTAAAACGCGTATACCTTAAAATTACATGAAATACGAGGTTACGATAATCATGTCATTTTTATTAGGCTCAATGACTCGATCCGCTCTTAATGGGCTTCTATTACCTAATAACGGACAACCACCAGCAGTGGCAGCGTATACCAGCTGATTGCATTAATGTGCATATAATGTGCGCAGGGCGCGCATAAAGTACTTGGCGCAATCTCAATCGCACGCGTGAACTTGTATATGCATTTTGTAGCTGTGTGCGTGTATAGACTACCCTATATACAGTTGCAACGCCGCGCGGCGCAATCCCCCAGGAAATTGAGCGTGCACTGATCATTTGCCGTGTTCCACGTGTACAACCGTACGCTTAACGCAAGGTCACCTGCGGATCTGGAATCTTCAAGCCACATTCTTTTCTCGTGGCATTAACAGCGCTATTTATGTTAATAAACGAACGACTCGGTATAGACGTAGTTCCAATGTAATATGCATGAATGCTTGCGCTTCAAAATATTGCAACTCCGCATACCTAGATTTTATCATGTATTTTCTCGTATTGCGAATACGTATCCTGTAGTAAACATGGATTTCTTTCGTCATTTTCGATCACCGAGTTACAGAGAAAAATATTTTTCAGAATGCATTAAAGCGAGTATATAAGTATATATATTCAGTGTCAAGGGTTAAAAATATCTGCAGGGCTTCGTGACCTTCGACTGTTCGATTAACGCGCATCAATATCGGATATTCTCCGTGCGGATACTAAATATATACAATTACCGAAAGGGTAACATATCGTACTGCTTCCCTGATGCTATAGCGATTTTGTTAAGAGGATACACGGTTGACTTTTTCTGGTGAATACGTTTAAAGCACGCCTATTAATTAATTGCAATACTTCTATATTTCGATTGTACTCTATGAACGTCTTTGGTCATTTCTTTGTATCTTATATTTTGAAATCTACATGAAATGTGAATATCGTTTCTATTTTGACTAGAGAATGTCTGTCGGGTAGCTTTATATACCAGGAGTACACAGAATATCCTTAACGTTCGCTTACTTTAATTCTTAGCAGTTTTATAATTGGCAGATATCTACAATAAACGTTAAAACATGACAGGCGGTATTACCAACTTCTTAAAGCCTACCGTAAATTCCACCGCGATTAATTCTCAACTTCGATGTATCTTATATCAGAACAGTTGAAAATTATAAAACGTTAAGTATAACCGTTCAAAATGTGTTTCCGTGATATAGGAGAATTTTAATTTTCTATTTGGCAGTTGATCTCATACAGATTGATGATACATACTTAAAAGCAGGCAATCGTTTGATCGATGGAAACATTAATTAATTCCTAGAATATTGAATCAAACGTAATACGAGACATTTTAAAAACATCAGTTTGGTCTCCTGTACACGATTCAACGTTATACATATTGTGCAATAGTCGTGTCCTTCTAAAAGCGGTACATGACATAGTGTCCAAATTCTTTCTAACACATTCCCATGAGAACGAACACAAGGCTGGCAACGAAAAATTCCCACGGTCGTCGCAATAACAATAGCCAGGCAAAATCTCTGTCGAGGGTAGGGAGCTAGAATGCAGGACACACCCGACGTATATACTTACGTTTGCAACGTTGTCCACATAAGAAGATTGAAGAGAGTTAATCCGACGCTCGGCGGTATCTAGTCACGTTCCTGTTGTGTCGTGTCAAATGTCACAACGTACGTTCAGTTTTGAAGACACAGATCCTCGGGCCTGGTAAGGACGGTAAAAGCAGGGAACGAAGAAACGGCTAAGGAACAATAAGAACGACAATAGTCGACGACAGCGCAGGAAAGAGGAAAGCTATTAATGAATTTTTCGTGAACAATCCTTAATGGTATCGCGCACGCGAACGTAACGTAACGTAACGTAATATTCCTACCGCACGAGAACCGCGAACGCCACTGAGTTCGAAACGCGGTTACACGACAGCGCCAGGGCCCGAATATACACGAGAGTGAGCGATCCCGTTCGTCGAGGTCCTTTCTCTGCTCCCACTAGAGGGTACGCGGGTATACACGAGCGTAATGCGATATATCCTGGTGATTTAACAGGATACCGGAATTAATGTTTCTGGTCTGGTAACAAGCACGTGACGTCGTAAGCACGGTCATGAGAAAAGATATACGTCAACACTGCGATTCCCTTACGAATTTTTCTTTTACTAAATTCGTTTCTCTAAACTGTAGAACCGTTTTTCTCCCGTATCCCGATCCTATCCACGCCGACGGTGTCTTTGGAGTGCGCGCCACCCAGCTGCTGCATCGACCTCTCCCTATTGGATGACACATCCTCCAATAACGTACCCCCATTAGGATTACGTCACTTCGGTATTATTGACGCCGACCAGCCGGCAGCGAGCCCCCACCACTTCTATCTTACCCTGTAGTGTAGTATCCCCACCCTTCGGCTATACTATACTAGTTTTCTACTGTCGCCGCCCCACCCTGACCAGTTGTTCATATATCCCTGCTCCTTGGAATCCTTCGTTTGGTGAGGGGAAGCTGGTTATCGCAAGGACCTAAGATATTTCTACTATTGTATTTTCCTTATAGCTACATCTCTACCTAGCACTTTTATCCTTACGCACGATGGGTAATATCGGCATTAGCCCACTTATTTTTATTCTAATTCTCTATCCCCACTTATTCGAATTTATGATGGTTCACAACCACCCCTTGACGTACCTATAAAAGTCTCACGCTGAGGAGTTTATATTCACTAACTACTACGTCCTTCCTTTATTCATTAGAGTTTGGCTCCTGGGGTCTATGTATGTATCTTACGAGGGGATAGTTGCGAGTCAACTGTGCGGAAGAGTCTGGCCTTACTTTCCTATTGATCCTGCCATGACGTTGGGGGATTTCCGGGAGTCGTTGGACTCTTCCGTTCTATCCTCTCCTTTTTTTTAACCTCCACTATTCTCTACCTCAAGATATACGCTTTTGCTC
Source organism: Trachelus iudaicus (assembly GCA_030142595.1). Lineage (NCBI taxonomy): Eukaryota > Metazoa > Arthropoda > Insecta > Hymenoptera > Cephidae > Trachelus > Trachelus iudaicus. Next base: position 86,580 of record JARQTH010000045.1, on the reverse strand, counting down.
CATAGCCTGATCTTATTCCAAGAATGCATTTATGTAACTCTAAAGATCGGTAATCGGCTGATTCATGCGGAAATTCTGATTACACACACGATAGCTCGAAGCACGCGGCAAAATTAAATTACACGGTATGAGTTTATTTGATGATCGGCCCACGAGTCACTTGGTCCTTAAATTTCATTGATGATGATAAAAATCGCGGACATCCGTCCTAAAGTACCTACGTATGTGCATATTTATGTATACGTTTTCAGAGAGATCTCAACTGACTGTATGACGTCACTCGTACGGTATTTTGCGTGTTCCTTTACGGCGTCACCTTAGCCTCACATATTTACACTATACACGATTCCACGAAGTAATCAAGACGATATTCACTACTCTGCTGACTTTTTCTTTAGCGATTGTCATGGCATCCTCGATAATGAGCATGCATGCACTGATGCATACGTGCTTGTGCATATGCATTGGATGTATTCTATATACGAAGATAACGGCATGCATGACTCATGAAGAAATGTCTGGGGAACACGCGAAAATTACCAAGTCATTCTCAAAGCCAGAAAGGGTGTGTTTGTTTTCGTAATTTTTATCCGGAATTGTCGTAAAAGGTAAAGGCTACTTTAACTTTCTTTAGTAGAAGCACGCATAGCCGCTGCATGAGTTAGAGATACGCCAAACGCTGGGATCCATTCACACGGATACTTGTGTGATGTTTTTTCAAGGATGCAAAAGATGGGCATCGAAGTAGTCGATTCTTACGTATTTGGAAGAAAAACGGAAACCGGTTTTGCCCACGGAGATCGGGTCGGATTGTTTTTCTTATATTATCTAAATAGTATTATCAATTAAATCACCATAATCGAATCATTTTTTATATTTGAATAATTCTCAATCGGTTGTGCACATACGTTTATTTGGTTTACTCCAATTTTTCATATTTGTTTTCTTTTTTTTTTGACTTTTTTCTTTAACCCTTTTATAATTTTTTCTTTTTCTTGGGTTTTCAGTCATATTTTTGTTAATGCTATTTTTCGTATTCATCCGTAGGTATACAAAAATTGTTCATAAAAGAAAGTAGAAAGCAATGGGCAATCTTAACCTATCGTATACCACCGTTTATTCAAACTTATTCTGACTCATTAGAGCATTTGAGTTCCAGCTATTAGCAAGCGCTTTACAGCGGTCTACATTATTCCGTCGAAGTCGCTCGATCGCGGATAATATTTTTGCAGCTAAAACACCATCAGAATCGCTAATAATTTATTCGAATGTCGGAACGTTGGTAGTAAAATTTATTAATATTTGAACTAATCTGTCAAAATCCAAAAATATTGCCGGAAATTGAAAAAAATTTCAAGTTTTGAGTAAAATGCCACGATTATGGATACAAATTTGTCAAAAAGTAGCCAAAACTTGAAAAATGAAAATGTATAGTCCATTTGACCATGAATCGATGAAAATTGTCAAAGTCTATTAAAATATTTATAATATGGCACAAAATGTAACTCCGTCCCATTGAATTATAACGAAAAAACCAAAAGTGAACCTAAACCTCGACGATGAGGACCTACATTACACCAGCCTTGAGAGAGGCGAAAGCGCATAAGAGCATGCATTTTGAAATTGTTTAAATGCACTGGTAAAGCAATAATACATGGTTGGGTTTGAACTTTCGATCAAATGTCCGTTTCGATAAAAAATGATTCGTATAATGTTTTCGATAAAGTATCCGAACATGATTTATTTACGTAATTTTATTGGCATTATTATAAAAGGTACAGAAGCTTACTTACCATTTCAATAATGGACGAATTCTGTATACGTGAAAGTGACATTACGAAATTGATTTAAATTTTGTTCCTTTTTGTAATGTTTTTATTTTCATAAACAAACCGTGAAAATAGAAACGGTGAATTATCTGGCGCTTGAAAAAAGATCAGAAACATTTTTTGTCCATAAAACTGGTAAGTTTTTTCTTAACTCATATCGTCTATCAATTTGTATTAAGTATATTTCGAATATTTGACGGCGCATGTCGATGATACGCATCAAGTTCAAAAAAAGAAAAATCAAAGAAAAAAGATATAGTGATTTTTAAATGGCGCCAGAACGTCTTTTACGATCAATCTGACCCAGACGGGTCACGGGGCTGTTATTGCGACACTGTGGCGCCTATAGGGGTTGCACAACCCTTAAAGAGGTCGCTTGGTAATATCGTGCTCCCACAGCCTATGCCACCCTCACGCAGAACACCTGTTGAAAAATAAATAAAACTGCAACGAACAAGAAGAATATGTTTCTTCGTTGTATGACTTTCTGATATCTAATGATACTTTTTCTTTAATCAACTATTAAACGCTGCATCATTTTAATAAATTCGTTAAGGCATAAATAAAAATTAATTAATCGGACCCCTTTATGTATCAGTACCTGAGCTACGCGACCGAGTGAACTCTATTACGTCGGAATGTCTGATCGATATTTAACCTATAATTCACTTAAGCTCTTAAAATGCAGCTTTTTTCTTTTTACAAAGCTCGTTTGTCACAGGTCAGTGCCATTGATATTCTTCATTAGTTGAAAATAAAAAAGCTTTAAGTTCGAACGTTCTTTTAATTCTAAGCTTCGCTAACGGCGGCAGTAATATTGGTACAGAGTTTAAATGTTACTCATGCTGCAGAAACTACGAAATAGAAAATTCAGAGGAAGTGGACGAGAGTAATTGGCGAAGAAAGTACGCATCATTAAAAACGCGAACCATGAAATACTTGAGGGTCTTTCACCTTCCATCGGCACTTCTTTTCATCTGTGAATAAACATTGCGGTGTCATTAAATGCAATTTATTAGACTGTAGTTTAGCACGGTTAATGCTAAATGACGAATAAGAAGATTTCTATCTTTTAGGGTCAAGCCATTTGCAATATGGAACTCAAGGCTTTGACGTGATTTAAAATAACGGCACGATCTAAGGACATGGATGTATGATGTCATTTTGAGATGTCTGGTGAACCTGATGAGTTGCTGAGAATATTCTCAGAAATGATACTGATGAATATTCATGGTCTCATCTGTTGCATCCAGCAGATTGTTTTATTTGCAAACTATTGACTACAAGACTCTTTAGATGTTTTATCAAATTGGTTCGCGCATTGTTCACTTTGGTCCTTAGAAGTTACCGATGAACTAGCTTCTGGTCTGGTCTCTGATTGACTCGCAAGACAATTGGGCCGAATGGACCGTATAATCGTTGAAGCAATTTCGCTATCAGCGAGAGCGTCGGTAACCTCTAGAAATAAACGGATGTGTAACGCAGTGTGAATCAACGGTACAGGGCTGGAGGCACTTGAGAAGGCCCTTTATTGCTGGGAGGATGCACTTACGGCCTTCAGTTCATCCCTCAGCAACGATGCACTTGCACTTCCATCCAAGGCCGATGCAGCATTCACGCATGATGTACAGGAACTTCTCGACCTGGGCTATCAGATACAGAGTAATGCTGAGCTTCTATTTATTGACCAGGTGAAACATTGTTTTGCACGATTATCTTCAGTCAAATTCTATTTATATCTAATGATGATTGAACGTTCAATCGAATATTGATCAATAGCTACCAACCTGATGCCGCTTAATATTAATGAGTATTTTGCACTCTACGCCCTTTGGAGCAATTATCATTTCGCAAACAGAAAAATGTATTAACTGATTCAATCTAGCTGGTAACGAGAATTAGCAATTAGTCCAATTATGAGTCATTTTAAACCTTAACAAGTGTCTAACGTCATCTTGCATCCTGAAGAAAGTACCTCATTGGCAGCTGATTGCATTAAATTCTGCAATGACAGATGCAGCTTGCACTTTCTCATAGAGACTATTTCTCTTATTGTTAATATTTGTATCATTGCTTCTCTAGCATTCTGTACTCTTCCGAAATGAGAGTGAGGTCAGCGAGGAGAGTTATAAACGTTCAGCAGCTGGAACAAGGATATCGGCTAAGGACAAAGCCGAAGTTGCATCGTCGCCGGAGTCATTTGCGTCTGCAAGAGACGGTGTATGTATTTTATGTTTAATCACTATGCTCTAGTTAATAATTATTATATTTATTACAAATTTTTTTTTTTATATATTCCAGGTAGCAGACTTACGCGAGTTTGAGGAATTTTCCAAATTCTTTTCTCACCTCGAGGAACGAAAATTATACCATACCGCGCTAAAATTGCACGCGGACAAAGGAATTCCATGCAGGTGCGGGGTAAATTGAAATAATTGCTTGATGGTCTTCAGCATAAATTTAATGTTATTATGTTGTGCTGTTCTACAGGAGATTTCATACGGAACTTGTGAAGTGTGGATCAGATGTAGAATATTTGGCTAAGGTTCACTGTCTGCGTGAAGCATTCTCCAGGCTCTTTAGTAGGTCGGCTGCTGCCTCATGGATAGCGGACGTAGGTCGGCAGGTCATCAGTGACCTAATAGTTTATGCAGACAGAGTATGCTCCATGTCAAAGGACAATATTTTATTCTAGAAATAAGTCGAGGATTATCGTAGCATAAGTGTCTTTTTGTTATTCAGGATCCAAAGGAATACTTGACCCACTATGAGAGGATGATGGAGTTCCTGCAGAATCCTAACTCTTATGCTATGATGCAGGAAGAACTATTTAATCGTGGTGTTAAGTGCATTAATTTCTATGATGTTCTCATAGACTTCATCCTGTTGGATGCATTCGAGGAAATCGAAAAGCCACCATCATCCATCAAGGCTATACTTCAGAATAGGTGGATTTCGGCAAGCTTTCGAGAAACAGTAAGCTCTTTCTTGTAATCATGTAGAGGCAGACAAATCATAGATACAGAGGTGATAAAGAAAATTTTATTCAAGGCCATCGGCACAGCTGTCTGGTCTGTTCTCATGGGGAAGCGTCAAATGCTGAAATACGATCGTGGCTTCCTAGCACATTTTTACTCAATCTCAGAACAAGTCTCACCGGTCCTGGTTTGGGGCTTCTTAGGTCCCGAAGGAAGTCTTCGTTCTACATGCCACTACTTCCGGGACCAGGTAAACGAGTTCCTAGAGGATATATTTAATTTCTTCAAAGTCCGATACACGAACGTTGATGATCTCGCAGATGATGTATTGCGACAAATGAAATTTACAGTAGAGAACATTAATCAAAGATTATCGTTAGAAGGCTGTTAATTATTCTCGTCTTATTACAGTACATTCTCACAATATCGATCATCGTACTGTAGTATGATAATAGAACCAATTATATATTGTATTCTAAAACTAAAGAAAAAGAGAGACGTTGCGTAAACTCGCTATTATTCCAGCATACATGGTACTACTAGTATTAGGATATGCTTTACGCATTTATAGTGAAAATGCATTCATCCTCAACAAGTATAACTAATTAATTATTAAATGGAGGTCAAACGAAATAATGTATTTATATATTAGATAATGGACAAACACCTTTTCTTGAAGATTATTTTACTTCTCGTGTAATAGCGAATTTTTTTACGCATTCTATACTCACCGACATAGACGTGGAGTGAATTCCACGACTGAACCACAGTTAAGGTTTTTGAATTTCTTTGGGTAATGACAGAAATGAGCCAATTAACTGAAATTTAATAACAGTAATCATGGCTCATTTATGGAATATACTCGTAGATACATCGTCTCGAATAGCTTCTAAATAAGTCAATTCTGTTATTTGTAGATTGTCTCAGTAATAATTTTGACAATGCATTTAACACGGAACATTGTTCATAAAAAGAGTTTTCTCATCACTTGTGAATAATAAATGTATCATCACTTGTTTTACCATGTTTCGCAGTGGTACGGGTGTCTAGTCCAATCGTGCATGCGTTGATTGGAGGTCAGAATATTTTATAATTTTTATGTTACGATAATTAACATTCCATACCTTTTTCTAATGTTATGGTATTAGAAAGATTATTATCAAAAACTGTTGTTTTTTTTTATTGTTACCAACGTAAAGAATAGAACAGAGATACTGTTTTGTTTTTGATTTTCCTCTCTAAGATTTTGAATCTTTTTTTGTAAAGACTGCGTATGAGAGTCTATAAAATGCAAAAGGAACTTTATACATCTATATTAAATCATTAACACTGCAACTGCCTATTTGTATTGTATAGAAATAAAATGCTCTGAGATATGTACACAAGATGAATCTCATTTCTGAATATTATTGTTATGAATAGTTTACCTGTCAAATTGAGTACATAAATGTTAACGTACAAATGTTTACTGTTCGAACTGCTTAGAACGAAACATTCAGATTTCCTTAGAATAGATTCTTACAAATAAGACAAAGGGTTCATAGTCATAAGAAAGAAATAAATATATTGCAATACCGTTAAACTCTGATAGTTTCAGAACATCGAGACCGAATAATGGACAGTAACTGAGGTTTCTATTAAGAAGTGGAGTGGGAATACACATTCATCTTTTCTCTTATATTCACAAATTGCAATTTTCCTCTAACTATTGCAGCTGTAATTTTCGGAGTTTAACTCTATAGACACGTAACATCACAAATCCTATAAAGGGAGTACTAAAATCAATTTAAGCAACAAAAAACATGATTACCTTTCTGCACCCGCTTCCGGAGATGAAACATAAGAAAGAAATAAAGAGAAGATCATAGGTTTTCTTACGTAGTGGACGATATATATCATAGAAATTTTATATAGGTTTAACAAGTATTCGGTAATACTAGATGAGGAGGAAAAGATCTTGCATGAGACTACCCAGATTTCTTATACTATGAGTTAGTTTAACAATGTTTTAAAATGTCATAAAAATAACCAATTAGTCTACAATAAATAAAATTGAGATCAGAGTTTCATTTAATTTGTTTCTTTTTCTATTTGTTCGTTCTAATTGCTGTACAACAATATAATATCGCCATGAACTTAATATGAAATACTGAGTTTAATAACAATGAATGTTAAACGATTCTTCGATTTAAAATATCAATTGCTAAATAACAGATAATTCAAATTTTTTCATTAACATTTTGTACTTAATTTTTCAGACGCGTATCACCAAGATTCTTCAAATTATTCGTTATATTTTGTATACTATATGTTATAACCGTTATGATTAATAGTAATATAATTGAATCTACTGTTCCATGGAAATAATAGTGATCGTTGAATATTCTATTGTAATGGAATAACAAACAATGCCAAACATTTTGATAGACGTTGATATGGATAATAGCAAAATTATACCCTTGCATATATGTGGAAGCAGAATTCATATTGTTACAATAAACAGCACATGTAGACCATGTGTTACTTTATTTTCCTATATCAGGGATACAAGCACCATTCTTTAAAGTTAAATTATCAAACAATAATAAATCACTTTTCTATGCCTATAATATGCCTTCAATTTTTTTTTAAAGTAGCATGATTAAATTTTGGTGTGAGACTTACATGTGTACAAATATATTTGAATAAGTCTGTGATATAATTGCGCGCAACATTTAATATTGCGTTTTTTATTAGTATAAAATTATGTTATGAATCCAATTGTTAATCAAATAAAGCATCATAACATTCATCATCAGACTCTGCTTCATCAGATGAAGGCACATCAGGCATTATATTCATAAAACTATATCGCTGATTCTTCATTTCTTTCAATTTTTTATGTCCTGTAACATATAATAAATTACATTATGCAATATTTTAACAATCCAAGTATTGTATAAAAACGATTTTCGTATCAACCAGTACCTAAAGATAAAAGTTCTTTCTTGATATCGTGAGATGACTCTACATGATCAGGATCAAGAATTATTTGTGGAATCTTCACTGTACCACGATAAAGTCGTGTCCAAGCTAAATCTGTAATAGTAAATGCATTAAAATTACCTAAAAACTAAGTACCAACATGCATTTCAAAATATATTTATAAAGTTATATCTATTATCATTTGAATTTTATTACTGATATTCGACGATTGAATATAACAAAGAATTTTCCATTTTCATTATATTCATGCATAAATAATAGTTGTTAATTCAATAAATATTGTTATCTAAAATAGTTTCACAAATTTCTTTAAATTGTATAGGATACATAAGACTGATTATAAATTGTTAATTAGTTTTTTGCAGAATTAAATAATATATATAATCGAGGACAGAAATAAACAATCAGCATAAAGTATGGACAATGGAATGTTGCGGGTCAAATTTTTAAATTAATATAAACCTATTTCTGTCACTATAACTTTGTGAAGTAGTTTTTCTTATATGTATGACCCATGAACTCTAGTATTTTGATATTCTAAAACATCCTATAAGCTATAATATGGTAATTATTATTAAATGCAAAAAGCTACAATATAATTTTCATAAGACTGTGTACGTATTTACATTTATGAGCTTTGTGAAGATTGATCTTGATTTCTCTTCCTAGATTACAGTGAATCGTTTCTGCACCAATTACGGATCCATACAGTTTTAATAATATGCAGTACTTTTTATCGTCGATAATTGTACTGAAAATAACATTATAAATTAAACATATGAATATAAAAGTGATCTTCTATTAATAAAATTTTAAAAATTATTAACGTCTCTGGTTTCTGGTAACGTGTATACACCAAGAAATGCTTGGCGTTACACATACCTAAATACAAATGTATCCAATTCGACCCGAATAAAATAACTTTTTACATCCTGTAACATTATACGAATCACTACTTCAAAGTCATTCTGATACCACAAAACTTTTGGATTGTTTAAAGTACTATGAAGGGGTGGGCAATCCATAATATTTCACGTGGAATCCAAAATCCACAAATTCAAATTGTTCTTTTGTATTTTCTCTGATAGCAAGAGTGGCTTTGCGAACACACGGAAAGTAGCAAATGGCTGGTCAGCAAATAATTTTGCAGTTTCATGAAAACTCTATCGTCGGTTTAATACTGTATTCATTTTGGGGTTATGCGTTGTCATTCTTCGTGTATTGAAGACTAGTATGCTACTTGCTTGTACTGGAAAAACGGCGGAGTCATTTTCTAGTTTATCCCATCATTAAGTAGTATCGATATATTAAATAAAATATGTCATCGGCACGGTATGACCGGGCTATTACGGTATTTTCACCTGATGGTCATTTACTGCAAGTAGAATATGCCCAAGAAGCTGTTAGGAAAGGTTCCACCGCGGTAAGATATAATTCTAATTTCTAACCTTAACAAAAATTGTATTTTGACACTTTCATTGTGAGTATGAAGTGAATAAAATCTATTTCTATAAAAGTTGTTTTATTAATTACATGCTGTCAAAAAAGTATAAATATTTCACTAATTGGTTTATTAATAATTCTATGCTGTTTCGAATTTAAGGTTGGCGTCCGTGGTAACGATGTGGTTGTGCTTGGTGTGGAAAAGAAATCTGTAGCAAAACTACAGGAGGAAAGAACTGTCCGTAAAATATGTCTTTTGGATGATCATGTAGTTATGGCCTTTGCTGGTATGTTTGCATTTAAAGTATTAAGTCTTTGTATTGATATTAAATAGTTTTTATTTCTATTATATTCTTTATAGGCTTAACTGCTGATGCACGAGTGCTGATAAATCGTGCTCAGATTGAATGCCAGAGTCATAAATTGACTGTTGAGGATCCTGTAACGTTAGAATATATCACTAGGTATATTGCAGGTAATTGAAGGACTAATCTGAAAATATGTTCAATCTATATTTGTCTTATTTTCAAATAAATTCTATTTATTTTATAGGATTAAAACAAAAATATACTCAGAGCAACGGTAGGAGACCTTTTGGAATATCGTGCCTCTTGGCTGGTTTCGATTATGATGGTGTTCCTCATTTGTACCAAACTGAACCATCTGGTATTTACTATGAGTGGAAGGTAATTCTGTTAAATAGGTTAATAATTAAGCATATGATAGTTCCATTGTGTAATGATACTTTTTGCAGGCAAATGCAACTGGGCGCAATGCAAAAACAGTTCGTGAATTCCTAGAGAAGTATTACACTGCTGATGAAGTAGCCACTGAAAAAGGCTCTATCAAGCTGGCGATCCGGGCATTGCTTGAAGTTGTTCAGTCAGGTCAAAAAAATTTGGAAATTGCTGTAATGCGACGGGGACAACCACTACAGGTATATACAAATTATTATTAGTAGTAATACTCTTGGATTTACATCATCTCTTTCTTTGCTAATCAGATGTTGGACACTGACACAATAGGAGAATATGTAACAGAAATTGAAAAAGAAAAAGAAGTGGAAGCTGAGAAGAAGAAGCAGAAGAAGTAGTGACACTACTAATTAATTGCATTGCTAATTATACATTTTTTTTAATGTTTCTCATACAATAAATGTACTGGAATCTAGGTGAATTAATTAGTAATATGGCTGTACAACTTTCCCATATTCGAACAGATTCAAACGATTGATCTTTCTAGGTTGCAGTTATAATTTTTCTTCATTTTTAACTGACAAGCTGAAAATAATTGCCAGTATATTTACTGTTTTCTTTTTGAAAAAAATACACATGTTTAAAATAGTTACAATAATTATTTTTTATTTCATGCTGCATGAATTATTTTGATATTTTATAAAATAGTCTTATTGGTAGTTTCAGTATGCTGGTATATATTCAGGTGATAATGACCTTCCTCGATGATTAAATATTTGAAATGACGGTAAATTTCTCAAAGTTTCCCAAGATTTGTTTTCCAAATCTACCACAGCACGGATTTCCTTGAAGTCTCCAGCAATGTGCATTGCTCCATACATCACAATAAACAGGCCAACAATGCCTTGTATAATAATCTAGGAAAGCATTAGAGTATTACATACTTAATCAATAATAGATTATTTAAACAAACTTACATCAATGGGTAGAGTGGTGAATTCTTGTTCAGTGATACGTAAATAAGACCGATCTGTAAAAACAGGCAGGTTATGATACATTCTGACATTATGTAGGACTAATGAAAAATACATACGTTGTGCTGCGGAATAAGCAGCATGAAACATAAATAAGAAACCCCAGAAGGTTATGAATTTATGCATTGCTGTTGCCGGCATTTTTATTAAATTCTTAAATACTGTATACAAGTGACAATCAGGTTCTTTATTATAAAACTATAGCAGCGATTATTATAAGAATCAGCTGTATCTCCCAAGCGACATCTGTACGTATCACGAAACACTTTAGTTGGCGGCCATTTTTAAATGCTGGTAAAAATTTAGATAATTCTACAATATACATTAATTATGAAGGCTATGACAGATATACCATACAAGCTCAATTCTGTTATCTCTCACTATATGGAATAGCGAAATATTTTCTGTAACTTGATATATATGTGAAAAATGTAATGAGTGTATATAGGTTTCCTTATAGGTGCAGCAATAAAACTGTAAATAGATTAACTGCATAAATTATGAGAAAAAATGACACTGGCCTAACGTAAGAATCGTAATACATCCTATGGTAAGTATTAGGCATAAACATCGACCAGTAATAGGCACCCTGAACAATTTGGCGCACATTTTTAATGATGATGTGTATAATAATATTGTATCCAAATCCTCTCCAGGTGTTCCTTGATAGACGAAAGGTCGTATGCGTACTTCATGCCCAATAGTTTGTATCATGGAACAGGCAGTTGTTAATCTAGCAGCCTAATCAAAGAATAATTGAATTCGTTAAAGAATGTTTAATTATCCCAACTTTATGGGGTACCTGTATAAATGGTGCCAGGGTGATAAGTATCCAAAGTGAAACATTTATTGCACCGATACATGTTACTGAATTGGTTTGCATGTCAATATTATCATAATTCAAAAGCCATATTACACCTGATGCTGCCCATGATAAATTGACTACTGTATAAATACATACTGCTGGAGCAAAATCGTTATTAAAATATCGTAGAAGTTTCTTGAACTCTGAAAGCTCCTAAATATCAGAAGATGACAAAATTGTATATAACTACACAAGTCCAGAGTAAATTATAAGAGGACTAAAAGTATACGCACTCTCATCCAGTCTATAGGAGGCAGTGTGTGTTGGAGCAATTTAGCTCGAAGAAAGTATAGATGAGAAAGTAATAGCTGTGCTTGCAGACAGTAACTTGTTATGATAGTTCCTTGAACCATATCATGCCATAATGTACAAATTATTAGAAGTACCTTCAGTAGTATTTTTATTTGTGGCGGGCTGTAAGAATGCATCCATAGATTATTACCTAATAGGATCATTATTCTCAATTAATAAAGATTGCTCATTATACCAATAAATAAATCTTTTACCTTTCATTAAGCCATTGGAATGAAATTTTGCCTCCAGCCATCATTACATTAACAGTAATAAGTGCTACAATCATCCACACTATACCCAAACCAATAAAGAGCCATAAGATTCCTACAAGTTTTCTTTGATTGCCTCTATTTACTGCATTAGATGATAATAAAAATGCTCTTTCCATTAAATTTTGAAGTTGCTCATTCTCCTGAATTCGAAATAAGTATACAGTATATAGGTATGCAGATAAGTGAAGCACACTGGGTATCAGATAACTGAATACAGCATTTTCGTAACAAATTTGCTCGTACTCATGCAGTTTCGTGTCGTTTTTTAAAGCTTCAAACGTTATCGGTAACAGTTTGTACGAAAATCCGCGATCCCTTCTGAAAATTCATACATACATTACTCAGGATCTCACATGTAACTATTTTATGTATATGTAAAATTAAATTGTTTTTCTTAAATTAATCCAAAGCACAATATTACATAGAAGGTGTATCTTATTTGTAATTCCCCAATATCGTAGATAATGTTATTGGTCACGTTTCGAAATTTACTGCAAACGCTGTGTGCAACGTCGTTTTTTTATTTAATTCTATGTGTTTAAAAAGATATACTATTATTTTCGCAGGGTTCATTATCAATGTCAAAACGTACCTCATGTAACAACAACGCTATTATATTTTGATGCTATGAAAATTAATGGAAAACTACACTAACATAAACGTGACGTGTAATGTATTGTGATTGCTGGGTTGATTTATAAAAGAGAAATTCGAAGTTGTATGTGGCAGACCAATTCACTATTAGTGGCGTGTATAATTATTTAAGAATTATTTCCAAATTCCATAGGTATATCTCTTTTTTGAAATATCGATAACTCAACGTCGTAGAGTTCTAATAAATATAGAAGCAACAATCATTAATTAAAAGGTCCGTGGATTTAAACTTTTCATAAAATTAACGAAAGTAAATAATAAGTTTAAAGTTAGGATATGCAATCAACCGCTAATCGAGTGATAGAACGTTATTTTGTTTTTACTTTCTGAGTATGTAATCTGAAAAAATTTCAATTAATAAAAATTTTCCTGACCACTGTTTGTGTTCTGTGATTAGCCGGTTGTGCAGATACTCTGTAATGAACATGATGTTTAAAATCGTAATGCCTGTATCTATACTTATTATACATTTACGATTCAAAAAATGGTTGTTATTAGAGTAAATTGTACTATTCAGAGTACCTTATGCACATTATAATATGCTAAAGACTCACCTAAAACATGCCATATATTGTAGCACATAGCCAATACACATAAAAATAATGACTTGAAATGTATGTAGGTTTGCCAGCAAACAGTAGCGTGAATGATGCTCCGTTTCTTCGCCACTTGTGGGTCTTAGACCCATCACTCCAAGCAATCTCAGATAGGGCCTTAGAATTTTGTATTTACAGTAATGCAAAACTGCCGAGATACTGAGATTCTCGTAATCCGGTATTTCGGCGATCTCGCCGATCTATTTTCCAAAAATCTTAATGTCGTTCAATGCCTTCATACCATACAATGATCATTTCTTACTCACTTCTGTACTCTGCATATGTAATTCTGAGATAGCCGACGGTGTAGATGAGTGCAATGATTCTTCATGTTTTTGCTCTTGATCTGAATGATCCTTGCTGTTCATTGACTCATTAGAATTCTGACTAGCCTGAAACAGAACAGCGGTTTTATTCGATTGCTATTGTATAAATATTATTATAAGGGCCTACTTCTGACATGGGATATTTCCGGTTGGTGTTTCCCATAATATTAAATAACGGGGCGGACAATTAATTTAATTAATTAAACTCGCTAACCGTGTAATTATTAAAACGAAACAATCGCGTTAGTATCCTACGAGCAGGTGAAATGTACAATAGAACTTGAGTAAGGGTATGTGCAAAACAATTTTTTTTATTGTGACAGCAGTTTCCAAAGACACTCGCGTCGTATTTAAATGATACCAATAAAATGTAGTTGAAATTTACTAATTGCCGGTCAGGATAAGTGATTAGCAGGCTTCAAATGTATGTAGTTGTGTTTCTGTTTTGTTTTGTATATACTTATGGATTTAATTGATTTATTGTATTTACTGCTTAATGATTTTTGGCCAATGCTGTTTTTTCGTATTCTTTGTTTTTTGGCGTTTGCGACAATCAGGCAATTGATATAAAAAAAAATATAAATACTCACTGTGGGCATTTCAGTATCGCTGCGGAAAGAAAGCACTAGCGGAGTCTTTTCGAGAGCGGTAATTCAGATCACCCGTGGAAAGTCGTTGTACGTTACAATTTTTTAACCACCAATAAAGTGGGAGTTGTAATAATAATAATCACATTTTCGTGATGACACTTCACCTTTGGTAAATGATAAAACTTGTGTGAGTTCTAAACATATACATTGTATCATATGGATGCCAGACAGCAGAAATCCGACGATTGTTGATACTTAAAAGAAATGCATAGGTAAATAAAGTATAGAAAAATACAATATATCTTATTAAAAAGTTTCCTTTATTCACGCTTATTTGAACAATATTACATTTATCCTTATAACTTATACTCCTTTCAATTTTTTGTACATATGCCTTGTTTTTCCATTAGAATTTCTTTCTGCCAAGACTTCCTGCTGGACGTAAAAAACGCTTGTGCTCCTTTCTGTGCCTGTTTCCACTGTCCTTCATTTTCCCGGAAAATTTACTCTAAAAGAATTAAAATAATTCCTAACATTAAAGATTTAACAAATGAGAAGGTTTATTAATAGAATATCAACGACACGATCAGGTATCGGTAATTCACCTTTCCAGTACTGAATGTCATTTCTCTATTACCACGTGACCCCGTCACTATTACTTTTGTAGTTTCCTCATCGTGTAATCTGTCCCCAAGACTCGTTCTAAAAATATATATTTTTGATTATAATTTTTATTACCATATGCTAATTTTAATAGAAACATATTTTTCAAGAACTAACTTATCCTGTCTTTTCCTTATAGTCTTTCTTCCCCTGAAGTCCAGGCCATCTTTTAGTTCGTAGAACTTTGGTTGTCTGCTTGTGTTCTTCTCTTCACTGTTCTGACCTTCATCTTCTTCCTCCATTCTCTGTCGCTTCTCATTTCTTTTAAGGAGTCTGTATCTCTTTCGAACTTCCTTGGACCATGTCTTCTCATCGTCCGATGAACCACTGTCATCTGTGCTGCTATCACCCAAAATCGAATCATGTTCTTCTTTATGTTCATCATCCGCTTCGTCCTGAATGGATCGAAGCTGTTCTTGTTCCTTCAGCTTTTTCGTCATTTCTTTAGCTTTGCTCTTATCCAGCTGTGATATAACAGGATTTAGCAACGTATATTCTGCAGATGTCTTGTCAACTTCAAAGTCTGGATTATCGAATAGAGCCTTGAAGCGATTGTCCTTAAGAATACTAGCAGCAGAAGATTTCTTCTTCTTGAAATTTTCGTTCGTTTCGCTGTCCATTAATTTGAGTGCTAATTCTTTGTTGACTTTCGGTAATTGATGCACCTGGAATACACAAAGCAAGGTATGTGGATTAAAACAATGCATTATATAATAGGTAATAAAATAATTAGTCAAGAAATAAAAAATTACTTGAACTCTACTGGCGCGTTCTTCCTCAATCTTTTGCCTGATCTTCTTCTTCTTATATTCGTCGAATGCAAATGGTTGCATTGCAGCCTTGGCTTTTCTGTATAGCCGAACGTCTATAAAGTAGCCATGCATGTAAGCCCTCAGTAAGCTAGTGCCTTTCAAATGGCTAAGACCCATTTCATCCAACTCCTTTTCAGTAATAAATTTGTAATCGTCATAAATTGTCTCAAAGTTCATCTCTTCAAGTTCTTCTGTGAGATTGTCTAAGAAACTGCACCAGAATGGTGCTGGACCAAGACTTGGTATATAGTACGTTTGCATTTTTGTATTTTCATTAGCTATAAAAAGCATTCCCGTCTTTGGAATCACACAAAGATCATTGAAATCTGATTGAGCTTCTATTGACGTGTATAATTTACCCTGTAATTCCACAATGAAATAAATGCATTGATATATAATGATGATTCAGGAACAAAAATATATACTTACAGAATCCTTTTCCCA
Organism: Trachelus iudaicus; assembly: GCA_030142595.1. Taxonomy (NCBI): domain Eukaryota; kingdom Metazoa; phylum Arthropoda; class Insecta; order Hymenoptera; family Cephidae; genus Trachelus; species Trachelus iudaicus. The sequence goes on along the minus strand of JARQTH010000045.1, from coordinate 70,100 downwards.
GATTTTTACTATAGAACTGTCCATGGAATATACAAGATCCATGTGTTCGTGGAAATTGATATTTCTAATAGGTAATCCATACATGTGATCTTTTACTATTAACGGTTTACTAGATCTAATATCGTACAAAAGTACTTGGCCTGTAGCAGTGCCAATACCTAGTGTTAAGCCTCCATGAAAATTCAGAGCAGTGATAGAAGGAATGGAGTCCAATCTGAAAAGTATTAATGTAATGACATACTAATGAAGTATATAGTTTCAATGAATAGTTGAATATTTTTTACTCACTTGCTGTCATGTGTAACACAATGGAAACCACAGTCGAGATTACCAACTTTGTTTCTTACTCTTGGATCCCATGCTTCTACCTTCCCTTCTTGAGTACCAACCATCAACAAATGGTGAAGTGGATTTATTGAACATTTATTTATTGCTGTTGCCTCCGACAAAAATGGTTGCAAGAACTGACCTCTTTCAAGATTCAATCTGTATATTTCATTGCTGAAAGCAAGAAGAAAAGCTGTAAACCTGTGGATGTAAACTCTGTTGAAAGTTGTAATTATTTTATTGATTTTACCTAACACCAACAATAAATAAATCACAGGATGGATAGTGGTATTGCATGTCTCTACCAAATCTTGGTATTCTAAGTCTGTAATATTTGCCATGTGCCGCATGAAATTCTACATGTCTGTCACAATGTAGGAATACCAACTGAAATAGAACAATTTTATTTGAATTAACTATATAAAATAAAATAATCAATCAATTGAAATGCATCACTTTGGTTCACTCGTTGGCTTTACTATAAGAATCAGGTATCAGTTTCATACGTCAACTAGTGCGATTGTATTAACTAGCCCTGCATATTAAATTAATGTCAGTAATAATAAACAACATGATGCAATTATACTAGTGCATTATATACCTTACTATAGTCATCTGACAATACTTCAAATGTAACCACTTCAGAATCAAAACACCTTTCAAATTTTAACGATAAATTATTCACATCAAAACATTTCACTCTTGGTTTGTAAATTCCTGTAGCTAGAATGTATTGCCCATCCTTAGATACCCTTATAGATGTACTGACACCAGGCATATCAAAATCTTGTATCAACTCAATCCGCCTTCGTATATCTGACAAAACAATTTACATTAATAAATATAGAGAATTATAAAATTATTAAAACCTAGTTAACATACCAACATTTTTCTTTAATAAACTTCGGCGCTTTCTTTCAGATAACCACTAAAAATAATGAGAACAATTATTTAAAAATACAATTTTATAAATTGTGTTAAGCAGTCTAACTAAATACAGTTCACTAAATAATATTAATAATGTTACCTCTGGTAGTGATTTTCCAGCACTTAAATTATAGATTTTGACATTATTCGGGTTTGAAACTTGCATTTCGACAACGTTTCGGTAATCTTGTATGTTAGGTTAAGAATGGTTATGCCTAATGTTCGGAGCAGTTTGAGTGATTCGGACCTCTGTGAAGTTAGCAGAGTTACATTGAGTCTCGGACCACTGAACTCTAACCATACTGGAATCCGTACGCTTGTATTTGGCAGAGATGAGTAGGGAAGATCTAGAGTTCCTCGTGTAAGAGGCTGGCGAAAGAGCATTTGAGTAGTGAATAGTTTCTGCGTTACTGACGTATATACATCTGGCACTTGGCCCTCTAAGAGGGCATAAAGCCATAAGGAACAAGAAGAAGAAGAAGACGTATATACATTTCTCCAATAACATTGCTTTAATATGTCCACGGTCGCAGCGTGGCCTGATTGAAGAAAAGGACATAATACCCGCTCGCGAACCCGGTCCCTCGTAGCTGCGCGAGCCCACGTACCCGCAGGGGCCAGTGCGTTTTCCACGTAAATATTCGTTTCCTACCTTTGCTTATGTTCATCTGCCCGGTTTGTAATTCACGGGCTCTTGGCAAGAAGAAACGCTCACTCAATTATGTATTTATTGTATGTATATAACGTAATGTGATGTATTTAATAAATCCTAAGACAATTAATAAAACCAATAAGCATAGTGAGCGAATCAATATAAAAAGGAATAATGACTGAGTCTCGAACCCAAAAATCCTGCGCGTTGATCGAAGCACCATGTACGTGTACTGTTCAGTCACTATAGTAAAAAAATCGGGAAGCTTATATTTCCGTTATTACCCACGTTTGGGATTTGCTTGAGGTATTGGTGACACTCGGCAATCAAAAACGCGGGTATGGTTCGACGGCCCTTCGCTCAAGTGGCGCGTCGACGTCAGAATAAAATTGGTTTAAAGAAAATCGGCTCACTGGAAATCCCTAAATAAAATACGCTCAGGTTAACAGTTTCGGTTTCGATTTTCCACTGTAACAATTGCAGGCTTCCGTTACAGTTTTAGATCAAACACTTATGAATTTATCCATTTCGGTATCAATTACAGTCACGGTCTCTGATACTAAGTTCTTATTCACTTATCTACAGGTTGTACAGTACGGATCTTTATTAGTAATATGTTCATTGATATTTTTTTTATTACAATAATAAATCACACTGGAAACAGCCTCAAACAACTTATCCTAAATGCATGCCTACTCTAAACTTCTTTTGCAAAAGCAACGGGAAACGATTCCGTTACGTGTAAATTTTGATAGATTATCGAATGTCGAATTTATCGAAATTTTTTGATTTCGCTCGCCTTGGTCCTCAATCGCGAATATGTATATTAGATTATAAAAATATAATGAAATACTGTGGAAACATCGAAGTCTTCTTGGTTATAGTATGCTACACGTTTTCGACTGAAATATTTAACGTAATACTATTAGATTACGTAATAGTTTTAAAATGTAACTATTTTTTATCCATTCATTTTATGCTTACTTTTGATTTTGCATTTGTCACGTTACTTCCCTTCGTTCCATTCTCTGCCTCAGGTTGTTTTTTATTCCTAAATAGTTTCGCCATTTTTCCACCTATCAAAAATGACATATAACATATCGATGAATTTTTTTATTATACTTAAAAAAAGATTATTAAGACCAATTACCTGTTTTTGCCAATGGAGAAGGTACAACATCCGTATCATCTGTGGCTTCGACTTTTAATTCTGTGTCGGGGTTGTCTTCATCTTTTTCTGCGCTGATCTCTTTGTTATTTTCGTTACCAATATCTTTGTCCTTGAGCTCCTTATCTTGGACAATATCCAGATTGGTTTTTTCACCATCAACTTCCAAAGTTTCTTCAGTAACGGTTTCCGAGTTAGCCGAATTTGCCCCACGACTATTTACTGATGTTTGTTCAAAGTTCTCTTTAACTTCGTCAATAGTTCCGTTCTTTATTATACTCGTTTCCGGCGTTGACGAACTTATCTCTTTGACAGGTGTGGTCACCAATTCCGGCTGAAGGTGCGTCGTAGTCGAGGAAGAAGTTTTTTCAGATGAAGCACTGTCGGCGCTGCCAATTTTTGTACGTGGTGGTTTTGGTGGTGGTACCGAAAGCGGACTCAAAATAGTCTTTCCGCTTATTATTTCGTTATCAGTTATCGATTTTGTTTGTTTACTACTTTCGATCACTTCTTTATCTGAATTGGAAGATCGTTCGCTAACATCAGATATTGTTCCTTTTTCATTAGAAACATCATTGTCATTAGAAACATTATTATCTTCATCCAACTTTTCAACATGTTCCTTAATAATCGATGTTTCAGAGACTTTGGTACCGTTATTTCCCTCCATGTACTCTGACATCTTTTTGGCTACTTCCGGTTTCTCAACGTTGTTCATCGAGTCTTTGATGCTGATATTATCATTGTTTACCATTTCCGTAGTACTCGGTAATGGATTACTCGTAGACATTTTATTGTCCACTTCAATTTTCTCAGACTGTGTCACTTCATATTGGAGTCTACCGTGTGAAACTTTCAACGGAGGTAAAGAATTATTTCTTGTGATTAATGGATCCTGTAGAGATCGTTAAAAACTGTTCAAGTGACACTAAATTATCATACAGTTAATAATTATGTTAAAAAAGTATTATACCATTTGCAGAGAATCGGATTCATCATTATCTAATTCCCGTCTGCGACCCACCAATATAGTATGGCAGCCACCGCAAGAAACCTTAGGTAAAAAAGCACAATATAATATTACAATTAACATTTATTATAGGATCGAGTGAATAATTACGTTTGTTATGAAAAGTTCCTGATATTTATTGGCCCATGTCAATTCATGAACATTATTTTCATTCTCCTCCAGGCCCAATTTACCGTGTCTGCCATCGCCGCATGTGAACAGTTTGCCAGATTCTGTCAAGATACACAAAATATTTTATCATATATTCTGTAAGACTGTATAATGTAACTTTTTTACAAATTACCAGTAATAATTGCACTGTGACTTTCTCCACAAGCAATTTTCGAAATTGTTTCTCCTTGCAGACTGTCTTTAGGAAGAAGTTTTGGTGTCTGCACTTCAGTTACACCGATGCCCATACCTAATTGTCCACTGGCATTACTGCCAAAACAGTGTACTGTCCCAGTATCTGAAATAAAATTAAAAATATAACTGCGGATTACAAAATTTAATATCCTTTAAACGGTTTTTAAGTTAACAAATTTTTGTCATATGGGCAATCCTTATATGTGAAATATCAATGTAATATTATTTGAAGGTTCTAATGATCTTTAATAATGTAATTTATTTGATTGATTATTTTTCCAATCAATCCGAACTTATAGGTAATCGATACAATAATAAACCATTGATGGTTTTTATCTGTTCAAATTAATATTAATATAATGAATCACCTGTTAATACCAGCGTATGGTGACCGCCACACGCGACATCAACAATTGGCATCGGTAATTGCAATAATTTCGGTGCGACCTGGGTCGAGAAACTTACGACAATTCCAATTTTCCCGCTTTCGGACTCGCCGCAAACATAAAGTAAACCAGTCTCTGAAATAATTATTAAACAAAGCTGAAAAATCCATGGTAAAAAATTCCCAAGAAGATAATAACGCTGAAACAAAACTGACCTGTCAAAAATGCAGAATGATAGTATCCAGCACTAATTTGTTTAACGGGTTCAGGAATTTGAACCTTGGTAGGTTTATTAACGAGACCCGAAATCCCAGGAAGACCCAATTGGCCTTCCAGATTACTACCCCAAGCCATGACATCACCGTCGCTAGTAAGGACCATCGAATGATGGGAACCAGCCGCAAGCTGAACTATCCTCGGTCCTGCCGAACCGTAATCGTGTACCAAAACCGGTGAACTCGAGCTATCACCAGTGGTCATGCTACCACGACCAAGTTGACCCTCCTGGTCACTTCCGCACGCAAAGATCTTTTGACCACCTGAGGAAATGAGAGTATCGATCGTTACCTTGGTATTACGTGATACATTCCATAAGAGAAAACTATTGCTTTTTATCCTCAAGAAAATTCTAGTTAAGCCTGTCTAGTTACGCAGTAGATACTATATACGCACATATCATATCCAATGCATTAAATATACATACGTAGAAAGAGCTTTAAGAAAGTTCACTGACTCTCGGGTACAATTTTCTTTGTGCTTACCCGTGCATATGAGAGTATGCGCTCTACCGCATGCTACGTGGGTCACTTTCTCCGGTTTTAGAACTGGAAATCAACACAATCATTACTTATACCTATATATACATCTACATTTTACACAGTTCTTTACCAGCCATCCGACTCACGCGAAATATTGATCGCTTATACTCACTTTTCACGCAGGACGGTTTGCTAACGTGGTTCTTGTGTCCAAGACCAAGTTGACCCCAGTCGTTGCTACCAAAAACGAAGAGTCTGCCGCTTTCTGTAGGGATACAGTCGCTTTATCGAAATACACAACAACAATAAGATACAGCAATTTTATAACACTAATGTATTATGCAGGCCTGTTCAGTATCAATGCACCAAGTGCAGTTGATTTTAATATAGAAATCAAATGGTTAGCCTAACTAAAGTTGGTACTGTATTCAATAATCTCATATGAGACTAATTAGCTTAAACACGCCAATAGCAATTAGTTCGTTAATATAATTTCAACAGGATATTCAACTTCATTCGGTGACGTTGAGTCGATTAGCTCTATATATAGAAAGAGATGTTCGACAATGTATGACATCAGATTTTAATATCCTCTTGTTTTTCAAAATGCGCACTCTTTTTTTTCGTGACGCATTCAACAGTGCATTAGCTCTAGCGTGCAGCGTGCATTATCGATCACTCCTTTGGTGGACAGTGGCTATCCTATGTATAAACTGCATGCACGACATGCTGCAGCAGCTGTAAATCATGCGAGGTTCGATCCTAAACTTTTCACAGTGGAAAAAAATTTGGTTACGCGTAGAAAAAAAATAAAGTCTAGAATCGATTTTCTAATGGAACAATCGATAACGCTTCTTTTTTTCCATGATTAATTACTCAATTTTTAAGTCAGCCCTGTGGCCACGTGCGACGTAACTAAGCCTATAGGAAGTCGTTCACATATTGATTTCCGTATAAATCATGCATCGTAATACTGCAATCGATAGGCTTCTTATGTATATATGTCGATGCATTAAGCAGACTTGGTTATGGTTTCTTTGGATCTTCCATAACAGTGCAACTACGTGTATATAATATCACGTATACCAAGAACGAAGATATATAGTTCTTTTCACACATGCATCAGCGATGAAAACTCTCAATGAAACTTACCACAAACAACGGCCGAGTGTTCGTCCCCACACGTTACGTCCAAAACGGGGTCGCGTCTTATGAAGAAATGAGACGCTACATTATCGGCGAATCGGCTTCGGCCGATGGTAAATACTGCGCCAGTTTCTGAAACAGACAGTACATAATTCTAGGTGTAAAGCGTGACTGCCAACTAGGGACCAAAATGTCAACATAACCCTAATTCATTGATCTAACAACTATAGCCATACGCTGCGTTACCGTGCTTACGTTATCTTGAATAATTAATTTTATCTGTATATAGTTTTCTATATTCTCTTATATATATGTATCATGTACATGTATACGGTATAAATTTAAGAAACAATTTGATACTATGCCAGAGTTCAGGCACCCGGTGTTAATTAAATAAAAAGTAACTTAACGATCCTGCCAGTTTATCTCTAATCTTAAGGTACGTTAGGCGAAGATAAACACGCATCTCAACCGACTCTTGATACTTTCGCCATTTGAATTTGCAAATATAATCAAAAACGTATTTTGTTCTTAAATTTTCGTTTCCTCGTAATAATTATAAAGCTTAAGATTTCTATAAGTTCTTGGTAAACATTTTTCTGTTGCTTGAGAAACCACCTGTGGCCTATCAATAGTTCACAAAGTGACATTAAGTGTTTAATGAGTTATTGTAATATCAGACCGTTCTCATTTTATTTTTTAACTGTGTAAGTACTATATTAATGATCCTGAATTTCTAAACTGTTACATAGAAAGGTCAACAATGTCACATTCTAAGTTAACCTACCTTCTATATACTATTTCACATCTCAACGTGAACCTTGCGTTAAATTTACGTTTATGTTTTCCATATCAAAAGTTCAAACGTTCCTGTTCATTATTCATGAGACATTCATCATTCGGACTGAAAGACATACATATAAAATGGAAAGCATAATAGATGCAGGAACCCGTGGAAATCAACGTTAAAAGAAAGACCCTGCTATTTTTAAATCTTCATTTGTTCTTTAAGTGTACTAAAGGTTATGCGAGAAATCAGATATGATGGCTTTGTTCTAACAAAAAAAAAAAAAAAATACCTGAAAAACATACCAAATTGTTATTATGTTTAATAGTTCTATGTAATTAATAATATATATCATCTTATATAAAATGGCGATACCATCTCGTCGTTGACGTAGGAATTCATTAAAGTTTTGTAACCCTGTGACATAGGTCAATGACACTGATTAAATAAAATATAAAAAAAAATCTATCGTGCCAATGATCTGAGAACGTGGGAAATTACACAAGATCGATATTGATATGTAGAATGTGCTAATTTATTGATAATACTACCGTGTATTGTAACTTTCAAGAAAAACATGACAATTTTAATTCTAATTTTTCATAGGTCTGACGTGTATGTCAAAAGTATCAAGAGCTTCTACCGGTCCATATAAAATATAGACGCAAGCTTCTTCGTACTTGGAAAGTTTCTGGAGCGGGAAATTTGAATTTGTGTAAAAGCAATAATAATTTCTTCTTGCTTATAATGGTGCTGAGTGAGATTATAAATTCTTGTATTGTGATGCAATTGTTTTAATATAATTTTACCCGGTATGTTGTCTATATCCGGCAGGCCCATGTTTGCACCTTGCGCCACGCAACCTGCAGACTAAACCACCGACTGGACATTGCTACTATTGCTAGGAACTTCAATTGGACGTTGCCTAGCAACTGGAAATCAATTCCGAATGGTTCCGAAGTCGACTAGGCTTACGATAAGAATGGGAACGAACGTTCACGATTATTAGCTGCGCGAAATTTGACCTGCACATTTAACGAGGGAACATCAATTATTTAATATTTTGATTAACTATACCGTCTTGTTTCTTTCCTTTGTCTTTATTATTTATGTGCTATATGGTTTTGTACTTGCGTAAGAAACGTAGAGTTACAGGTGGATGTTATTGATTACTGAATTCTGATGCAGCTTACGCTTATTGTAAAAATAAGAAAAAATATTCGTTCTCTACATTACCTGGGATCTATTATCTACTGTCCTCCCTCTCTCATCCCCCCTTGCACGTTCTAAGAAGAACTAGTGGAGCGCGAATCGCGACGAAATTTAAACTAGGTATCTTTAACGTCCCTAGCCAGCTAATGATCCTAGTCAAATTACGCTTTATTTTATCAATTTTGGGTCATCAGTGTACTTATAAATTTAGATTCAAAATTGAATGCTCTTTTGATTTCCGGAAGAAAAATTGCATCCTCCCATTGAAAAAATAAAATTTGACCTTCGAGTAACCTTAGCGTCTGAACTCAGGAAGGAATTTAATAATGGAATCTTCTGTTCGCCTTGAAACCATACAACTTCTGTCTGAAATATTTTTTATATCTGACTTCGTTTCCGAAAAAATCGAACTGGTCACTATAAATGCCCCACTCTGTGGGGCTGTTTCTTGAACCATTCTACTATTATACTTCCCGGTAACACATAAAACCGAGCCAGTAATGGGGACTTACTGGGCTCACTGCATCTACCAATGGACTGCCAACGATTGAGTATTAAGACGGTCTTGTGTGCTTGCTGGGTTGTATTGAAATAAATAAAAATGTATAAAAATTTGTGCCTTACGACATAGAGTATGAAAAATATAAGCGATTTATGATATTTTTTGTAAACTTAAAGGTACACAAAATATATAAATTGTTACTCTTACACAGATATTATTGGTGGAATTAATTGAAACGGATGTATATACGGTTAATTAGTTATTCATCGAAGAGAATTATAATATCGAGTATTAGCAAAATTGAAAATATAAGATTTTAAAATTATAAATAAAACTACAAATTATATTTACATGTTTTTAATAAGCTTGTTTTTCTATCCATTATCAGATAGAGTAAACGGCTCAGTTAACGACTGTTGAAAAGCGGTCGTGTGTCGGATTTTTGCTATTTATTCACGCGTGATATAGCCAAACTGGAAAGCTAAAGGTTTCAACACGTGCGTTAAAGCCTTCCGAATGAAATTCACCTATTATACAAGTGAAACAATTAAGGTTTATTACTAATTATTGTTTTAATAGCGCTTCTCTGCTGCCGCGATTTCTGACCGTTCAGAAACATCCATTTCGTAGTTTGTGGTCCTTGCGTGCACCTGATGTGCCCCCTTGGCGCAATGTATGGCGCCTGCGCAATTTATGACGCCTGCGTGTACCCACTGTCTGACACTTCCGAATATCCCCATTCAAACGGTCAAAAAACACAACGACACAATCCGAATTATGTGACGAACTTATTGTCGCGCGAATTTACACAAATATCTAATCAAAAGTTAAATAATTTCTCATCTCATCGATAGTCTAGTTCCTGCTGAAGATGCTAACACCATTTTTATGTCGTTTTATACTTATTTGACGAACAAAATTCACAACGACGTAGCTCGTCGCAACTACTGCCACCGTCTAGCATTGCCGCTGCAGAGCCGCTGGGACGCGTGTCGCACTATTCACAGTTCAATTTCTATTCTAAAATAATTCATTTAAAACACTGTGTTCCTCCAATAATATAAAGTGAAAAACGCTTTTTAATTAGCTGGTAATTTAATTATTATTTGACAAAACTGCATTTATGGCAGTCAAAATTATACCCTCGAACTCACAATCTAGAACACGGTCAGTCACTCGGCCGTTTACCCTACTACAGTCTTTGCGACCACGTGAAACATACGGGGGTATCTTAATGTTTCGGCGTTGTAAAGTATTTGCGAGACTACTCTTTAACAGTGACAGGTTTTAGATTAAAATACACGTAGTGCAGATACACGAGAATCTACTTTAGAAAAAAAATGCCATTAGATTTTAATTTTTCAGAACGCACTGAAACATTCATATATGATATATAACAACATATATGCCTCTAGCATCAACTAAGATGCCTAAACTGTGAGCCACTATCGCACTCTCATATGCGTGTGTCCTCGTGTTCCAACGCTACTGATGTGATTGATCTAGAGACGCGAAAGATAAATGTGACCGGTAATATTACCGTATTTTTAAAAAACCTGTACCTGACCGCTATTAAAATTACCATATTGGCCATAAAAAACATCCACAGTTTATGTTACATCCACAGGTTGGCCAAGGCTTGCGAAGTACGAAGAAGGTGACATGTTTTTCTATGTTTAATGCTCCATAATCAAATAACTTTATTTGTCTATCCATATATGTTGAGCAAATCTTTATGAAAAGAAAGTAAATATTATAAAAAGGTAGAGCCGTACTAAAAAATGTAAGAGTTATTGACGCAGGATTTGTTGAAAGCTCTTGTTAACGAACGGGCTAGATCTAACAAAAAAAACTAATTCTTTTTATTAGCATACTTATCTTCTCGATGATGACAGTTAGTGACAGTTTCTTGTGAACACCTAATTTCTTCCTTCTTCCCACAGGTTATCCAGTCAATCATCATTCGTTTAATTTAGAACACTTATGCTTCAAGTGGTGGTGGAAGCTTACACTATTAAATAGAACCCAGATTCGGGCAACTTTGAAAATATAACCTGTTGTCTCCTCTGTAACCTCACTTCCTGTTTTAATGATAATTATTGCTAAAGCAATTCCTTAAAGTTACAGATTATGCATCATTAATTTGTCCATTCATTCGACCTATGAGCCATGTGTAAATCAAAATGCGCGGGTAGGTCGCATAAGTCTTCTTTGACTTCTATCTTCTCTCTATATTTTCCATGGCTTAGACTATAGACACTGTGCTATTGACAGTTGTGTCTGGTTACAGGTTACAAACATACATAGATATATGAATACGGCAGTTTCTTGCATATTCAATTTTGTGCGGGACTCAAGTGTTTTTTTTTAAAATGATGCTTCATAAAGTGAGCATGAGACTGTGCCGATTATGTGGTAAGGAAAAGCAGCAGGGAACCGACGTTTTCAAGGATAAAATTAAAGGAGCCGTGCTTATCTCTATTATAAATAAATATTTTTCGAAAGAGGTACACAATAGATTATTGATACTGTTTATGGAAATTAAAGTAGGCTTTAGAAATATACAGAATATCTATTTTTCCAGGTTATTATTATATCATCCACAGATGGCTTTTCAAAGTTCGTGTGTCTTGAATGCGAACAGAAAATATGCATGTTTGATGAATTTTGTCTTATGGTAGCTAATGTACAAAAACAGCTAACTGCTCCTTCTTTGGAAATCGATTTTGCTGAGGTATTACTCTTATTTTTAAGAAACCATAGTTAAAGCAGTCCAGTATTACTGTAAAATGTGTTAAGTCATTTACAAACTTGCCATTATAATGCAGTAATAGTTCTGTATTCTAGAATTTAATGCTTTTGTAAATGTTTTTTAGGATATGCTGTGCCATTTGAAAGAAAATGATCTAATAAAAAAAACAGACATATCAGTACCACAAAAACGGAAATATGGTTGCCACATATGTTCGAAAACATTTCGATGTCCAGCACATGTAATAAGGCACAAACGTATTCACACGGGTCTGCGACCTTTTGTTTGCGATGTATGTATTATACATTTGTTATACGACGCAAGGATCAACATACATAGTATCTGTATTTTCAGATATGCAGAATGTCCTTTAACCAGCAAGAAATCTTGACGAAGCACAAAGAGAGTCATGCAGGCAAAAGACAGTATCAGTGTGCTAATTGCCATCAATCATTTCGCTATAAAGTATCATTGAAGTCTCATTTAATAAATTTTCACACAGATGCAGACAGAACAGCAATGAATAGTCAAGCCTTGCTAGTGCATAGCCGTTCACTTATCTGTTCTGAGTGTGGAAAGTTATTTGCCACAAAATATAAATTACAAAGACATGCAAGATGCCATACAGGTGAAAGACCTTTTCGTTGTAACCTTTGTGATCGAACATTTTCACAAACAAGCAATTTGAAGTTGCACCAGGTCAAGTGTCAGCAGATTATTTGCTCTATGAATGAACAAACGGAACATACAACTCATCCTCTTGTGAGACAGCATGAGCGAGAGGTCGCTACGACTGGATCATTAAACAATTTCCAATCAATGTACATAACTGAAAGTGAAATACAAAAAACTATAAATGAAACAATCAATTCAAGCGATCCTGGTTCTTCATACTTAAATAAACCATACGAGAATCCAATCTACATTGATGACGAAATTGAGACAATGTTGGATCAGGATTTAAGTCAATTAGAACGTAATAAGTATCAAAGCGCTACACAGGAAAAGGTCTCATTGTGTCTAAAACAACCGGAAACACCGGAACTTTTACACAGTTTATTGTATGACGATTAGACGCGTTAGTTAAGCCGTGATGAATTATATTAATCATGAACCATATTAGACTTAATCACTGCTCTACTGTTCATATGTAAGTTAAATCTCCATAAATAAATGTATCATTTTCAACAAGCACTAAACCGTTTTTCTTTTTTCAGAAAAATTACCTATTTGTACTTAAGGGAAATAATAGAATCCTTTTCACTGATATCCGTAACTTTATTCTACAAAAAACTCATCTTCATTTTCACTGCTTTTAATATCACTTGACACAAAAAGTATGTTCATGTTCGAATATATCTATAAATTATATGGAGTTAGGAAAGAAAACTAAAGAGACGGACGTCACAACAATTACATCAATTAACATGATGAATTCATTATCTAAATAAAATTGACAATGACATCCATTCAGATTAGTTTTCGACGTCCATCTCTTTTACTTCATTTTTTCATTACTTATGTATCTCTGTAACACTTTATTCTTAGTTCCTCCACTACTACTTTATACACGTCAGACTGATAGAACGAGTTCAAATCTCATACAAATTGATCCTCCACATTTACAATAATTAAATCTACGCTCCATTCGAGTCACCGCTAGTGATATTGTAAATATATTATTTGATTAATAACATGAATTTGGGGCGTAAGTGGTTTCAATTGCTCAGTTAAGTGAAATAGTTTTTCATGATATATACGAAACATCAGGTTTTGCTTAAATGTCTACATGCGTTGTGAAGAACAAAAATTTATTTAAAGGATTTATTGGCACTTTCCATTAACACCAAATCCATCCTTTCCCTTTTGCTTAAGAAAATTAACCCACACATTACTCATTAAATGGATCCGACTGCCAGTCATATTTTATCATTTTCTTTTCTTTGCGCATACATAATGCTTCATAGAAATATGAATTACTAAAAAAAAAAAAAAAAGATTCTACAATAATTGTATATGGTCATGTATGAGACACAAGTTACAAATTTTTTACTATGACACTATAAAAAGTTGTCGCAGCTAAATTGGATTAACATTGTTTCTTTTATTCTACATCGATAGTACAGAGTAAGCTAAACAAGTGTGAATGCGAGTGTTTGAATAATGTGATATATGAAATGAGCCATCGAACGAATTAAAATGAATACATTCAATAATAGGAAAAAATGAGAAGCAAGACAGACGAAGCGAAATGTTTAGATGGCACAAATTAAAACAGGGAACAAAAAACTTCAAATGCTATAATTCTCTTATACAAAGACACAATGCATATTCCCGAACGCATTTACCGAATACGAAATAAATTTTTCGTTCTCTTAATAATTTTTGAAACTTACGTCATTTTGTACATACGTATGCACGATAAATATTCGACATACAATACAATGTCTGATAATACGTTGGCACTGATTAGCTACATCGACATAAGATTCTGTGATCGTACGTACAATCCGACTGCGCTCTCGATAATAAATTTCTACAAAGTTTGTCTCTCACTCGTGATTAAAATACTCAGATCGTTAATTAGAAATTCAGTCTGGTATTAATAATAATATGAGTGCGCGCGTATGGACGTGTGAATATGCACGTTACAGTTGTGTTTAAGCGTTAATATTTAAATAATACAAATAGAAAAATCTTACAAATTATGCACATTAATATATTAAATCACACACGTACCTCCTCTACAGCTATATATCTCCGTGTAGATCGATAATTGAGTGTACGTATTTTTACGTGTGATACGAGTGGCTAAGCACCTTTGCTTCCATAATTCTTTTCTTTTTTTCTTTTACAAATCCTCAAACTTAAACGTAACAATTTTCATAAGATTCTACATGCGTGCCGCACGGTTTTTTTTTCGCATGAAGTAAAAGTATTTACACGCATCACGCAGTGCATCCTTATCCGCCCGTATAAAATTAAAATTGTAAAGAACAAAATAATTTGTTACAGTAAACCGAGAAAAAGATCGTGCGAAAAAACAAAACTAAATAAATAAACAAAAGTCTCAATGAATGTTGAGTAAAGATACAAATGTAAACGTTCACTCCAGTTTTTTGCAATTCAAGTTAAATAATGAAACATGGAGAGAGTACGAACGAGAGGGAGAAGAAGAAAGAAATAAATTCTGAGAAACATTAAGCGACATTTTATCGTAGTCTCGGAAATTCAATACGATTCAGTATATTTTTGTATTTATATAATATTTATATATGTATATCCATTAGGAAAATGTCTTTACGCAAAGCCTCTAAGTTTCTCACCAGTAAAGTTTTCTTTATTTCAATGAGTTC
Organism: Trachelus iudaicus; assembly: GCA_030142595.1. Taxonomy (NCBI): domain Eukaryota; kingdom Metazoa; phylum Arthropoda; class Insecta; order Hymenoptera; family Cephidae; genus Trachelus; species Trachelus iudaicus. The sequence continues at coordinate 54,752 of JARQTH010000045.1, read as the reverse complement.
TGATTAACTTGAGATTAGATTGCTTGCAGCTCATTCAAATTTCTATTTCAATACTCATCAAAAGGAATCACATCAGTGAAGAATATTCAATTGACCGGTATTAGTTGCATAGACCATGCCTTGACCAGGCTGCGGAGCCCATCTTATACAATTTAAACTGACGTACCCAGTAGTTTCCTGATTATTATGAACTAGTTCTCGCAGCAAAACCATGCTCTTCTTGTTATCCTTAATGTCAGCTTCTGTCCTTGCACTTCGATTCCTCCAATCCTGATCGTTATTTCTATCATCTTCGGGACTATCAGCCTGTCTCATATTGTTTAAATAATTATCCATACTATGGATTAAATCGTCATCCCTTCGATCATACGCATCAGCTGAATCGAATGGGTTCAAATAACTCGGATTCGACTGCTCTATGTTGCACTTCATATCCTCCTCAGGTTCTTTGTCAACTAGTTTGAATATCAGGGCCATTGGTAACGGTCGAGTCGCTACGTGAATTCTCCGCGATGCCAGCCCTACCAGGAGATGCTGCCTCGTAGGAGACATTGACACAGACACCACTGTCTGATCGATTTTCGTCGAGTAAATTCTTTCACCAAGATTTTCCCATTGTAGACTGTATACACCTGCAAAATTTGTTATTAGTATTTAGATTTATAGGGCCTGATAATGTGATAATTACTTTTACTGATTTCAAAAACATACTCACCTACTGTTGTGGATACACTAAGCCTGCCAAACGGAAGTAACGTAACAAGCAACTTGCCGTCTGATGATATATCCACGCTTGCGTCATTGTGAATTTTGCATTCACGTACTACAACATTTTTTTCAGCTAGAAAAAGTTAAAAAAATGGCATATAAATGTCTCAAGACTTACTAGAAATATATTTTGATGATTAGCGAGAATAGGAATATTTACGATCAGTAATGTCTGGAATTTCGCCCTGTGAAAAGTCCCAGGCCTGTACACGATGACTTTGAATTTCGAGACCATTAAAAGTCGCCATTAATGGACTCACTGGAACATGATCTGTAAGAAAGTGTAAAAATATTGGAATGCTAATTATTAAAGAAAAGGCTCGTTAAATACCTCGTAGTCCGACATCATCACTATCGTCATTGACAGGATCTGGTCCACCCCCAGGACTTCCACCATTATGACCGCCGGGACCTCCAGGACCACCAGGACCACCACTGCCACCGCCGCCACCGCCGCCACCGCCGCCACCGCCGCCGCTGCCACCATTACCATTACCGCCACCTCCACCATTACCGCCACCTCCTGGACCATTAGCTCCTCCAAAGATACCAAATCGTGGATTCAAGAATCGGTGAGCTATGAACCATCTGCGAACCTGTGAGGAGAAGTTCTGATGTCCGCTCAAATCCTGATCGAAATAGCATAATACTCCTTTATCAGCACTCCTATTCTAATAGAGTAGAAGCCACAGTGTAGCTTGACTTACCTGATCTCTATTGTTAGACTGTGAAGAACTTGGTCCTGGCTGATCGTTAAAATCACTTGGGTGACCACCACTTCCTCTTGTGATATTATTTAAGAAACTATTGATTAAATAGGGCGGTGGTGTATGGGGAGGTGTAGGACGAATGTTTGGTCTCCTTCTTGAATTTCCTGGCAAATTATTGAAGTCATTCACTGGGACGTTATTCACTTGTACCACGGGTACACTTAATTCACGCCTCCTGGTGACATTTTCACGGTTCTGAAGAAGTTGTCTTATATAATTCATATAATTCAATCTCGAGGCCAAATTTCCTCCTGGTACTACTCTATAACCTGATGCTCCAGATGAAATTCGTTCTGCTGCACGAAGTGATGTTGATGTCAGCCCTCTGGTTATCGTAGCAGAAATAAGTGATCTTTGAAACTGAATTCGGTTAAGTTCATAATTGCTGCGCCCATTTCTGAAATCATTTTGCTGTGATTGTTGTTCTCTACTGGATTCCATTTGAGATCTTCCAGCCGAAGGAGGCCCCTCAGATGCTCTTGAAAGCCTGTAGAAATCTGTCCTATCATCTCTAGAATCGTTTCTATGTGTAGCCGAATCTCGATCTTCAACATCATTTTCATAATTGTTGTGATCATTCCGGAAATCGTTTTCTTGAGACTGTTGTTCTCTGCTAGGCTCTGCGTTTGGTCTTCCAAGTATATCATCGTAAGGTCTCGCAATTCTTTCTAAATCTGTACAGAACGGTCTCAAAATACTCTCCCAGTCTATTTCAAACGGTCTGAAAATCCTTTCGAGATCCATTCTATCTCTTCCAGAAGCATTTCTATGAACAGTTGAGAATTCATTGTGCTGTGACTGTTGTTCTCTGTTCAGCTCGATGTAAGGTCTTCCACGCGTTAAAGGAAATTCGAACGCCCTCGGCGTCATGTCGCGATTTAATCTGTCTCTTAAAGAATCATTACTACCTGCAGCCAAGTCTCGTTGACTCTCGACATCATCTCCAGTCCCAATGTTACTCTCTAACTGAACATCGGAAGCTGGCCTGTTCAAGCGACGTTCATCTTCATCAATGCTTCGACTATTGTGAATTCTCTGAACGATACTCTGAACCTCAGCAGAGAGTGCATTCTCCGAGGAGATGTGTCCAGCCATGGCATTCGACTGTCGAGTCTCCTCATTCTCGGAATCTACGTTAAATGAATTACTGTCCAAAGGATTATCCACTGGAGCCGCTTGCTCTGAAGTCTGCTGCTGCGCTTCACTCGTCGAATTGTTTCTAAGGTGTTCATCTAAATTCATAGGATAATGAAGCCATCTTTTCAGCGTTTCAGCCATGTTCTGGTAGTACCTAGTACTCTGTGCAGACACAGGATCTTCTGCGTCTTCTAGTTGTATGTCACTTGCAGCACTGGTACTTGCACCAGCTCCAAAATTTCTGGAGTGACGACTTCGTTCGTTTCCTGGTGATACTGTAACATTACTACTGTTACTGCTACTAGGACAATTAGCTTCGGTTTGAGGATTATCAACATTGCTATTACGTCGTTCATCTGCTCCATTTTGATTTTGCACTAATAAAGCAGATCTCAGTGGTCCATATTTACTTAATTCCAATTCCCTTTTAATCGTGACTAATTGGGCCAAAAGAAGATCAGTCAACTCCAATGCCAAATGAAGTAAAATATACATCTTGCAGATTTGGTCGTAGAGTACATTGCTGTGAGAACCATTCACGGGTCGTATTTCTTCAAAGAATTGTGTCAGACTTTCCACCATAAGACTCAGAACATTTCTAGCTTTCAGCCTGTTCACCTCTCGTATTCTTTCCATTTCAAAATTGTCACTATTATCTCTGGTATTTTCGGTTTGACTGTCACTATCTGATGTTCTGCCGGCCTCATTCCTGGCCAGGGCTCTTTGCTGCTTCACCAGCGCCTCCAATCTGACAATCATAGCTTGTAACGATTCTGTGGTTGTTTGCACACGACTTCTTTCTGTGGTAGTATTGTTGCTAGTACTGACGTTACCATTGCCACCGCTATTAGCATTGTCATTATCATTACTGCCATTGTCACTAGGATTGCCACTAGGATTAGCACTAGAAATGCCACTAGCGTTACCACTAGTATTATTAACGCTATTAGCATTATTATCGCCACTAGGGTTATTATCACCACTAGCGTTATTACCGCTGCTCGATGAATTTCTATCAAGACACCAGTACCTCCTGGCATGTTCAAAATTTCGAAAATAATTATTTATTAATCGTACCCGTAATCGCGACATGTTTCGCGGATTCATAGAAGGTAGCCTTGTACGTTTCAAATTCATCCTTCTACTGCACCTCCATTTTTGATAAGTATACTGTTCTCTTCTTAAATTTGAATTATCATTCGGAGACTCTGGTGATGTTGCAGAGGTCGAGCTTTCTGATTGACTTGCTGAGTTTTGTGTGCTCGAATTCCCCGGTGGATTATTACTGTTATTTGGATTGTTTGAATAAACCAAACCTGATATTATTGGGATTTGAGTGGTCCTAGCTGATCCTGAACTTCCTGCTAGACTGTTCACCAAATTTGATATTCCCGGCAGCTGCGCGCTCTGTGTTGTTCCACTGTTTCCTGGTAGATTCAAACTACCAGCAATGTCCGACACCAGGCTAGATATACTTGGCAGTTGCATATTGTTATTATTATTAGTTGTCAGATTGGAATAAGTATGATCACTAGTGGCATTCGAAGTAGAGGCTGATTGTGAATTATCAGTAGGACAATACGAATAGAGACTATGGAGAGTTTGATAAATGTTGTGTGGTCCCATACGTTTAAGTTCGGACTTACTTGGCAGTAGATTTGATAGGCTTATGTTAGTCGAGGTCTCGTCCAATTGACGCGATGAACTCTTTGATGATGATTTTCCTGTCTTTTGACCTCCTGATGACGTTGTACCTCTCGAGGTTGACGGTTGGTTGTGGTCGTTTTTAGGATCATTATCGGTCTCGCTATTAGTTCTTTTATAAATTTCCAAGAGAGCCTTTTTAAAATTTTTAGCTGGTTCAGTATGAGACTCTGTGGAAACGTTTTGTGTCGAGGTCGATGGAGTCGCACCATCCGTACTAGTTCCTGGTTGAGATTGATCACTCTCTCTTTCGATTATAACCGTTACGTGTAGACGTCTTATCTGACGTCGCAGATCTTCCCACATTCTACGTACCTGCTGCAGTTGTACGATTTCCAATCTAGCCCTGTAACAAATAGAATCACGACAAATTACAATGCGATACAGACTATTGAACATTGATCATAACTTTGGTATTAAAGTTGCAAAATAATAAAACATATTTTACGAACCAACAAAGTCGTTGCATATTGTCTATATGGCGGCTTAGTGACCGAAGTTCTTGTCGAATAACCAAGTCATCGGAATGATTTTCATTCTGTCTGAGAGGACATACTCTCCAGCCTCGGAAACCTTCTTCGTCGCCAACTCTGTCGGGATTCCCATCGTCAGCACCGTCTTCATAACCAAATCCACAATTGTACTCTGCGTTCTCCAGACCTCTACTTTGTTCTAAATTATTTACTGATATTTGATTTAGTGAACTGGTGATATTCTGCACGTTAGCAATTTCAGGCACGTCTCCACTTATGGAGGGGATCTCAATTATGGCCTCAGGAATACTGTCTAGAATATCTCCAATTGGTTCCGCACTGTTTTGAGCACGCAACAAGTCAGATTGATTCTGTTCCTCCCTCCTGGTCTGATTTTCTCGCAGGCTTCTGAAGGGAAACAATGGCGGCTGCTCGTACCTAGTAGAACTTATAGAAACTGGAGATAGTTGGTTCCTGTCGCTAGGAGATCCTGGTAATCTTATCCTAGAGAAGTTTCTTGGTTCAGATCGGTTCGCAGGTGAGCGTGGTCTTCCATGATCAGTGGATAGGTTATCATTGGACGTTTCAGAATTCCTATTTGAAGAGTCTAAACGTATCCATCGACTAGTCCATCTTCTAGATTCTGTGTTAGAATTTGGATTTGGTTCGTCGTGATTCGAGTCGGAATTGCTGTTTTCTTCAAGTAGCCAATATCCGCTTTCCGATTGTTCCCCAGCATTTTCATCATCCAGAGGTTCTTCTTGAGAGTTCTCTACACCCTCATTAGATTCTGGACTGACGTGCCTTTGAAAGAAATCTAGAACTCTTCTGACCTCTTGAGATATCTCTTGGGTACGGTTCCTAATACTTCTGATGAATCTTCGACTTGTATTATTCAAACAAGAAAGCCGGCCGCTCATATCGTTCAATGTCATGAAGTTTGGTAGGCTTGGTAGGCTTGGTTGAAAGGCAGAACGAGAAGAAACTGTAAAATTTGATGTACCAGGATGCGACGTACTAACAGAATATCCTTCATCGCTAGAGGGCGAACTTTCATCTAAAAATAGTAGGAAAGGGTAACACTGATTATTAATCCTTGTGACTACAAAATCATTACAAGACTTACTATGAATTTCAATCCAGTTACGTATGTTAGCGTTGTAACTTGGATACCAAATGTGCGAACCTTCGTGTCGTCGGCGTCTCCTCGGTGGCTCATCCTCGGCATCAACAGCTTCAGATCTTCTTCTGTTCGATCTAAAGGTACCCTGAGTTCTGCTACTTCCTGGACTAGATGTACTCGTACCCTCGCGACTTTCAACGACTCTGATATCGTCCGTATTAGGATCCATGGCAAAGGTAACAGAGGCGAAAGGATCTGGAGTCCTTGATGAACCAGCAGCAGCTGTACTAGAAGTTTGTTGTCCTACACCAGTATTTTGATCAGTATATCCAGGAAGCCCAGAACTTGTAGACTGCTCATGGTTCGACCTGAATAAAGGTCGTTGAGGGAATTAATTTGCATCCAACGAGACTCGTCTAATTTGCCGAAGTAAACCCTACAGTATAACTCCATCTCGTAGACGTTGGATCCTGGACCTGGTCGTCGTGAACCGCGTCTCCATGTTATTAAGCGCCTCGATTTCCTGATTCAGAGCATTCGTCAGAGTTTGAATCCTCGTGTTCTGAATATTCGAATTGGCGAACATCCTGGTGGTGTACCTCTGAAGACGTTCGCGTAACTTCTGTAATTGCGCCAAGCAGCAACTGTTACTGCTAGCACTACCACTCAAAACCCTAAAGAGGTTTTCGAGAGCGGCAGAAATCTCCTGTTCCTGGGCACGATTAATCAGTTGATGCGGACGTCGCTGCAATCTCTCCAAACTGTCACTGTTGGCCTGACCACTGGCACTCAAGGCATTCCTTAGTCTTCCTGTGGACGTCTCAGCAGCAGGCTCATTCCTATCAGTGTCGGGATGTTCCTCCTGCACTGCAGATGATTCAGGCTCATTGGATCGATTCCTTGATTGATTCAGATTCGTTGGATTGGTTTCACGATCATTCTGAACACAGTATACAATCATTGTCTTAAAAAGTTGTTTAGCAAGGTTAAGATCGAAATCCAAAAATAATTATACAAGTTACAGAAATTAATATATTAGTTGGATATTTTTCAGAGCATAAAATTCAACGCTCTGAAATACATCCGAAGTTTTTTTTTGTTTTGTTATATCCTATAAATAACATTTGTTAACACTGACCCTATTCAGCCTCCAGGAAAGCGGATAGTACCGCATTGCGAGGGCTTCACACTGATGCACCAGGCCCCTGTAACACAGGTTGATCCTACGTTCGGTATCTTGTGTATTAACTCTTTCGATCCTCTCGTTTATCACGTTCCAAATATTATCTATTTGTTGATCTAGATTGGTTCTAGGAGATAAATTATTTTGATCTTGCTCTACGTTTGTCAAAATCCCATTACGTTGCTCTTCGATGATTGAATTGCTCGACGAAGTCGATTGATCACGAAGTCTGGGCGCAATTTGACTTCTCGATTCTCTCACCGATGGTTCCCCAGTCGTACGTGAACACCGAAAGAAGTACGGATCATCTACCCGGTCTTCGCTGGAGGATGTATAGGTATTGCGCCTGACCTGAGTTGTCACGTTGCCAACCTGCATCGATGGCTCCTGTAGCATTCCGCTGCGCCGAATAGCACTCGGTGCAGGAGACCTAGCGCATAATTATTCTAGGATCGTACATATTAATTATAAAATTATGTAAATAATCTGCAATCCTGGCCTTTGGTAATATACGCAAGCAGCATATCTGAAAATCATCTGAGCAGCCTCGATATTGAAATAGAGAAAAACATGTTTTAAACGAAATAGGGAACCTAAATGCTGTTGTTAGACACTCATTTGCGAAAATTATAATCAACAAAACGTTCATACTTTATCTTCGTTAAAATGGAGTGCCCATATTTTCGTAAATTCTGCAATTGTTCATTTGATATTTTATGAGAATTAATAGAGAATTATATGCATAAAAAACCATATAAAGATTCAATAAAGACTTGTCAAAAAAAAAATGTGTAAGCCTTCCGTTCTCGTTTTTAAATTAGTACAAAGTATAACGTGAACCATTATGTAACTTACAAATATGAGTGCGTTTTGGTTGAATACGAATTACCTATTTGAATCCTATAATTCATAATTTTTTATTTCGAGATTACGAAGAACACCCCAATCCCATTTAATCACTTTAAAATTAATGAAAATTTTACCAAAAACGACTTCTCTGCTCCCGATCTTGTCGGCTGAGCTCGCTCCTGATGGAAGGTCTATTTTCCGCAAATGCATTCCTACGAGGATGCATTCTGTACTCCATTCTTCGTGTACTTCTGTCATTATAATTGTCGCGCCATCGTCCACCATAAATCACGCCTTGATTTAGACGTGGAAACCTATCCAGATCCTGAGATCGTTCTCGAGCCAATCTAAAATGACAACATTATTAATCTGCTCCATGTTGATTTTAACAATTATCAGTTTACAAAAATGCGTGTATTTCACTTGTACCGAATAAAAGTTCGAAATGGCTGCTCGATAGGAGGTCGATCCCATTGTGATTGCATCTGTGGTGCATTGGCAATACCAGTTATTAATTTTCGTCCCATATTATCAAAAGCCACGTATCTAAAATTTAAATAATAAGTAAATAGTATTGATGATTTTTCTCGTGTAATCATTACCACCGTTAGTTGAACGAAACATTATGCACGCACGTACCTCACTTTCTCCTTGTCATTTCTAGTGGTCACTACTGCAAAAGGTTCGGACTGACTCCAGTCCCAGAAGTGAACTTCATTGTACGTTGCAATAACCAGAAGTCTCTCAGATGGATGAAACGCCAATGAGGCGATCACCGTTTGACTCTCTGTATTCCAAACCTCACTACCACCCTGTACAAAAAAATCTGGAATATGACTCTCCTATCAGTGGTCAACCGTAACTCGTATGAACTTTTAGATCCTCTTGTACGGCACTTACGCTAAGGTCCCAGACACGAACTTGCCCACCAAGACATCCTGAAGCTAAGATCTCACTTGACGAGGGATGGAAGGCTATACACCATGGAGTACGAGGATGACCTGACAGTGTGCGAATATTTTTTCCCGTTGTGAGATCTGTTATATAAACATTGTGATTTCCATGGGTGGATGCAACTTTGGTCCTGATTAAAAGACAAGATTTATTTAATTTAATATTTTCATGTAATATTTATGTGACACAAAATTATCTGGTATAATAATTACCCATCAGGACTGAAAACCATGAGAAATGATGCCTTGGGTACACCAGGTAGATCGCATTTCTGAAATAAATAAGAATAGAATGAAATTATCAAAACTACAAGTGATTTTGGAGACTAACTAGTATTCGTGATAAGTTATACTATGTACTGTTCCTCGTTATAAGAAATATTCCAAGAATTTATAAACTATAAAATAAATATTATTATAAAACATACCAATTCCTTATGATCCTTAAGAACCAAGTTCGTCTCAGCAATAGGTTCCAATTCACGTGTACTCGTTTTGTGCGTAGTGTGCAAGCCAAAATCACGCAGCATCAAGTTACGCAAAACATTACGTGAACCAGTGCAGTGGACCAAATGTGGTTTTTTCTTGATTTTCCCCATTTAGTTTGCTTGCTCTCTTTCCTGCGTAAAGAAAAATGTTCAAATATCCCAAAACCCTGTATAATTTTAAGAAGAAGATTTGAAGATGTCCCAATGTGTTTTAGAGTAAGACAGAATTGACATTTGTAAGATATACATACACATTGAGCCACTATGATAGTACTTTTTTGTACATGCATAAATTTTGTTTTACGATATACATATATTGATGGACACAACTATAAAGATGAGTCAATTGTACTCCCACTGCCACTAAGAAACCTATAGGAAAACGAGGTGGTAAAAGATGCATTGCACTTAGTCAGCAACATGACAGACAGATAAGACAAAGGAGATAAAGTGCAATGTGCAATAAGACAGATAATATATTGCATTTCACAGTACAAAAGTGATATTAAGTGTCATAACATAAGGAAAGAATAAGAAGCTACTGATAGAATAATAATTAATAATCCTGACAAATAATAAGAATGATATCTATCAATTATTAGGATAATCCACTTTAACAGAATGATAATAAACTAAATATATGAATAAACAAATCTTTCAATGTTTCATGTCATACAAAATATAAAAGGATAATATTCTTATAGACCATAAAGCTAAAAACATATCACTCTTAAGATACAGACTGCTGTTTGTCCACCTATTAAAAGAATGAGAGTAATGTAACACATGATATATTTATGATATATTTATTTTTAAAGCAACATTAAGCTTACTGTCACTAATATATCTTTTACTACAATGCAATGTATAAAAACTTATACAAAAGGAAATAAAAATAATATTTATTCCTATACAGACTACATTATTGAATGAATAAAATATTTCATCGTAATACTTGAGGTATTTTTTCCAAAAACAATAATACACTATCATCATGCAACTACATCGATACAAATCAAATATGCAAAGCTAAAAAATAAACTGACAGTTTGCAAAATAAAATATAATACATCTGTTCCCAGATCCCACAGGCAACAGCACTGCGTAAAACATGTAATAATAAGAAGAACAAGAATAGAAAACAATCCCTTGTTTACAAAAACGAAGTAATTTCATCCACATGTAAAATTGTTATACTCGTCGACCGTCAGCGTCGTACAAGATATCCGTAGGTGGGAATTGCGCAAAAGACAATTACCTAACGTATCCCGAGATGTCGATCGGACATAGGAGGGATATAGTATATATGGAATATTCAAGGAAAAGATTTAATAAATCTCTCGCGAAGACAATTACATTCTCGACCCCGTGGCATATAAAGGGGAAAAAAAAGTTAACTCTCTAGAAGTCAGAACGCAATATCGAGCGGTCCTTCGGGATCGAGCAGGAATATCCTAATGTAAAGATTGAAGATGAATATAATGCGTAATAAAGTAGATATCGGATCTTGGCCAAAGCGTATTTGCTTAAGCAGACACCAAAAGGGAATAGAGAACGAGAGCAGAGAGTAACAGTGACAAACGTCGCATCGTACCACTCGTATTAGAGGAATCAGGAAACACCGGGATGATTCTGGAAGGGATGCTAATTTCACTTAGCGAATATCATATCACAACTTATTCTTACCTTCGTTTTCTTCAATACGATATTTTTACCCCTTGAACTCCCGCTAAAGATCTACTCCGTCAGACTTCGACATTTTACACGGATATCACAGCCCTGCGAACGGTTCTCGAGCGTTCACGGGCTCGGGCCACGATGAACGGCCGGTCACTATTTTACACTGACTCTTTGTTTATTGGTTTTCGACGAAAAGTGTCAGATGGCGGGTATATCGTCTTTTAACTATATTTTTAACAACACATCAAATAGTAGCGCAGCTGAACATTTGATAAGCCATTAATGATTTTCATTATAAAATAATAACTGTATATAGATACGCAGCAGTACCAGTACGCACTTTTCATGACATTGAAATATAAGAAATATGACTGAGATTCATAAAATATATTATTATAGGCTCTAGAGGAGCGATGATTATGTACCACTAATTATATACACTGCACTTGGAGAAATCAAACAGCCAGGAACTAATAAAAAGAAAAATATAAATGTTTCTGGGGATTGAGATTATTGTATTTTACTTGAACGTTATATTTTTCTTTTTCTATGTACATTGTAATTTTCAATCATGCTGTATTATCAGCGATTCCGTATACGCAGCTATTATAAAAAATGATAAATTCCATTGAGGAATATATATTTGGCTTGTTTGTTCTTTGCAGTTTTCAATACGTTAGAGCATTGTCTATTTTCGAACCCACTTATAGTGCTCCAAAGCTTGTCCAAAGCCCTTAACAGCCACAAGAACGAACAAACTAATGAATAAAATGGGTCGCTTTCATGAAAATAAACTACATATTGAAATGGAGGGGTAGCAAAGATATAATTTGTGGAACGCATCTTTAGTCATCCTGACCGCAACTTAGTGGATTGTTTTATTAACGCTGAGCGTACAATCGGGCGTGATCCAAGAGAAACGTCAGGTACAAAATCAAAATGTCAAGAAACAACGAGGACACTTCGGGCTCGGGTTTTCGTAAAATTGACGTTGATCAGTACAACGAGAATAATTTTAAAGAGGAAGATGGCGATGGAGGTTCCACCGCACCGACAGGACCGGATGAGAACGAAATTCTCACACTACTTACTCAATATCCTTTTCACTTAATTTTGCTCACTCGTTATCTCTTTGCGTTTCGTGATTCCTAATTTTATATTGTATATTCGATAGCATTTACTTTCCTTAACAGTATTTTCAAGGGTAAGAATGTCGAGGCTCTTATTTCTGTACTCAAATCCGCACCACTTGGCTGTAGAAATCAACAGACAAGGGTAACCTATAATATTAGCATCTACTGCAATATTCTGTATTAAGAATTTGACTATAAGCACAGTACACAGCTTGCATACATAATAATACTGTAGGAAACTTTTTAATAGACGTTTATAATCAATTTGTTCAAATTATGTTTATTTTCAGGACAGTGCAAGAAATCTTACCTTAAAAGTACTACTGAGCATAAAATCCAGTCAAATAGATGATTGCTTAACACAATTAGATCGTGACCTGATAGATGTACTGATGAAGTACATATACCGTGGTTTTGAAATACCTTCAGAAGGAAGCAGTGGACATTTGTTAGCCTGGCATGAGAAGGTCTACAACGTCAGTGGAATTGGAAGTATCGTACGAGTATTTTCAGATAGTAAAAGGGCGTGAACTCTGGCAATAATATTGTTCATCACAATATCCATTCGTCTGGAAACCTTTTCTTACTCGCCAATCCTCAATAATATCATCGGACGTAGATAGTCAAATCATACAACTTTTCCATATATGAGTAACACAACGTAATTGTGTACAATTGTCAATAAAATAATTTTTAATTCTTTTACTTACAGCGCAAAACAATAGTGTTTCTTAGTTTTATGGTATTGTTATTTAATTTGATATAATACTGTTATACGCGACCTAATTTTATACGATCGTAAACGACAAGAAAAAAGGTGCTTTGGCTTAATAGCCATCATATCGAAAGAAACCCATTGAACATTTATTTGCCACATAGTAATTTATCGACCATTTATATCCCTTGTTCTTTCTTATATTATATAGACTTACATTCTTAATTACTCGCATTTATCCTTTACAGTCACCATTATCATATTTGTCTGATGTATCAAGTATAATGCGCTCACGAATACTGCATTTGCTCTATAACATAAAAACACATTAATATATTCTTATTTATATATTTGTATGAAAAAAATATTTGTATCAGATGCAATTATCTATATATTTAATTATTGTTAATAATTGATCATAAAAATTCAATGCTGCACTTTAAAAAGAGTTTGAATGCAACTAAGAGATGGAATACCAATGGATAAATAGTTTATTGATCATTTACTAAAGGATAATAGCATATTAAATGGTACTTACTGTCCTTCTTTGAAGAACTCCTTTAATGTATTACTAAATCTTTTACTGTATTTAACAAACTCTCTTTTACGCTGGTCAAGGGCCTGTTTCCCTGCAGATCCTGGAATAAATCCTGTCACTTCGTTAACAGCATCTAAGAGCTTTTTAATAGCACTGGCAATTTCCCTTAAAAGATCAAACACATTAAAAATCACTTAAGTGTAAAGCATTTAACTACTTTTATACTACACATACTTAATAGTCTCAAGAAAGGTTTTACGATCTGTTATCTCATCAGGAATTCTACTCAGTATCCTCTTGAGTGATGCAGATTTTCTGTTAAGTTCCTGGAAAGCATCCTCTGACCTTGCTGATCGATATTCCACCACTGAGTAAATAGAATACAAATAATTATTAAAATAGGTTTTACATCAATCTCATATGCAATAAACATTACCATCAAAATCGGATGCTGTGCCTTGCAAACGCAATACGCTCTCATTCATATCTAAATTGAGATCAGCACGGCGTACTATGCCTAAAACTAAATCATATGTGATACCAGGGTGAGTACTTTCAGCTTTTGACAAAGCTGTCCGAAGAGTTTGGGCTGCAACAACATTCTGTCTTTCCAACTGCAACAGAAGCACCAACAAAAATGACTCACTCCATTCCATTTTATAATTAAGTAATAACTGTTTAGTACCTTTGCCAATATGGGTCGTAATATTACAGGGAGAACAAGTGATGTAACTGGAGTTTCATCGCCCATTGTCATCCTTCACGAGTGTTAAAATTGTCTACAGTAGAGAACAGAGAGAAGTTCCTAGCACGTAAAAAGACGCTCACGACTACTAACTAATTCGATTCACTTCAATGGGAAAACGAGGATAGTCCTGAAGATAAGTAGCATGAATGACTCGATAAGATAAAGCTAAAAAGAAATCAAGTTTCTAGCATACTAAGCTCTCCTGACAGCTGTCAACAAACTGGATTCCTAATGAAATCAGGTTAACCCGAATAATGGATACTCGAGATGTCATAGTCTCTTCCACCATGTTTCCCTTTACATAGTTCTCTTGTCCAGTTCTATAATAGGAAATATAGGAGGAAAGCACGATTGACATTATTCAAAACTGTAAGTGGATGTAAAGCTTATATACTACTCAGAAACTTGTATAAGATTGTTACACATCGCACAACAGCAATAAAGACTCATCAAGTTTATTAAAGAGAAACTATGGATTTTCACAATATTATCGTTGCTTTAACTACGAAAGAAATAGGTTGGTTAAAAAGTATTTAAGTATTATAAACATCGAATGTATTAAAAATCTTAATAACTTTGACATTATTTTAAATTCTAGAAAATGTTGAAAATTTTGATGAAAAGCTAGAAACTGTGTTGGAAAGAGCGTTTGTTCTCATTCCTGAAAAAATTCAAACAGAAATTAATGAAGACAGAAACTCTGTAGAGACAGATTGTAGTATACGGTATTGTCAATTATTCTTCTACAGTAATGAGCATTTCACATATGAAAATTAGTTCAATATTTTCACATGTATAGCTGGAAATACTTGCACACTCTTCTGTATGTGTTAAATACTATGCAAAGGACTCAGCATGAATCACCAGAAGCATTCCTCAGTGTTAGCGATCTTCGTTCCCTAAAAACAGCTATTGAGATTGTTGTATCAATGGGTATTCTACCATTTCTCCTTCCTGGAGTTGGTGTTAGTATAGATAAATTGTGTCCAAAGGCCATGAACATTCCTTTAGAAAATCTAACAGATATTCAGGTATAGCAACAAAAGATTCTTGCCCATATGTTGTAAGTTATATTATGAATAATAAATTGATGTGTTTGTTTCAGAAATATAAAAGATTATCTTATACAGTTCAAATTCTCAGTGATTGGTTTACTCCAACTTGTTTTA
The DNA here is from genome assembly GCA_030142595.1 of Trachelus iudaicus. Lineage (NCBI taxonomy): Eukaryota > Metazoa > Arthropoda > Insecta > Hymenoptera > Cephidae > Trachelus > Trachelus iudaicus. The sequence continues at coordinate 39,321 of JARQTH010000045.1, read as the reverse complement.
AAACAGTTGTTTTTGCACAGCTGGGTCCTCTCGTATCAGGTTTATTGCAACTTGCGTATGTGCCGTTAATGAAACCATCAGAAAGTACATTCTCCAGTTCAAAATTAATGTCAAATCAGTTTGTAATGACTGCGAAACTTTATACTCAGTTGAGAAATGAACAAGAGGAGTTTCAGATAATATTGAAATCTTTAATAAATCACTGTCCAGGAAGTGCTATTATAAAAGAACTTATGATAGTGCTTGGAGTAAAGAGTGCACCAAAATGGTTACGCAGAGAAACGCGTAAATGTCTGATAGATATAATAACACAAAGTAATGGCGTAGTTGCTCTAATACTAGCAGTTTGTGATGATATTTTGGATTTGGGTGCTCATTGGGACAAACTAGATATCGTCGCGAGACTGTTAGCCACTTCGCAAGAGGCAGATAGTCAAAAGTACTTTGAATCAGTGTGCTCACAGGTTTGTAGATGGTCTAAAATATTACAAACCTTTTATCATACAACTATTATAAGAAGCTTATTTGTTCTCATTTACTACAGCTAGTGGACTTGTTAAAATCAAAAAGCATAATGCATGCTTCAACAATTGCGAGTTGTTGCATTGGAGCACTCTATGTAAGTAATCATGAAATTTGTACACAAAAGGTCATTCGTGTAATAGCAGCACCATTGCTGTCTAAAACTGAAGAATTGAACTATACTGAAGAACAATTAACTGAGTGCATAGAGAATTTATCCAAATGTTTTACGACAAGTGAAGCAAACTTTAAGAGTTTACCAAGTAATTGTTTACAAGAATTTGCAATTCCATTATTCCGGCTGCACGTTCAAGCCCGTAAGAGTATTTTGGCACTTCGAAATACAGTACAAGAACTATTATTAGTGTTACTATCCGATGCAGCATCGAGAAATACTCTTTTTTCTGTTTTTTTGGAAGATAATAGTACTGAAAGCTATGAATATTTTGGGGAAAAATTGTCTTTTGCCCTTGGTCCTTCCGGAGGATTTCAAATTATTAAAACAGAAACAATCATTACTCGCGAAGAATTAAGTGACAGCCTTATGGACTTGATTAAAAATGATAATAACTTGTTGTCCAGTTTATTCACCTACTTATTAAGTAGCCTGGTAAATTTAAAAAATCCTAACCGGACATGTGATAATCGCCTGGAAACACCGGAGGACACTATAGAGTTTATTGAGAAAAGAGTAGTGACTATTAAATTATTATCCCAACTAGCGGCAACACCATCAGTCCAACAAGCACAATTAGAAAATCCAGAGGCATTACTAGCCTTTATAAAATCATTGTTTGGAGAGAAAAATTTTAACTCAGAGGCAGCGAATAAAGTCCTTATCACTGAAAATGATATGGAAGCATTGTATATTGGTTTAATGCTGATTCAAATGATACTAACTGAAAGAGGGAAACCAAAAGACTGGAAACCATTTACAGATCTTCTTAACTATTTGACTGGTGTGCGTGGTTCTATTAAAGAACATCCAGAGCTTAATGTTTTGATAGAAGAATTGATAACAATTATCAAAACGAAAGGTAAATCAGTAACAAGAAATTATGAGGATATGTCAGTGGACAGCAAGAAGTCAAGCGAATATGAAAAAGCTATAAAAGATTTGGCAGATCCTTTGCTTCCTATTCGTGCACACGGTTTAATAGTTCTTACGAAATTAATTGAATCACGCGATCCCAATATTATGGCTAATAAAGATATAATACTATGTTTCTTCCAAGTAAGTACAATAAAGATGAACCTTTATTGTAACATAATAATTTATAAAAATGATTATAAATTTCTGTCAATTTAGGAAAATCTGAAAGATGACGATTCATTCATCTATTTAGCAGCCACAAACGGCTTATGTGCTTTGGCATTATTATTCCCTGACAAATTAATTCAAGTACTCATTCAAGAATATATTAGTATGCCCACTAGAAGTGGATCGAATGAAATACCACCGGAAACAAGATCAAAACTTGGTGAAGTTTTGGTAAAAGTCACCAGAGCTTTAGGTAATAGAATTCTATTATAGAGAAAAATATTCAAAGTGATAAACAAAATTAATCATATTATCACAAAACAGGTGAAATGGCTCAATTACATAAAAATATATTAATAAATGCCTTTTTGAGTGGAACTCGTGATCCGGAACCATTAGTGCGTGCATCAAGTTTGTCTTGTCTGGGCGAATTATGCAAAGTTTTAGGATTCCGTTTAGGAAACATCATAGTTGAGGTAAGAAGATAGACAAATATTAATAACATGCCGATTAGTTAAGAATATACTAGTGGAATTATTATACAGGTTCTTTACTGTATCGGTTGTATAATAAAAACTGACAAAGCACCGGAATGCCGAAGGGCCGGAGTGCTGGTAGCAACGTTGCTACTACGAGGATTAGGAAAGGATGCCTTGAGAAGTCTCGGCAGCGACCTACTGACCCTGTATCGAGGACTTATTCATTTAAGGGATACCGATGATGACCCTGTCTTACGACTTCATGCACAACTCGCCCTGGAGGAATTGGATGATATTGTCAAGGATTTCTTGTTTTCAAATCCAAAACTTCAGAAAAATATATTCCTTTTACATCCCACATAACTTGGCTCCACAAACACGTGATTTATTGTGTAACCGTTTAACTTATACTCAATAAAATTTCTATATACAAAGTTTGTCAACGAATCGTTTTTGCTATCTGTTTGATTTCCGTTATCGTGACGACTATATAAATATTGTATCCTCCGAAAACAAACCCGCCATTCTCATATATTCACGCTTTAGGCAAGCATACAAACGTTGAGGTTGAGGCGTTGAGGTCGGAGATGGTCTTGGAGTAACAGCTCGTAAGATAAATTCTTTACAAACGGGTTCCGGAAAGGTTTTCTGCTTGCTATCACCGGAAACATCCATTTCAGTGTTGCTGTTACTTGATGTCAACATATGAACAGCCTGAAACAATTTAACATTTTAATATTGCTAATAAACGGTCTTAATAAGACACGCATCAACCACTAGTAACACCTTCTGCGCATCTCGAAACATCGTCGTGATTCTGGTACCAATATACCCCGTGGAACCACCAGGAACAATTACTTCCTTGCCGCGCATCAGTTGCACCAAGAAGGATGTCAATTCTTTTGAATCAGTGTTGCCACCGAGCTTGTGTTGTAAGGAATTCACTTGAGCTACCAACGCCTCCACTCCCTCAATATCAAATGTAATTTCCTGAAGAATTTCGAACAACATTCCAGTACGAATTACTTTCCGGCATAATTATGTCTGATAGTATAAGTGATACCAACCTCATATAACTGTAATTTTTGATGAATAGGTTTGGTAGCGAATTGTAGCTTGTTGAGTATACTTTGTGTGACGTCAGGCAAATTCGGCAGAGCTTCCTGTTCCTGTAAGCTTAACGTATAGAGCGCAGCGTGTGTCAAAGATGGTAACAACAGTTGAGCAACTTGACCGAGACGTTGAGAAACTAAATAATGTATAACTTTTTCAGCTTCCCTAGTGTCATCAAAGAGACGCTTCTGACGATGGGCCGGAACTGGCTGTGCGGAACTCCAAGCTCTGGACCATGGATTATTTGGAATCATCATTCTTGGTGACAGATGACCTATCATTGCACAAAAAAAATTAACAATATAACTGAAGGTTCGTTATAGCATTTTACTTAACAATTACCATTAGTCTGTCCCCATTCATCCAATCCCTCCTCCTCTATCCAATCTCTGGGTGAATACCAGCGAATAAAGTCTTCAAGTACAGCTCCTGGATTGGCTGCCTGAAATCCCACGACAAAGGTGAAAAAATACTATATCTAATCCAACAATAACATCTAATAAATCCCATATGGGTATATGATAATACTTTAAACGACTCCATATCCGAAAGTAAGGATGCACTCATAAGTCTTGCACGCATTTCCGAAGCATGCTGATCGGTTCCTAACTGCATCATCACTTGAGCATCTTCCTCGAGTTGATCCTCAGTTTTTGGAACAGGATCCTGAGTGACAGGAAGATAAAGTGCTTCTCCAGTTTTCACTAGACGAAGACTAGGATGCTTAGCTAATCTCCCAGCGGGTCTATTCCATAAGGAATGTTTCGTTTTCTGTACTGTCTTCACTGGAGGTTCCTCCTCATCCGTAGGCTCCTCACTGTCACACTCAAAAAATTCCTCTTCGGATTCTACAAGAAAAATAAAAGTCATTGTACTGGTTCCTTCTGTTAATATACAAAGCAGAAAAGATATTACTGTACAAAATAATTCATTACCCGTATCAGGATCGTCGATATCCATACTCTGCGACTTCAGGATGCATTCCTCGCGTGCTTTCTTCCGCTCGATGCAGCAATTCATCATCTACAGAATAAGTTGAATCAAGGAATGTCACATGTTATCACGAAGGGAATTAAGAATGGGGAAAGCGTGTGGCTTGCTGCATTAATGAGTGACATAGATATGCATACATGTATGTGTCATAAGTGAAGCACGTACCCACTTCTACAAATAGGGTTTTGCAAATGGAAATATGCGAATGACATTCCGATTGGCAAATACAGTTAACGATCAAGCATCGTGCATCTGATATAAAATTTCAATAAATTCAACATCTAACAAAGGACATTCTTACCTGAAGTTTTTGATGTAAGAGACACGTCCGTACAGAATCAGGAAATCCAGAACCAACACTGTAATTTAAATATTAGCATCAATACGTTTCAGTATATAAATTCATTATATATAAATGAATATACAGTGTTACTTAAATTCATAAATTACTGACTTTACTAATTAACGTAGGTTAGGTTAAAATAAAATTTTTTATGTATTCATCTCGACAAATGTGAAAGGTGAATGACCTGGCACCCGTTATCATATCGAACTGTTACGTCAAATAGTCTTGAATCGTTGTGAGAAGCTTGACAAATAAAAGAACCAGTACACGAAATCCTTTACTCATCAGGTACACCCTGTATACGTAGAAGAAATAAGGGGAGAAATCACTTATTTTCTAGAGCGAGTAAAGTAAAAGGCATCCAAAAGAAACAGGTGTGTTTATGGCCCATGCACTTGACGTGCATCAAACAGGATCCACTGCGAAAAAGTATTATGCGTGAATATTCGCACTAGTTCATTCGACCAGCAGATATAATAAAGCAAAACAACCTATTACGGTGCATCCTATTAAAAGATGTAATTTCTGTTAATTACAAAGACATGTAATATTTCTGATAGAAATCAGTACGTAACGGTAAGAAATCGAGGTAGCATACGTTATTTAAAATTTCACCTGACCAAGTGGTAACAAACTTTGTTTGATCAGACGGTGTAAACAATTTTAGGGATTCATGCTACAGTCTGTAAGTGGTAAGATAGAGAATTTCTTTGAAAGTACGTAAGACAGAGAGAGATAAAATATAATTGAGGGACTCTGCCAAGTTTTCGTAATCCACGTGGTTCATCCACGAGACTTGTTGAACAAAGTACATAGTTATCCTGGAAGGAGCAACAGGTGGGCGATGACCTCAAAGAATCCCTGCGCGAAGGTTTTACACGTTTTACTCACACGAACATTAGTAATGCTGTATAGGTACTGGTATAAAGTTACTAGCAGTGGGCACAGTCCGCGAACGGTACCTGTACACCGTAGATACGCTATACACAGTTTGAGTTTCTATGCACTTTCCTCTGGCACCGGAAGATAAATCTGTATGAAAATTCAAAGACATATGATCAACTTCCATCTGACGTGTAAATATACACGAGGGTGTTTGCCGTAGTATCACTTAATTCCGATACAGAAGTTGCATAGTTGAAAACTGTAATAAGCACAGATACAAGTAATTCGAGTCCAATTGACATTGAAATGCCAAACTTGAAATTTGATATTACAATTAAAATAACAGTTATGAATTCTAATTATGGATAGCGGAAAGCGTGTTAATAGAAATATATGATACATTTAGGCTTGTAAGGAATTCAATCATAATACGTGAAAATTCATAAGGAAGAAAAGAAATTTCAGATCTGAACAAGACACGAGCTAGCGCTCGACTAACAGATGTATCTCAAGTACGGTGATTATATATCGTAAGATCCCCTCTCGAAATTTATCAGGAAAAATTGAAATACCAGTCGTTTTAAACTGTCTGATTTCTCAAGATGATTTCAGAGTTAATTTATATTGTTATATACAAAATTAAAGGTGTATATTAAATAACGAATACTACAAACACCTAGAAAACTTTTCAACGGATTTATAAGCAAATAGAAACTTGTAATGTTAAACAGCAAATACACTGCTGTGGATATGCAAACAGTTACGTGCAATATCTATAACTATTGATTACTATACAGCATGGACCATAATTTTGTATTTATAAAATGAAATGATTCTCTCAATAGCTTCGCATTTATATTAATAATTTAAATTTCTCACTAAGTATTCATTCTGCACGGGGTATCTCAACAAGGCAAATAAATCTGTTATCAAGAAGTAGATTCTTCAAAATACCTAAGTATGTTATATATCATTCTTATTGCTTAAACCGTCGCATTAACTCAGGTATAATATAATCCACGAATATAGCGCACATCATCCTATACTAAAATATACTATACGTATGTAAATCTGAATGAGCTATAGATGATCCTGAGTCTATCCAACTCCTGATGGTAGGTCTGACCAAACCTGACTATCTTGTCAAACTATACCTATATACACCTGGCTCGCTTATTCTCAGTGTTGAAACTCTCTCTCTACGTGTCTCTCTGGTATACCAGCGCACAGCACATAGCAGACAGCATACAGCTCACGGACATACAGCACCTTCTTAGTTAGCCTATCCTACCCTACTCTACCCTACCTTGCAGAGGCACTGCTAAGAGAACCACGGTGGAGGTACAGGACTGAATTTTACAGCAAGTTTTCTTGCAGTCGAGTCCAAGAAGAGCACGATGCCGGTGCTACATTCGATAATATAACGGGAGGCCAGTTTTACACACCTACGGTACGGGTCGAGATCCTGTCCGTGGAATTACCGAGGATAGTAAAAGCTGATGCTGTCATGCTAAATGAAAATGAAATAATAAAAAAAATATATAAAAACGACCAATTGAATCAAAACGTTTGAACGCTTTTAGGGAAACTTTGTAGTGGCTGTTTAAAAATTTATTGATATTTTTTTCATTTATATTTTATTTAACTGTTCTTTCGATATTTGTTTTCGTGTGGTGAAGATTTTTGGTGTCGATCGGATCAATCAATATGTATCAAGAAGGATAACTATGGGAATGAGTGAGTATTTGAATGAATTGGTAATTCGATATCCAATTAGAGTTTTATTATGTAAAAGCTGCTTAAGAAAGCGTTAAGTATTATTTTTCGAAGTACAACTGACGTCTTCGCGTACTGTTTCAATATAGTTAATTGATGATGCTTCGCCGGTACAATTGACAGTTAACTTTGTATTATCACAAGGGGAATATCGTAGTAGAGATTAGAAAATAGTATTCATGATCTCCTTGCCCAGTTGCTTGGTCGTTATATTCATTCGAGCATGATGCTCTGGTGGCTTCGTTCTTCTTCGTTTATTACGTGCACGCATGTCAGGGAACCGCGGAAATTATCAAAAAATTCTTTTAGCATTGAGAAAGGATAACAGGCTTACGATGTTTAGAGGAATTTAAGACTACAACGAATGAAGTGTACGAAAAATAGTTTATAATGAAAATTTCCCTCTATGGAATTGAAAAAAATAGTTCCCGTTTTATAAGCCATACCAATTGCTATCGTATAAATCGTTTAAAGGTTATGGCACGATAAGTTACCGAGAAGTGGATGAAAAATAGTTTTGAATTGACTATTGGCTAATGGCTGAGTTAAAATTTAGCCATTATACAGAGTGATTCGATAGTTTCACAAGAGACGCGAGAGAGAACGAGAAAAAAAGAATAATGTCGACTATTACGGAGCGAGCCTTCGTTTATTTCGAATCTGATTAACATACACGCTCTATTACATCGGCATGTTTTCCTATAACCCTCCACGGTTGAAGTATGTCTAGTTGGTTCGGTGAGAACTAAAGAAAATACATACGTGTACACGTGGACTGAAAGGTAATCGAAGTGTATATACAGTGCGATTCTGGCAACGGATATTCGAACGCGGTGGTTTTGTCTGAGAAAAGAAAGAATGCGAGAGATAATGAAGGTAAAGAAGTAGAAAAAGATTGATAAAAAAAATGATAAACGAATCTTAACCGGAATCGTTAAAAGTCCAGGAAAATTCTCGAGGACACCTCACCGACGGAAACAGAGTTTATCCAGTAATGGCGCGACTCTCATTTCCGGTAGCGCTTCTTGACTTCCGCGCGAAACTGCATGTAGAGTAACTGCAGCCAATCGATCAAAAGTAAGATGCAATAACGTTAAATGAAATTGCAACGATGGTACGGCATTCCGTGACTGTCAAAGACAAATAATAAATTTAGATACTCGAAGAAAATATGTAAAAAGTAATTTAAATGAAATTTCCAAGAATGAAACGGATTTCAAGCGAATGAACTAAATTAACTAAACCAGCAGAGACGCCAAACGTGTTCTTTAAGAAAGGAGAACAAAGAGGATAAAAAATACCGTAAAAGAAAATGCATTCTGGGAAAAGGAGAGATTTCAATGCGCCGGATGCTTATCGACAGTCAAAACTGTATCACTGGAACGACAATCACTGCGAGTCACAGTTCCCGTGATTATAACTTCCGTTTCGCGATGCGTCTCGTTTTACATTCATTGTGTAACGCGACTAGGCAAGACAACAAACAAAATACACGCAGATCTCTCACTGAGACATCCGCACAGACTCGAGTAGAAAATTGCTATAGAAATGTGTTATAGCGACGACATAACCTACGTAACGTGGGTTATATCAGAGATGAAATATTAGGTAAATTAAAATTTGATAATGCGTCGAAATTTGGCGCGTATCACGAACGATGATTATCGATCGAAATCATCATTGAAAAAATGTTGTTGAACAGGTAAATGTAACATTGACACAATTCCAGCAAGTTTTAAAGCTATGCGTTGAGGTACAAAGCATGATACCTCAAAGCGATAGGCATTGGAATTCTCGCTGGCAAACACGAGGAACAGGATCGGGATTCGACCTCGAAGGACGAGAAAAATGAAGATGGCCTGCAAAACTCGTTTGGGCTTGAGACTATGTACGTAGCGTGGAAATCGCTCCAGTTTGATAAGACGTACTGGAAGAAGTGGATTGATAAGGATACACAATATATTCCGTAAAAAGAAATTCACGTACAAGTTAATGCATTTTCCGAGACTTTCTCATGGAGCGCGAGAGGCTTACGTGAAAATTTCCTAATAAAGGAAGACTAGCATCCGGGCAGTGTCTCTTATTCAGAAAGGACAACAACTTCACTTCCGTCCTATTATTATGAGACATCTAGAGCGTCCGGTGGGATATTTCTCGCCGAGAAAAATATTCCTCGGAGGCCACTTGTCGTATTGTGTAATTAGCATAAGAGGCCGGACAACAAACACAAGACACAGGGACGTGAAGTTATTTCGAAGAGACTTCTTGCGAAATTATCAAGGAACATGAAGAAATAGATGGTGGCACAGGCTTAACGCCCCGAGACACTAGGGAACGTGTCTCTATATCCTATGTAGCCTACGTTCCTTTCTATACTGAGTTTATCCTAGGTACCTGGGGCTAGTGTTCTTTGGCGATCAAACAATTTCTTAGAGGAACTTGAAAGTTACGCCGATTGGACAAAGTAAAAATAAATCCATGGAATGACTGGTGCGATTTTTCAAAACAACTCACGACTGTATCATACCTTATGAATTTTGTTAGCCAGCCTTTAAATTCCATGGAATAACATTATAAGATCTCGAAGCCCCATTTGAATAAGCAGGATCCTGGATGGATTAGTCACGAACCACAAAACATTCGAAATCAAATATGGATAAAGAGAATCTTCAGAACATACATAAACATATAAAATAAAGAGTTGAGTGAAGAATAAAATCGAAGAAAGTTTAAAAAAATGTACTGTGTACTGACAAAAAGTGATTCGGGTCGCGTGAATGTATCGGAATGATTCGCATTATTTTTTCGTCGAGAAGTCCGACGGGACACGAACGAGGTATAAAGAGGGCACATCTCCTTTTCGTTATTCATAGAGAAAATCGAGCGTCGTCCATGCGAAGCCAGCCATAACACCGCACAAATAATTCTCGACAATCATTTTAACAGAGAAACCATTCACTTCGAGTATCTCAGATGGAATTCGATCATGCGTACTAAATACCGCGTATATGAAAGTCGCATCCAGATTCCATTAGGCATTCTCATTTCCCTTGACATTTTTATACGCCGTGGTTATTCATATACCGCGAGAACTTTTAATTTTTAACGGTCACTATTGATACTTTTCATTCGTAAATCGTTACTATGAGAGTGAATTCTTGACATTTTCGAAACTGCATTATCATCGGTTGTCTACTACTCCAATAGGTCAATGCTAACTGGATATAATATATTATTAAGAATGCTGCATAAAAAGGCGGGCCATAAAAAATCAAAGAGACCATATTATGGACAACACATATGGCGTGATAAAAAAAAAGATTCCTACGTCTAGGAGATAACGAAATAAAAAAAATTCTTTGACGACAGTCGCGCGTTTGGTTCGTTTAAGAAATCTGCTACCTCCTGTCGAATTAACGGTTTTCTTTTCTTTCAAATAGCATCTCGTCAAACGCTAGGGAATATATGTATAAAGAGACTCGTCGAAGAGAATCGACACGATACCAAGTCAGTGTTCCTTAAAAGATATACAGGCCACCAAGATGGTGGACGTAACAGTACCTACAGAGTCACTGAGAATACACAGTATCTGAGCTTACCGTTATCTGGCATACGTAGACATTTGGAAGGTCATTGAAGGTGCTACGAAGTGAGCTGAAGGTGACATTTGAAAAGTAAAATGAGAAAAACTTATGTCAAACAATGTAACCGGAATGGAAAAAAAAAATTGTCTAATCGTAACGTACTATTCGCCTAACCCGCATCGAGGAATTGAATAGAACAAGAATATCAATTATTCATATAGCGATTACGAATAGATTCATAGGAAATTCATTCAAGTCCACGCCTTACAAGAGACGCTTCATCATAGACAGAGAAATTCCTTAGACTTTCACCAAGATCGAAAGATCATACATGGTGCGATCCTCTCACGTATTGAAATTCATCTCCGTTCCGTTACGCAAGTGTTACGTGCAGATGCGATGAACTTGCGGAAGTGAGTTTCGATAAAGCGACGTGTGAATAAATGGTAAATCGTCGCGCTGTGAAAATTGTTATGTGTTAAATAAGCATGAGCATACCAGAGGCAATTTCAAATCCGTACGTTACATTAAACTTAATGGCAATGACGAATTGAGGAAAAAAAATATCTTTCCGGTAAATCTCGTGTAAAAAAATCCGTTAGTACAAGACAGGAGAGGGGGAAGGGGAAGGGAATTTGAAATAATCCTATTAGCCAAGATTCTATGGTGAGAACTGTTACAATAGGACGCTCCCGAAATAATATACCATCAAACAGGTCCTGATCTGTTACTTCGGTACAGGATTACAATGCCACAGTAACAAACTGGTTGCTAATTGATATTCGAAAGTGACGCGAAGAATCCATTTGAGCGCGTTAGAAACATTTTTTCTCTCCTTTACTCTTGTATAGTTCCTATAGGTTTACTAAATCGTGTCACGACAGATCCGTATGTAAATAGCACAAAATCATAATGCCCTGTTAACAGACTGACGTATGACTAACACGAGGGTAACAAGGAGAAAAATAGTTGGGATCGATTAGAAAAAGAGAGAAAGAAGAAAAAATAAGAAAGATTCAAAAGAGAACGAAAGTGAAAGGCTAAGAATTCCCATTATACACGCCTGCAGGTAAAGTGCGTCATCTCGACCATATCCTTTTACACGATTTGGCCTGTGTCAGAACGATGATGATGATTATAATAATGATGATCGCGATGATGACGACATCGAAGCCTTTTTTTCTGTAGAAAAAAATTTCAAATTACTACAGTCGCATCAAGAGAATTCGTTAAATGCTAAGGTCAAGTGGACGTTCCCTCTTAAGTACCATTATGGACATCCGAATAGGAAGTTTCTTTGAGTTAAATAATCGAATTCGAAATTGTCTTGAATAATTAATTACAAGGATTTATATAACCGATCAATAAAAATCTCGTAATAGGAATCGTGATATTGAATTAATCTGAAATTATAGAATTATAAAATAACCAGACTAGTCTGAAGCTGTGATACAGGATACATATAGGATTATTCAGGAAGGTGGTTCTAGTGTATAAATGAAATGGACGACTGACTTCAGGTGATGCGTTTGCCGTGAATAACCCTCTATATCTTGGTAGCAGTCTGATAGTCCCAAGTCGATATACCTATTAAGAATAACGGAAGATCGTAGAATCGAGGATCGCGAATCTATTATCCGTGGTAACAATTAACGGGAATCATGTGCCGTAACCATAGTCACGTGCTGGTCACGATTTTCACGCACTTCTATAATACATACAAGTAATTATACGCGTGCGTTTCTTCACATGAGCTAACGTACGTAATCAGTTTATATCGCGACATTAGCCGCTATATTGTAGAATTAGATATCGTGCGCCAAGTAATTCCGAGTAAAGGTTCGTGTAAGGAGAATAAGAGAATGGAAGAGAAGACGCGTGCCAGTGTAAAACTAGGCGTGTGTCCTCCATAGCAAGTGTTCCGCGTCATAGTGGAACCCAGTATAGGCAACTTAACGGAATGTAGCCTAATTAATTAGATTCCATTCTATTTTCTTAACGATAAAGTCACGCAAGTAATATCCTTTAGTAATCTTACAGAATCGTATCGAAAAGTAATATCGTAATAATGTACGCCATGTTAAATTTAATTTTAAATATTCAAAAATAAATTCTATACAGTTAAAATGAGTGAAAAAATTGTATTAGTTTCTCGGAATTAATAAAATGCGCAAATATCGACAATAAAATTCGATATCATCGATTTTCTGTTAATCGATACTAATTAATCTTAAACGTCCGATTATTATCGATTTCATCTTCACGGTACACTTTGCGCTCGGTTGCCAACAGTACTTGGTTTCATAGGCAGATCGACGCAATGGACTTGTAGATGCCGGCCATTGACTCGTAACGGGTCTGGGCCTTATGGAATCGCGTTAAGTACAATTCCTTCAAGGCTGCAATGAGAGGTTCTTGTCTCGAAATGATAAAACACAAGAAGAAAAAAACTCAGACTATTATTTCGTTCAGGGTCTTAGGCATGAGACGTAAACTTGTAATGAATATGAAAATTTCGGGAAAGAAAATTGGAGACTCTTTTTGACAACCAATGATCTATGTTTCTCGTAAACATTTGAACGGACGTATATTGCCGATAAAATCTCAGTATCGCTGCCATAACGCTGATAGTACTGTGATGAAAAACGAATTAATGATTAATGTATCCTTATTTTCTTTCAGGTACAACAACACTACTGCAGCTGTTAGCTGTGACTCTGTGCACGGTCGCAGCTACAGTTCCGTGTCCCTGGTCCGAAAGTGTCGTCAAATTGGAGAGTTCCTGTATTTGCGACACGAATTTGGCCAATGAACTCTCGATACAATGCGATACCGTCGATTACGGGCAATTGGTATCGGCCATGCGCCGATACGCCTCCAAGATCACGATAGACTTGTTATTCATCAACAGCAGTACAATCGGCGTGTTGAGAAACGGTTCGTTGTCGACGTTGAGGATCAACAATATGCAATTGTCAAGCTGTCGCATAAGGACGATAGAGGAGAGTGCGTTCCGAGGTCAGGAAAATAATTTGAAGAGTCTCAACTTGAAGGACAACGAGCTCACGGAAATACCAACGTCGATATTAAAGACGTTGAAAAATCTGACGCTTTTGGATTTATCCATGAATAAGATCACGCGGGTTGTTGATAACGCCTTTAGTGACATGAGATTAGCCACTCTGAAGTTGTCTGATAACGAAGTGACGTTATCCACTGGCGCCTTTTGGGGTTTGGAGAGAACACTTAAGAATCTCAATCTCAAGGGGACTAGACAGAAAAAGATACCGGAAGCACTGAGGGGTCTGAAGGCTCTCGCTTTTCTGGACCTCTCGCAGAACAGTTTACGAGAACTTCCGGGCTCTGCGGGACCTAAGGCATTCGAGGGACTCGACTCACTCACCGGTTTGAATTTAGAGAGAAATCTTATTCAGAATATTGGGCCTGATGCATTCTATGGTGTCAGAAATACTTTGAGTTCCTTGAGTTTACTTAACAATCTTATTCCTGACTTTCCAACCGGTGCTATAAACAGCGTTCACGACTTGAAGGTAATTATTGTGTAACTTCTTTTGCGCGGTGTTATAAAAATATGTTATTTTTTAAAATATCTCTTCCCTTGCCTTCTTAGGTGCTGGATATTGGGTTTAATTTGATAACCGAACTGCCAATAAATGCCTTTCAAAATAATCCGTCGATTACACTACTAGCCATTGATGGAAACCCATTGACTACAGTACCCGAAGAATCTTTAGCCAAACTTAATGGCACTTTACGCGGCTTGAGTTTAGGTGGCCGCTTTCTAGTTTGTGATTGTAAGTTAAGATGGATCGTGGAATGGATTCGTACCAAGGATTTACGCGTAACGAGCCGTGAGCGCAAGCCACAATTTTGTGGAGGACCGCAGAGACTTCAAGATCGAAATTTCTACAACATTGAACCCACAGGTATTTAACGAGATTAATAGTAAAAGACTTAATTGTATGTAATTTTCAGTATATCTTAATTATATGTAATAAATTATCTATGTTCTACAGAAATGACCTGCGAGAGACCTTCTGAAATCGTTGGTATAGGTACCGTCGAGAGTGTGGATACTAAAGAGCCAACTGGTCCGGTGGATGGTGTAGTAGATTCATTATTACCAACCACAAGATCACCACCAATTACAACACCGAGTATACCAAGGATTTCTGCTACGACTGCAACAATTACTACAATTGTACCATCAACTACTACGGAAATAAGAAAGGTTGAAGTAACATCTCCATCAACACTGACGCCAGCGATCACAAGTAGACCAACCGTTGCTCGAACCGGAAACGTTGTAAAAACACGTACCACGCCTGCGTCAATCAAACATAACCAAGATTTAGGAAGTATACAACAGCATCAGCCAAGGCCGCCATTGGTACTTGGATCTCCTCTTTACAAAACAAAATCAAACGACAAAGACATCATTGTAAAGGACGTCCTGAGGCAGGACAATGCAGTGATCATCTACTGGGACACAGAAGCAGCGAATATTATTGGATTTCGAGTAATATATCGTCTCTTTGGAGATAATAGTTTCAAGCAAGCACCGCCATTGGAAGCAAGTGAACGAGAATTTAAAATTAAGAATGTTCCTTCGCAGGTAACAATTTGACTTGGATAAATTTATTAATTATTTCTTTATCAATTATTATCCTAATGAATTCATTTTATCTGTCATTGAAGGAATGTATAGTAGTGTGTGTAGTCTCCTTGGAGGAAACCAACGTGACACCAGCTAATGTGCCGTACAATCAATGCCGCGAAGTAAGGACAGAAAATTCGCCAACGTCAAACATGGACAAGATAACAATAGCAGCAAGCGCAGCGATTTGCGCCACCATAGTAGTGGCAGTAATAATTTTCGTTGTAGCCAACCGTCGGAGGGCTCGAAAATTGCATACACTGCACACTATAGATCAAACAAAAATGGGTGGACCCATAGCTGGTCTTCCTGTCAATTGTTGTTCTACCGTAGGACCTACTCCGAGTCCTGGCGGACCGTTATCATCAATGGCAACACTGAGTGCTTTCAACAATCAAAAAGAATGGGACCAAGTGTCAGCGTATAGCAACAGGAGTATTCCAAGACCACGAGTGTTCCCCATAGAGAGACAAGGTTTGTTTTCTTGATTCTTGTTTTTTGAAATGCTGTCTCATCTATAATGCCGTTTTGTTTTCCTTAAAAATAGGCTCTATAACGAGGGCTTCCTGTATTGACGACGTCAGATCTCAAGCGGGACATTATGGCGGAAAAGTAGCACCAAGGTCTATAGCTGATGGCCAGTCTCAACATAGCTTTTCGAATAATTCTAATCGATATTTTGCTAATAATGCTTTGGCCACGAATCTTGTCAATTCGAGACCAGGTAAACAAATAATATATCAAAAACAAAAAGAAAAACATTGCCGTATACTTATGACCGTCATCTAATATCAATTCCACTTGGAGAGGCCATCCTTTTATGACTTATAATGTGAAAGGAGCCTCTGATACCGGAACTGATTCCAGACGGCGGCTTTACAAGAAGTTTGACTTATTAGATGTTTAATTGTGATTTTAAGAATTGCGACAATCTCGACAATCCCTGGCTGCGGCATCGGATAGAATGTCTAGGGCAAGCTTCCCGGCGAGTCATCTACCACCGCACGCTTCCTCCAGGAGGCAGCGACCACGCTCGCGAAATCGTACCATGGAGCAACATCCACCGAGACCCGGAAGTCGATACAGCCTGGCGGACTCGACGCACACGTTGAATAATTACGAAGAGAATAATTGGACAGACCACGACATGGACATTTATATGGCCAGGAATCCAACGACAAGGAGCGGTCTCGTACCACTCTGAAGATCGAATTTTGCTCAAAAAGTGTTTCCGTGGAGAAAAATCTAACCGATTACAACGGTGGTTAAAATACATGTATTATAATAATTTTAGGTTACGTTAGAGATTCATATAATAGGGAATACTTAAGGAATTATTAGAATAAGATTGAGAGATGGACAAGCACGAAGTACTAGGATATTGATACCGGTATTATCGTTTAGAGAACGTATAGAAGTGCTACGCATATAATTTAATTAAGCAATCATCTACTTCTTAATTAATTATGAATAAGTCACCATGTAATTAACGAATCAACATTCATGAGGTGCTCGCGCTGCATTAAAAAATTGGCCTGATTTCCGTTTGTAACGATACATTTTTCAATAACGAAAATGAAACCGTAAGGTCGCGATCACATATACAATGATTCGACCAACCGTGCAAGTATTCTACTACCCAAAGACTGTACATTCGAACGTTATCTTTTTCTTAATGACAACAGTATGACGCTAGAAATAATGAATTCCTCATTGCAATAACTCGCAAGATTCAACGAGGCCACTGGTACCACAGTCGCATTATTCACAAATGGTAATAACTAAATAATAAAACAAATGCTGTAATAGTCTTCCCTGAATTCCGCCTAAAATCACTTCAATCCTTATTGATTCGATCGATTGAATTCTGTTATTGTTTACTTCAATTAGCTTCTTCAAAATGACTGTTATCAAAATATCAAGTGCTCAAATGTATTCGCTGCGGATCCCTATGCTTGTAATCATCAATCTAAATTATCGTTTCAAGTGCCCAGGTACTTCAGATCGTCATACCTTATGCTTACATAATTCTGATGCTTCTTTTCAAAATTTCCGATCTCCAGATACTGATAATCATCCATATTGATGATCAAATACTTCTGAGTATTATTCTGAGCTAAAGTATGTCTTAGAAATACACATATACAGACAGATCCTGAGCGACTCCCAAAGCAGTATGAGGAACTGTTACAAGCTGATATAAGATAAAAAGAACAAATTTTACTCACCCCGGAATGGGGATGCTTTTCTCCCACCTAAATCGTATCTCCTGCACAAATTCGTGCCACAAATGTGCAAGTGCAGATGCACCGCCCAAATTATGTGCACAATGCGCTGCAACTATAGCTAATCGCCAGACTAAACTGTTTACTGCACATGTTTTTATGCCCCTCCATTGATCATCCTCTACTCCGTAACTGTTTACATCGGAGTATGGTGCTTTCTGAAAGTAAAAGAAGTTTAATGTAAAAACTATTTCTTATAATGACGATTAGTTTCGGTACTGACTAAAGAATTAGGCAAGATAATTTAGATTCTATCCAATTCCATGTAATTGAACCAGCATTATGGAAAAACGCACACAAACACGAAAGCCAATTAGATAGATCTGATTATGAGTCACTCACGAATTTAGTACTTGTATAGCTATGTACGTATTCTTTTTCCTAATCACTTATAGAGTTTGATAAATTCTACCTTCTTCTTAGAGACCTTTCACGTACGTAACATATTTTTCGTGTGTTCATCGTTACAATGGTCATGTTTACCCATGTTTTTATATACCTTCTTTTCATTAGAATTTGGTTATCGGAACCTATGTTTCTCTAGTCTTCGCTTTCTGCTTTATCTACGGTTATTTATATTGGTATGGAATTAAAAGAAAATATAAAATATTATTTTTACATACCGGATTATCTTCTGCGTCCGGGAACAAAAAATAGAGGATAGGCAAAAGCACTTCCTCGGCAAGTGGACCGTCGATGTTTTTCGATTTCTTCGCGACTGCTTTTCCGACAACAGTAGAAATCGTGGGAATCCTTGATTCTGTCAGGGCATTAAATGCCGAACTCAACACTTGATCCTCATTGCTCACGTAACTGGCAACATCACCAAGAAGGTCTACCAATGTCTTCTGATTTTTACAGAGATATAGAAAGTCAGTAAGATAATCGCCAAGAAGACAAGCTGATGATGACACCATTTTAACCTGCACCGTCCATTCTGGTGCAAGTTGAGGTTCCAAATCGGTAAAACCTTCGCTGTCCACTACGACGTTTTCAGACATCTGTGGCCATGTAGTAAATAAATGCAATTCTCTATGAAAAAAAAAATAATTTTTTTATATGATAAACATCTGGGTTGGGATCTGCAGGTAGAAATTTTCAAAGATATCACTAAAATTAGTTGGGAAGAATCAAGAACAACAGATGTCTTATTTATGAAAAAATTATTCAACTAATGAAAACTTACCCCACAGGATCAAATGTGGCTCCAAAAGGAAGCTTTCCAAGTTCAGCGACACCTAGTGTTTCCCCCTGCATAAAATCAAAATCTGGTGGCTCCTGAGTCCAGGAACTGTTAGTCCAATCTTTGAGCAAGTAGGTAAAGCGAATGGACACCATAACAGGATCCGGTCTGAAGCCAGAACCAGCTCCAATTCTTTGTTTGAATAGTGAAAGCAGCCCTGACAAGAATATTATTATGAGCTTTTATACTAACAATTAATTATGATTCAGATTATAATTAACATCTGCTTACCGGTCAAGTGCTTGCAATGTGGTGGTATTTTCTTTACGTGCACCATTTCAAAATTAGCAGTAGATCCTTTTCCTATGCTAACACCCAAGTAAAATTTTTGCCATGGTTCCTGTACCTGGACCAGCAGTGGAACCTCACTATAACATTAAACAATAATTTGTCTACAATATAAATATAATATTAGCCAATAAAAATATTTACCAGTTTGAATTACTAGCAGCTATGTTAAGAGAGCTCAGTAAAATTTTAATACGTGTCTCATCCGTAATAGAACTCTGCTTAGCAGGCACCAATACCAAAAACTCTCGAATTCCATAATAACAAGCTATCTCCATATGTTCGCCGGACAACACAGCAAAGTCATTCAAAGAGTCAAGGGCATCTTGTTGACATTGACTTCTTGCATCTTCGCATTCTTCTGTAGGACCAACTGAGGATTCATCATCATTTGTATTAAGTTTGTAATGTTTCAAGAGAAACTCAACATCTGTAATAAAGTACATTTAATACTAATATGATTCATCAGTATTAAATATTTGAAATATAAATCGTTACATATGCGAACCTGCAAAATTTAATTTCTCAATAGTCTCAGTCCATGTAAGGTTGATAAAGTCACCAGACTTCAAATAAGGTCCAACCTTGTTATTAGGTATTTTCCATTCATGTATAATCTCTTCTAAACGTGCAATAAATACTTCCCATTCCGATGCAGTTGTAAAATCGTGATGATAAAAATCTTCTATCTCGCTGTTATCCATCACGGAAGAATTGCACTTTGTGTACATTCACTATATGTATTTGTTAGGTTATTGTTTGACATTTCTCAGATAGTGAAAATCCACTAGAAAATTACCACATCAGTTTCCTCACGTCCAGCCGATACATATGACTAGAATTATTTATCCTGTGATGGTATGTAACATACCATCAGAAGTTATCACAGATATTTATGCATTGTAAAAATAACCATTCCTCTACATCATTCCTAATAAATTAACTACCAAAAAAAAAACATAATTTTGATATAATATATTTTTTGTCAGTTTCTGCTTGCCAAACCATACATTATAATATGTAGTAACTATTGTTTGTACCGTTTGGTTGATGCTCTAACAATTAATATCCAATAAGGTAATAACAAGAAATGCGCACCAATATAGAAACAGATAAAAACTTATATTTGATAGCCTCGCTAAGCGGCAACTGCTAATCTAAGTCTTTCGAAATATCATCAAATAAGCCATATGTTATAGTTTCATGCGTTACTGTTACGAAATTTGATCATTGACATCGCAACTGTACAATATGTAGATCTTAACAAACGTGCCTACCACATATTGCAACATTATATACGTTACAAAATGACGACTATAAATTTCATACGAACATTAAGAAAAGAGGAACGTCATTACCAAAAAAAGATAACTGTTACTTTAATCCGCCAAAACCAGGAGACAAATCGTAAAGCGCAGGCATCGCAATTTTTGGCGACAAGTGACGGAGTCCTAGGAGTCAATTTTTCAAATAGTTACTAGTGTAAGATCTGACCGGGTCTTAAGCAAATCCTATAGAATTACCTTAACAATCATTCACTTGAACTTGTGAGAAGAGAGACCGTCATTGAATAGAATTTCGAAAATGTATTGAGTGACCATTCGTGAGGGATAAAGAGAGCTGGGGGCAGGGGGCAAAGAGAGAGAGAGCGGAAGCCTCTAACGGACGTAGGCAAGCATTGGCGTCGCTTTACAAATTTTACGACATCCTACAAATAATATTACACCAATGCTAAATTGAAGATCCGCTCACGCCAGTGCCAACACGACGAGGGATCTCCTGAGGGCTTCGATACTATGCTCGACGCGTGCTAGCGCGCAGTATTGCAAAACGTTCCAAACCACGTTGCGTGGACATAGTGCTACATACGGGCTGTCCGCGATTCCCACGCTGAACTATTAGTAAAAAAAGAAAGAAAGACAAACATTAAAAAGAAAAAAGCAGACAATATACCGTAGTAGCCATTAGGGATTAGTCGACATAAAATTTACCGGTTTGTTTGCGAAATGAAAAAAAAGTTTTTCAAACATATTTGAATAGCCAGAGAAATCAGCCGTATATTTATAAAATACATTCTTTTCCTTCTCTCTGTGTTTACACTGAAAGAATCACATAAATTAAACGTTTATACATATATACGCGAATATAATGAAGTCTACAAACAATTGTCGTGAATCGTTACTAGTCACGGATTCCCCTTCGGATGAATAAATATCGTCGAGTAGTGGGGAATAAGCCAGACATCGTCTGGTCATAAGCGCAGCTTAACTGCTTGCATATACAAGGTAAAAAGAATAGAAGATTGTGACATGGCTAAGGATATAAACGCCATATGGTTTACTTGTCGGTAGTGCAGAACCGTGGACGACCACGTGTTGACGAGTTTAGACGCTTCGGAGAGGTGTTGTTCGCCGGTCCTGTTTTTCCCTGACTGAGAAACGCGCGGGTCGACTGCAATTTTCTCGTTGTTTTACATTCATTTTTAAAAATGTTTCTTACAATCAAAGTTGTTTTACTACTGTAAAATTCTTTACGGACATTGTGGGAGCACTGATTTTTTTCATATCAGTCTTAGTAGACGTTCTATTTGAGTAAAAGAAAGGAGCGCCTAATTGTGCGCAAGCAGCTATCAAAAATGCCAGGCAAAGTGACACCGACTGAAAAAACGCTTCTACGGAAGAAAACTAGCAGCCCCGGCAGCTCTAATGCGGACGATAATGGTGTTCAATTGAAAAAGGAACTCGGCCTTATGGATGGTGTTGCTATCATCGTGGGAATAATTGTCGGTGCTGGTATATTCGTATCTCCAAAAGGTGTTCTCAAGAATAGTGGAAGCGTCGGACAAGCTTTAATTGTATGGATATTCTCTGGAGTACTCTCGCTTATTGGAGCATTATGCTACGCAGAACTCGGTAAATATTATTTCATATATTATAGACACGTTTAAAGTATTATCAAACTTTTAAGACAATTTGGAATCGGAGCTAATTGTTGCGTCAGACTCCGCGGCGGAAGATTAAAACTATCAAATGACCTAGCGACACCATGTAGTGAATCGTATTGTCTACAAAAAATAAAACTATTGAAAATAATTATTTGATTTAAATAAAAAAAACCTTCAACTCGTAACTTTTTATACTCTGAAATTATAATAACGCAATAACACAAGTTTTAATTCAAATATAATATATGTTAACTCATAAAAAAAATTCACTAAGGCAATATATATTTATTTTTTTAAACTGGCATATATTCCAGTATAACATAAAAATGTAAAATCAACACAATTACAAGGTAATTGTAGGTACAGTGAAGGAACTCTATATTTTCCTGTTGATAACCTCCGTTGTTCGTTACGAAATATATTTCTGACATTTTGGTACATGTTGCGGTATATGTTACAATATAAAGCAATAGCTGAATCAATTTGGCTACAAAGAAATGAACCGTGCAGTAACAAGAAGTATGGTGATGGTCGGTAATTAATATAAAGATTTTTATCATCGCGTCAAAATAGATTAAGCGACGAAGTGACGGATTTTATAGGTATAGGAGTAGCATGGTGATTGCAAAGTGAGCGCCAACTATAGTGCACCATACAAGTTCACATATTTCATATATGTACACCATATGAAATCTTGTTGCACATGTGGAAGTATCTAACAAGCTATTTAGGGACGTCAGAGCGCTTCGCTATACTAATATATGTTTAATATCGAACGATAACGTGGCCAAACAAAGTACAGTTTTGGTGTGACGTTTTTTACTCTATTGAAATAAAAATTAACGCATTCGCAGGTTTGACTGAATAATCAAACATGCGGTGAAAGATACGAATGCGAGTCATTAAAGATAAAAGACCATGGATAAAAAAATCAATAAATAATAAAGGGATTAATTTTCATGTGATCTGAATTATTGGTAATTCACTAAATAGACGTTGAATTTTGTTTGCAACTTCATATGAGATATGATGATGAAATAATTTTTATTATTTCACAAAATCAAAATCATTGCAATGATTGGAGGATAAAGAACATGTAACACAATTGTCACTTATTTTGCGTTCGTCTTGTTTTAAAAAATAACTTTATACTCATAATAAGCGTTAATAGGTTCTCAATAAATTTTTATAATTGCAGGTACGATGATCCCAAAATCGGGTGGCGATTATGCCTACATCAGTGATGCTTTTGGACCATTACCAGCATTTTTATATCTTTGGGTAGCACTATTTATTCTGGTACCCACAGGAAATGCTATAACAGCACTTACCTTTGCACAATATATTCTTCAACCAGCCTGGCCTGGTTGTGAGCCACCGTACGAGGCGGTTCGTTTGTTGGCTGCCGTTATCACATGTGAGACACATTATATTTGAACAAATGCAATTAAATATGAATTAGTTGATAACAGAATTTACCTAATCTGACAGTTCTGCTCAATTTGGTCAAATAAGAAAACATTAATATGCAAAATATATTCTTTAAAAAAGTTTCAATGCGCACAGGTTTACTGACCGCCATCAATTGCTACAACGTTAAGTGGGCGACCAGAGTACAGGATGTCTTCACTGGTACTAAGATATTTGCTTTGATTATTATTATGGTCGCTGGCGTATGGTGGCTGTGCATGGGACATACTGAGAATTTTCATCAGCCCATGGCTGGTACCAATACACAACCTGGTTACATTGCTCTGGCAATCTATTCAGGATTATTTTCATACTCAGGATGGAACTATTTGAATTTCGTAACCGAGGAATTGCAGGATCCTTACAAGTATACATATATTACAGTTAATAACAATCTATATTTTTCCAGTTATTACTTCATTATTTAATATACGACTACCTTTCTAGGAATCTTCCAAAAGCAATTTGTATATCGTTACCACTCGTTACTGTTATTTATGTTCTTGCCAACGTGGCTTATTTCGTTGTGCTAACACAGGATGAAATTCTGGCATCAAATGCTGTGGCTGTAGTAAGTATTTGTATATTAATTAAAAAGAAGTATATTTAATAAATGATTCCAAGTGCATTAACGACAACAGTAATAAACGTATTTCAGACCTTTGGTGATAAATTATTGGGAGTGATGTCTTGGATTATGCCATTTTTTGTAGCCTGCTCAACTTTTGGCGCATTAAATGGCGCTATTTTTGCCTCGTCAAGATTATTCTTCGTTGGAGCACGAAACGGTCATTTACCTACGGCAATAGCTTTGATTAATGTGCGAAATTTGACTCCAATGCCATCTTTAATTTTTCTAGTAAGTGGCTGATAGAATAAGCGTGTCTAGTTGCAGTGTTTAAATACTCTGTATTTAAATACCGATGCGATTCAATGTCATAACATATGTCACGAGCCATTCTGATAATATCCTTACACATAAATGTCCATGCAGAAATGCTTACAAGTGGCATTGTAAACTCTTTATGAAACTTAATGTACGTCCAGTCTTGCTTGGCAATACGATAATGGAGTGTAATAAGTTAGGACTTCCGTGGAGTCGGGCGGTTCGCTTTGATTCTCACTGGCGGAAGTCGTAGCGTGCTTCTTCTGTTGTTAGATTTACTCGAGAGCTCGTGATTACATTTATCATGAGAGTCGATATCTCATACGAGAAATGCAGCTCAAGAAAAATAATATAGAGAAAAGAAAAACACTCATATATCTACCTCGTGAACAACAATTTTAATGATTTATTTATATTTCATATGCTAATACTTTTGTTCTTCTTTTCTAGTGTCTAATCACTTTGGTTCTTCTTATCATAGAAGATGTCTATGTGCTAATTAATTATGTGAGCTTCGTCGAAGCACTATTCACAACTTTATCAGTGTCCGGTCTTCTTTGGCTTCGATACAAGAGGCCCGATCTTCATCGTCCCATTAAGGTACCGTGCAAAATTGATTTATTGTTTTTGTACTTCTTTTTGTAATTGACTAAGGACTTCTGAAAAGAGTGAAAATATTACTGTGGAATTTTTATAATCGTTATTGTTTATTTTTTTTTATTTCTTTCTTAGGTGTCCATTATTTTGCCTATAATATTCTTTATCATTTGTGCCTTTCTGGTTACGCTTCCTTGCTACGTGACGCCGTGGGAAGTAGGTGTTGGCTTAATTTTCATATTTTCCGGCATTCCTATTTATTGGATTTTCATACAATGGAAAAAGAAACCGCAGTGGCTTGTTTTAAAGTCTCGTAAGTATTTACCATACATCAGATATTTTTCAATTCTAATATCGTCTTACATAAATATCTGTCTGATTTTCGATATTTCATTCTCACAGATGAACTCAATATGATCTGCGCTAAGTTATTTATGTGTGTGCAAGAAGAAAAGAATGACTAAGTGATAATGTTAACGAGGAGAAAGTTACATCGATCAAGAAACTACAGGGAATTACAGTTATATCGTAGGAGTGTGTCATAATGCTGAATGAAATTGAGAGAGTCAAAACTTTTGATGTTAAAGAGGACAAGAAGAAAAATTCCAGTGTCAAAAAAAAGTACTGACACGAGAAATTTCGAAAAATACTATATAGGCCTTGTCATAGAAAAAAAATTAACGGTAAATTTTGTACAAATCATTTAGAGTATAGATCAATTCCATAGCACAAAGAAAGAAAAAAAATCCGTACGCATACTTAAACCTAATAACTTTTAGAAAAGTCAATAATTTCATTTATATTTGGTCGACACAACGTAAATATAATTGTTTATATGTCAGATATTCTATATCACTATTATACTATATTGTTCTTAGATACAATTTGTCGACTAAATATTTATGGAACATCGATCAATCATATTATGCAATCGAGGATTGTTGTCTTTCCATTTTTTCTATTGTGATTGTACGTAGTATTTAATAACGTATTGGCGCAACGTAGAACTGCCATGCCTATATAAAATATTTATACGAAATGCCAAATCGGTCTCGCGCAAATGTAGATTGTGTTTTGGAGAATATTTATTATGTAAAGATTATATTTGAAATTCGAAAAGATTATACTGCCAGTTGATTCGAAAAAATCGTGTATCAGATACTTCGAACGTGCCTTATGATGATAAAAAAAAATTGTCTATAAATAAATTTAATCACAAAAAGTCATATGATTCTATTGCGAAAGTTTTTCAATTCTACATTAATGTCACGTACATTTAATCAAAGTGTGTCAATTAATATATTTGAGTATGTACGTGTAACAAACAGAGCGTTCTATAAACATTGTAAAAATTGTATACACATTTATTATACATACAATTGAAAGGTGACAATTAAAAATTTATTTTATCCTTTAGTTGATTAACTATAAATGAAACCCGATATAAACAAGACAACCGCTAATGGGATAATAATATTTATTTGGCACATACAGAATAATACTTATACGTTACGACTAGTAAAACTTGATTGAAAGACAAATCGCACCGATGAATTTCGATTGTGTATTTTTTCGTTCCTTTTTTATCATTTTCCTTACTGTGCTAATTGACCTTAGCCCTCAAGAACGATTTTTTCTCATTTTTGAAATGCAAATTCTAATCCTAGTGCAACGTCAGAGGTACGTTCAGAAACTTTAGTAGCGTGTACTCTGGTATTGTTCTATCTTTCTTATAATAAAGTTAATAAAAAAAATGAAACATGCCAAAATTACTAGGAGTAAGGCTTCTGAACGCACCTCCGTGATCTGAAAGAATGCTGGGCAATGGAAATGCTAGTGAACAATGAAAACCATTCAATTAATACGAGATGTTAATTTCGAATATCGTGATTCTCGTAGTAGCAGCCACTATTCGAGGGCCAAACATCACGTCTTACGAATTCTAAATTTCACTTTGTACGTTGTTTCTTGTATTTTTTCAACTGGTAAAAGTCTGAGCACAATCGATTTTTCTTGCTTAATTTCCACCATTTATGAGAGTTATTACCACTTAGTTTCCACATCATTTCCACATTACAAATCTTAAATACTCGACAGGTATATTTCTACGATATACATCAGCAAGAAGCAGCACGTGAAGCCAAAAAGCCCAATATAATATCCGAAAGAACGATATAACATCAGAAATTATAGTATATAACCTACAAAAAATGCCTAAATATTTGTAATGCGAATTTCTGTGCGTATCCGCTTCACGTGTAGCCTCCCATCAAGTAATCAATATGTCTCTATACACTATAACATATCGTACCTAATATTCCGATTAAGTAACAACGTATCACGGTAAAAAGGCTTCGAACGAAACGCAATTCGTTTCGACACGAAAAGACACACGTTACAAAAACACCAGCAACAATGAGAGGAAAACAAAGGACTAAATAAAATGTACTATAGATACCCAAATCAGCCTTCGGCCAA
This sequence comes from Trachelus iudaicus, assembly GCA_030142595.1. NCBI lineage: Eukaryota > Metazoa > Arthropoda > Insecta > Hymenoptera > Cephidae > Trachelus > Trachelus iudaicus. Next base: position 11,493 of record JARQTH010000045.1, on the reverse strand, counting down.
TGGCGGCGTTACCCAGCCATACTTCTCGTGCGTCTTCACCAAGCTCCTAAAGGATTCCTCGGCAGAGCGACGATTAAACTCCTTGTTCATTTTTGGTTTTCTTGCCACACGTCCCTGCGCAATAAGTGACATACAAATTTTCGCACCATAATAAATACTAAAATCTAATGAATATAACCAACTCACTTGACCCTTGACAATACTAGCAGCAAACTGAGTGATGACAGCCTCAATAGTATAGGCACTGGCCCATCCTCTAGGAGTTAGTAGTTCCATACAAATTGCACCACCCTCCATAACGAAACCCTTCTCGATCCTGGGTGATATTACTCTCATAAATGGCGGCGCAAATGGAAAGTTCTCTGGGAAAATGACATGAAGAAGAATATGCGGTATCTCCAATTCTCTCATATCAGCCGCGAGTTCGCTCTCCGGGTCGATTTTGTGTAGCCTAACGTGCCATTCAAAGAGATTGTCGTTAACAAGTTCAGCGCTGAAAGTCGAATCACGTTTGTGTTGAATCCGTTGAATTTCTGCCAGTTCCTTCATCAATCGGCGAAGTCGAACACCGCGTTCAGGCATTCCCATCGACTGCGAGCAATTTTCAGTAGACTTTTTCGTCTTAAAGAAACAGTTGCTAGTATGACTAGTCCCTGGATTCTCTTGGAGAGTACTTTCTGATGGTGTCACGGCATCTGGTCTATGATGACGGCTTAATAGTCGTCTAGAGGGTGAACTGGTGGACGTTCCTGCTCCATCCTGATCAGTTATCTTCTCCGAGGAGCGGAATAGCTTTCTAAAGGCAGCCACCACCTTTTCCTTCGATCTCGTTGTCATTTTTTTCTCTGGCAGTCCTTCACTCTCTCCTGTTAATTTCAAATTTATGAGTTTCTGTTGATGTAAGATTTCATACAAATATACAGATATATATTAAATTTTAATTCTAATTAATAGTAATGAGTTTGTTAAACAATTAATAACATTCCTGTTAAGTATCTCCTGTTATGTTTTCTACCAAAACAAACAAATCTCCCAAGCACGTATAACCCGAAACGCGTAAGACGATAACTGTACAAATGAAAGATTCCTATGATAAAATTGTATTATTATCAACCATAAAATACATTACCAAACACATGATCGTATAAATTATATTATATTAAAAAAAGGATATATCAGAAACACTGAAAATGATACCTACATAAACCAAGTAAAAGCATAAATTTACATAGCAGAATTCCAATATCAAAGGATTAAGGTTTCGCACGTAAAATGAATAACTGAAAAAAAAAATGTGATACAAGTTCAGAAACGTATAATCGAATGAAATACTGCAGAAAAACTAACTTCAAGAGATATGTCCATTGATTTCCGTGAAAAGCACAGGAGCACAACGAACCAAATAAGAATCTTTATTCCCAAGATTTTTGCAACCACCGTCATTTTCTCTCTCTCTCTCTCTCTCTCTCTCTCTCTCTCTCTCTCTCTCTCTCTCTCTCTCTTCATATCTTTTAATATATTCACAATACATTTCTTATATATTCCGTCAAAGGAACGACAGTGATCTTTTTAGCTTTACTCACCCATAATTTTCACTATTGACACATCATCAAGCTATCAACGAAACAACAAGGTTGACTCAAACCCAGGAGAGGTTCTATCACGTAAGATAGGAACAGAAGGACAAGGCGCAGTCTCCGAACTCATTGAACAGAGTCGACGAACTGACTATACCGTATGAGTGAGAAGTGGCTAACAGCAGTGAGGGATAACGCCATGATAGAAAGAAAATAGTGGTAAGAAGGGATGATGACGATGACGTTGGTGGTGAGAATAGAGCTCCAGGGAGATTTTACATATACTATCGATCTACTTTTATTGTTGATACCATAATGGAACCTCAGTCCATTACATAGAAGGCAATAACAGGGTGTGTACAGAGAGTGATTGGATACTAATAAAAAATAGCTGTAGTACCTATAGGGTAATGATTGGTGACTGTATTGTTATCGAATTCGATAACATTTGTTCAAGTAATTCTGACACACTTTTACTATAATTTGACTATTGCACTCTTTCTGTGTACTCATTAAAATTGAAAGAAATTATTTAAGACTGTTTTAATAATAGTTTTGAAAATATTTTTTTCTTAATTTACTCAAATTTATTACTCGTGTTTTGGTATACGCAAGATCAAGTAAGTTATGAAAATTGAGACGTTTTTTTTTATTGGGAAAAGTCATTTATTCAGAATGATTATTTGTTTATAAAGGTAATTATTTTTCTTAATATACTTAACGCTCTATTTTTATGGTCAAACGTTTATTATAGCTATGAATGGTATTATTTGAATGTATTTAAAATTACGTTATATATTTATTTGATTTCCCATGGGACTATAGTGTAACTTCTAAGATATCTATGGGTAAACATATATTCCAAAATACGTTTTACTAAGAAAATAAATATTAATAAAATTGATATGTATTGAATCCAAGCCCATTTCAACTCCTGCCAAAATCCTGGTTGATATTGAATCGAATCTTCCGAGTAAAAGATTGTACCGCGTATCACAATTTTTTCTGTTTTCGAAAAACCCGCTTGCCACGTTACTCGAGTATTTGTGATCTTGGCTGCAACTAAAAATTTCCACGACACGAATATCCGATAAGTTAAAGTTTTTGACACAGCTTTGTACTTTGCTTTTAAAAATATAACAGAACTGTGTATATGCTTACACTTTCTATTTTCGTTCTCAGATATGAAATCTGATAATGGCCGATCTTCTAATTCCATACTACGATTGTAGAAATTGTGTAAACCAGTCTCACGCAGAAGCGTCTTTTGTTGTAATTTCAATTGGCCATTAAAGTGTACTTCCTGTACGTCTTGAGTTATTGGGTAATCAAACACTACTACTGTTTCCATAGTAAGTGCAATATATTGCTAAAAGAAAATCAAATGGAAAAGTTGTAATAAAATTGATCATTGTATTGTAACTGTGTAAAATAATTATTAAACAATGTATAATATTACAGACCGTTAATTCATAGTTAAAGAATAATAAAAGCCTGACAAATCTCAGAGGAAGGTCTGTATAGAAATGTGCTTCAAACTTTAATAAATCCTTTTGCCCATCCTTATTCTCATCAATTTCATACACCTACAAAAATTTCATAAGCAACAAAGTAAAATAAATATATTTATTTAAAAAAAAAATATTTTATCAATAAAGAACCTTTACTAATTGACAATCATCTTTAATAGGATTCTCCTTATACACAGTGAATGTAGAACACGTGATTGGAAGTGCATCAAACTGTCTCTCTGCCAATAATAAATATTTTTGTTTAAATATAACATTTGGTTTTTCCATATACACTGCATTTTTTAGCCAGAAACCTGAAAATAATGATATTATCGTTTTTCAATACGAGTGGAAAATAACTCAAGATTTATGATATACTAAAGAGGAATCTTACCTCCAGTATGATAAACAATTATCAGTGGTAACAATAACGTCAATGTACTAAGAAATAATACTATTAACACAGAGGAAGAACAAATGCTTGTCTTATATTTATATTTGACGTTACTGGAAAATATCTCGAGGATCGCCATTTGTGTACAAACACAGGGTTGCCATGGACACGTCCATGGACGTTGTACATAACGTTAGAACACCGTAAAGATGATTTTAATATTTATAAATAATTTCATTCATTTCAATATAAGACACGGATGGAATAATAATCAAATCAACTGTCTAGATTTCAGGTTAGCCTGAAAATTCTAGAATTTTTACGACTAATGATCTTATTGTATTACTAAAAGATCTCATCAATGGCGAGTAGAAAGAGCGTTCAAAGTATTTTTACAACTTTTATATCATAATAAAGTATTGTTAAAAAGCTATTCCTTGTGACATTACTGTGAATTGTTTTCAGATACTGTATATGGTGAAAATAAATCGTTTCATTATTCACATAAGCCTAATGATGATGGTTCTACTGCCAGCACAGATGTATTTCTTGAGGCCAGCTTACAATTTCTCCATCAACTCTTGGCTGAGAGATATTCACAGGATAATGATCCAAAGAAAGATACTGATTTACTAAACGATCAAGTTCAGAAATACGATCAGTGTTCAAATTATGTTAAACAATTATTACCCAATTTAAAATTGCAAAATACATCTAAATTCTCACAGAATGATAGAAATATCGTTTATGATACATTAAATTCTAATAGAAATGTCTACAGCGATTCTCTAAAAAGTACTGCTCAGGGATACGAGAGTGAAATAGAATCAGCCAGCAGTGTGTCTTTAAATTTTGTACAGAAAAAATGTCCAAATTGTGCAAAGCAGGTACCTGTGGAAGTACATGTAATGATGAACAAAGGTCAAAGTTCAGCATCTCCTACAACTTTACTAATAAAACTTCCCAATGCCATTATGAATTTTTTACGTAATAAGCCATCCAAAAAAAGTTTAGACAAATCTGACTCAGATGTAACTGTAAACTCCATGGGTGAAGTTCCCAAAGGAAATCGTTTTACTAAGACCTTTATGAGACTACTAAAAGGAAAAAAGACAAGTGCTTCGATGGTCTCTATTAAAAGAACAATGAATAGCGAAGAAATATTAACACCTAGAATGACTAAAAGTAATTTTGAAAGTCACTTGATGAATCACAACAATTCTACAAGCGACAGTAGTGTAAAACAAAATAAAATAAATTGTGCTCGAAGGTCTTGTTTTTCCTTGAAACATATCTTGCAACCTCAGGAAGCTATAGCATCTAATATCTTTCAAGAACAACCTTCTATCCAGTTGCCTGTGAATGACAAACTAAAAAATGAAATATATGTGACTATTAAACCTAGTATGATGGAAACTGATGTAACATTAGAGAACTGTACAATATCTTCAGAAAATGAATCTCCTATTAATAACAGAATATTAAATAACGAAATTGAAAATATTATTCCTATACGGTATGTCCAAGCCTCTTCTCAAATAAGTCAAAATGTAGATGAACAAAATATTATGGAAAAATTAGAGAAATTTTGGAGCATGAACAAACATACAATCTCATCGCGTGACAAAAATTATAGTGAAATTCCAGTTGAAATAAAAACTACTTCAAATCCTTTGATATTAGAAAAACAGTCAAAGCAAAGCATACACCAAAATAGTTGTGAGTCATTGCTGAAACAGGATACAAATGCAGACATCCTTTTAGACAAGGAAAACCAAACTAAAGTATTGCTAGAAATGGCAGTCGGTACTTTGCCAATCGGCATAAATAAATCTAAGAATCTGGAGCATTTGAAAAATACAAAAATGATGGAAGATACTGAGAGCTCGGCACTAGAGGTATTACTTCGACACATATTTATTGATAATGAAAACTACAAAGTAAATCAACCGGTAGAAAAAGATATCAAAAGAGAACAGGTATGAAACATATAAATAGAGAATGTAAAGTAATGAAATCAACAAATTATAATCCTTTTCATCTATCCGAACAATAGATACTACCTAAACGTCAATTATCCAAAATAAGTATATGCTCATCATCTGGAAGTCTTTCATATACTGAGCATGATATAGAGAAACAATTACTAATGTCTGAAAGTTCTTGGCAAATGGATGATTGCAATATGGAATGTGAATCAAATGTTAAATCTGAAAATAATAACTTGTCAAGCGCGCCTAATGATTATCAAAAGATTAACAACATTGAAATTAATTTGCATGAAAACACTAGATCATTTCATCCACTCCTTAGTAAACAATCCAGCCAAGATCAACGTGAATTGGTCAATGCTATGATACGATGGTGGGGACCACAAGTAAATTATACAACATGGCCATTAAAAAAAAGACAAACATCCTCTAATTCTGTTTCTACTGAGCATTTATATTAATAAATAACCCTCAATAACAATTTGTATTATCATTGTTAACTCCAATAATGGTCTAAGTAATTATCTACCGTCACTCCTGATCATCTATCTTAACAAATAAACTGAAATAACAATTTGAACTGTCACTGTTAACGTTTCATGAATTCCACTTAAAATTTAGACTGTTTTTAATTGATCAATTGAGTTAATAACTAAACTTATATAACAATTTGTACTGTCATCTATTCAGAGAATTGTTTAAATAATTTATATGAATGTTAGTCTAATTGTTACTAACATGAAATGTAATTAAAAAAACATAACTTTAACGTGGCATAAGCCAACAAATCAAAAAGATAGATTTCCGGGCATTGGTTCAGTTTCGTTTAGTTATCGATCCATGATAACGTGACGCTTTGGAAAAATGTGGATCTAACTGAGTACTTTCCAAAACACCCCCGGAAATTTCTGAAGCATAGCCAGAAGATCTCGTTGTTCGACTGGATGGTACCAAAAATCGATTTCCAGTGGGAGTGATTCTCATGTCGACGTGTGCAGAATCTTGATGTGATGTAATCACTTTTGGTTTTTGAGTGTATTTTAAATTTTTCGGGAATCTACAAAAAATAAACCAGTAAGAAAGTCGGAGAAAAAATTTCAAGTTTTTTTCGCAAAACATTCAACAGTTTCCTACCGAGAACTTGTGGCACTGTGCAAGCTTATAGAATCTGTACATGACATGGGAGTTTCCCCTTGATGATATGCAATATTTGTTTTGTTACGCTCCATTTCCGGATAATGTAATTTAGTCTTCTGAGCCTGCATACTTTTTTCCAGCATTACATATTTCTGCATAACAATCTTCATATCGTGTTCCAGACGCCAATAAATTGACTTCATTGCAATGTATTTCGATTCCTGAAAAAAGGAATTTTAAATACCATTGGCTGCTTCCAACATTTTTACATTTGACGTACCAATTTTGCATATTTACGCAACGTGATGCGTAACTGGTTTTCCTGAAATGTTGCCGTTTGTACAACTTTTTGTAGTACTTCTTGCATTGGGGTAAAATAAGGGGCAATGTTCTGCGGCAATGGATCATTCAGACAAACTGAAAGAGCATTTTCGGTTCCACATTCGAGACATCGTTTTCCCGCTTATGAGCCATGCAAGAAACATCGTTAAACTGTATTTTTTACTTCGATTTTTTACTTTTTTAATAACACGTATAGGTTGAAGGAATGATCTTACTGCATTTCAATTATCAATCAGGAATGATTATCTTACCTCGTGACTTGCATTTGCCGCAAAATAAATGACCACATTGTAAGAGGGAGAATTCGGTCTTCGAGCGATCGAATTTCGCAAAACATTGATTGCACCGAAACTGATCCATGGCTATGAATTACTAAAAATATTATTAGCTTCACATAAAAAAAATGTAATGAACATTTAGTATATTTTCGTTTTCACATTTATTTCATATTAGTAGAAGCCCCTATTCTCAAACCGTAATATAAAATTGTAATTCGTTAAAATTTTATCTCGAGAATATCTGACGTTTCGAAAACATTCATTGATTAAAGCTAAGAGAAACATGTTTTAATCTGCAACATAGCTCCATATTAAGGGTACAGTTTCAGTTAAAAGGACCATCTCCTTATGATTCACAGTGTAAAAGAGTCACGAGATATGAATCTAATTTAGCAACTACATTATATATAAGTGCCTATATGAAATATCTTTAAAAACAAAAACAAATAAAATAGAAATAAGCAAATCTGATTCACGTATTATTTATTTAAAGCGCAGCATGGACATACACGATTCAGCGACATTTTTTTAAAAGAAACTGAAAGCTTATAAGAATATTGTTAGCGAGCCTTACATGGGAAAGTTTGTTTTAATATTTTTTATCTTGATGCGGTTCGTGGACCTGGTTTTACACAGTCATCGTGAAAATAAAATAATGAAAAAACCGCTTAAGCCATTAGTAATGGACTCAGAGTTACGGCAATCGAAATGAATAAAAAAAAAATAAGAACAGTATTTGAAAGTTTGAACAAATTCCGATCTACGCTTGCAAAAGATTCTACGTGAAAAATCATTCATAACATGCATAACTGTCATTCGTTCTATAAATAATCTCCAAAAATCGTACAAAGATAAAGTATATCCAAACATCCGTTTAACTTAATCCATTGCGCCCATATGAGTTTCTCCAATGCAATCAAATTCATCTTTAGTCACAAATAACAAAAGAAACAAACAATCACGTTAAATTAACTTACCGGAATACAATTAGAGAAACAATGCACAGTCCAGAAAATATTCGCTGTACGTATAATACGTACTGTCGGTTAAACTTCGAATATTGAAGATTTTTCAAATATCGTTTTCAAATATCGCCACGTAGCGGAAAAATTTCAAAACACTTTTAAGGATCGTTTACACTGCACGTAACCTTATGACTAATTACAACCAGTGGCGGCTCGTAGCTAAAATTAGTGAGGGTGCTGCTCCAAAAAATTGTCATTATATTAAACGTTATCGATAATGTCAAGTGGAAATAGGGCGTGCTGCAGTTTCACAGTGCCTAGAGTCCCTCTAGTACAAGTCAGGCCAATACCCGGAAGGGACACCATGTTCAGGGCTCGTTTAGAGCCGCCATGACATTCCGCACGGATTTTCAAACTATCAATCTTTACCATTAACACTACCCACACTACAAAGTGCGAATGCCTCCCGTATACGTATTCGCAACTACACATCCTATTCCGGAAAGAGCCCTAAAAAGGCGGAGCCAATCAGTAAGAGGCCCACCGATGGCCTGACTTTAACTGAAGGGTGTACTTCGAGTCTGTATCGTAGAGTCAATTAGCTAGAGTCAGTTAAGGTAGATTGATTTATACTAAATCACATTATATATAAAGTAAATAAAGTTCTAATAGTGCCTATACGCGAGTCGCCACTGATCATAAGTATCGAAATGACATTCTACCTACTTATCTCTGATTCTAACCTAAGTTAGCCGGACAACTTTAACTTTTTAACTTTTTATCATACCTAATTGATTGGTGGTCGTTTGGTGGTCATTGGTGGCCTAATTAAAACATTTGGTGGTCAGTCATTCTTTTATAATCAAGTAATGAAAATTTGATCGTGGAGTTTGCCGAAATTTTTTTTTTCAACGAATTAAGTTTTCCAGGTGCTCAATCGATGCGTAATCATTTGGTGGTAACGAATATCATAATTAAAACGTTTGGTGGTCGATAGTTTTCCTACAAAATTAAAAAAACGATGCAGTCTAGCTGAACTGGACATCACCAAACGCTGTGATTGGCTGAGGTATGGATACAGGGATATCGCATCGAGACACATTTTACCTAATAAAATTTATAATTCTAAACCGATCTTGCCCGGCAAAGTTACATTCGACGCAGAAACACTAGGCGATTTTTGCTAGTCTAATTAAAACAATTGGTGGTCATCAATTAATGCACGAGGTATCAATAATCATACCTACGCTGCACGCCGAGCACCAAACGCTGTGATTGGCTGAGGTATGGATACAGGGGTATCGCATCGAAACACGTTTTACCTAATAAAATTTATAATTCTAAACCGATCTCGCTCGGCAAGGTCCCATTCGAAGCAGAAACTCTAGCCGATGTTTGGTAGTCTAATTCAAACATTTGGTGGTCATCAATTAATGCACGAGGTGTGAATTATCATGCCGTTGAGTGTAAGTAGGTATAGTGCTGCGGACGATGTGGTGGGGGTATGTCAAGTTTATACTGTAGCAAAATGTTAGCTCCGATGCCGGCGGATTGATGGCGATGCATCAGGTTAAGGCGTCAGATAGTGAAGCTCGTTTAGCTATTATATACAATTATATTCTATAGCTATATATTCTCAATTTAGGCGCGAAGAATGTTTCAATTGCGAGAAAAATGTACGTAAAGAAATGATCTATTTCTGTCCTGTCAAAACATCATGGACGCCGCAATTACGAACGTTCACTAAATCCCATTTTTGTACGAATCGGGACACTCGTCACACTTAACCGAGGAGAGCCAGCTTGCTATGAACGATGCAAAGCGGGCTGACAAATGTAAGGAAATATAACGCCTAATACAAAGTTCGTATCATTAGTCAGTCACTCGTTACAGCCGTATAAACAATTAAATTGTGAATAACAAATTAAAAATAATTTTTTCAAATTGGTACCAAAACTTTCTACAATTTGTACTCATTATACTATTATTTTTTTAATAATTAGGATGCGGACTTGTACTATGCTGGCATAGCTGTTGTAAAGACTAATATTGTGAGCCTAATGGATTCCGTGATTTCTTGAATGAATTTAGCATTCTTGCATAATGTTACACTCATACTGAGAATTATCGCAGAGTAAATTGTATGCAGTATAGATGAAAACGTAGCGAATTTCCAACTTAGAATTACGGGGATCGTTATAATAAATTATTTCTAACTGCAATACATTTTTGCGATAAACTTTTATTTTAAACTTTAAAAAAATTTCTATTATAAAATATTAAAAATTAAAATATTGGCCCCATCCCGGGCTGCCATAATGCAACCATGGAACGGTTACGTGTTTGACCCGTGGTGGGGTGGAGAGTGGTGCCGCCATCACCGCAGGTGGTTCTGGGATGTATTGTATACCATGAGAGAGAGCAAAGAATGCTTAAATTATTTACTATGTTCTTTGAAATAAAATTAAGTGGCTTTATATTTTAATATTCCCTAATTTCCCTTTCAAAACTGAATTTTTATTTACAGAAGAAAATCAAGTGAAATTGAAATCGTTGTTGTGAAAAATTGTTAATGAAAAGAAAAGAAAGTTAAAATTTCTTTCGACAATCTACTAGAGAAATGTACGTACAGGGACGTCTATGGATATAAATGCTCAACAAAAAAGTTATAGTTAAAAAAATCTCAATAAATTGCAGAATCTTACCAAACCATAGATATTGATGAGCTTTAACGAATTCCATATTACCGTCATGTTTAAATGACCAAGTCTCTTGATTAAATATTCCATGTTTTGGCATCTCTCCAAAGTATACAAAGTGTTCCGAAATTACCTGAACCGGTGGGTATGGCGGTGTTCGGGAGCGAAAAGGAAGTACTATACGAAATTTATATAATGCTTGTACTCCAAAAACACCTGCATAAGTTATTGATCTTACTAAACGCCATAAATGGTGGAACAAGTCAAGCGATAACGAAATGAATGTGTACTAATCCAAAACGGAGCACAAGACAACACAGCAACATAAGCGAAAGTCTCAGATTACTATAATGAAGGGTCCAGAGCGTGAATATCGCCGGAAGTAACATTCTGTGTTCAGCGGAAACATTTCTAAGAGGTAAAGGCATTTTATTGGCCAAATGCCCCATATCCATTCCTCAGCCAATCACAGCGTTTGGTGCTCGGCGTGCAGCGTAGCATGATTATTGATATCTCGTGCATTAATTGAAGACCACCAAATGTTTTAATTAGACTACCAATCATCGGCTAGAGTTCCTGCTTCGAATGGGACCTTGCCG